>JARHVA010000512.1:75000-180000 GCA_037957365.1 Torreya grandis | reverse complement strand
AATCATGTAGCAAAAGTTCACAGATTCGAAGAAACAATAAAGAAAAATTAAAGTGAACAAATATACGTCTGAATATATGTAGAAAATTTGAAGAAGGAGAATAAGAGATTGCAGAGCTTGGTAAACTCTTCCAAAGCACTTCTAATGTTGCACCTTCTCCTCATAAGGTATTTGTTGATCTAAGGATTCAAAAAAGTTGTCTAGGTATGCCTACCTTGAAAATCCTAAATCAAATTGAAGAAGAATATTCCATACTCAAATAGAAAAATAAATTTGCAACTTCTTCAAACAAAATATTGGAAAATGAAAAGAAAGAATTAGAATCTAAGGTCCAAGATTTAGAAGAAAATTTGTAGGATGCATGTAAATTAGGAGAATCTCTTTTGGCATGTAGGAATCGTTATCCTACATATAGTTTGTTTTTATTTGAACAATTTTATAGATGGTAGCTTCTAAGGATCTCTTATCATCTTCCTTACAAGATTTTACTACCAAAAACATTTCTAAAAAATTTCTATAGTGCTGAACCTGATCAACAAGATTTGTTTTATGAGTTTTATTTGCATGATTTGATCATAGGAGACCATGAGCACAATAAGTTCTTGATAAACCTTCATGTAGGGGAAGTTCAACTGAGGGAATTGCATTCTACATTCAAAAATCAACTAGCATGGAAAATTAGATTTGAGGAGTATACAAATCATGCTAAGACTATAGGATTGTGTATCAGACCAGCTTTTCCCATCCCCAGATTGATGAGAAAGATTTTTAATTGTGCTTGTTTAATCGATGAAGTTAAAACTCATTATTTACATTCTTTATATGATTGTGTTGTTTCTTTTAACTTGGTTTTAAGATAGAGTTCTGATTCAATGGTGACTGCAAGTGTGAAAAGGCGGGACCAACTTTCAGTGCCTCTTAGAAGATGAGAAGTCATGTCTCCAAATAACTTAAGATGGAGTATGAGGAGAGCTACCTCAATTTTGGAAATCTTAATAGAGGTAATAAACTCTGGTGGGAAAAAGAAATGGATTGGCATGAGATATAGACCCCCTTTATTGATCATACCTATTCCAGGATGGTAGAGTTGGGCTCCAAAATTAGAGAAGCAATTCAATATATGGAAATAAATGATTCAAGAACATCAGGGGTTTACAAGCAATCTAGACAAGCATATAACAGATGAATTTGATGACTATGATTTGAGTTAGAGTGTAAAAAGTAGATGCCAGAGCTACGAATGCAAATGAATGTTTGTAATGGGACTTGCAAAAGGTAAAGCCTAGGGGAGATGATGAGCTCAAAATATGGCTCATTTTTGACATGTTCTTTCCCTCAATTCATCTCTCTAAGGATATTATCTTATGAAAATCATAGATTATTAGATAGTTATTACATGGAAAGTAGATACTTATCTTATTTATATTAAACCAAAGACTAAACCTTTACTTTATCATTAATGTCTAATATATAGCATGTTTTAGTGATTTTTGTTGTGAAGAATGCTCAGGAAGAAGACACAAGCGATGTATAGTGAAAGTTCAATTTTGATCTCCATCTAGTAGAACTATGAACTCACACAGAATGAATCTATGGACTCCACAAGCTTCTTTCTATGAACTCCACAGGCTTGTTTCTACAGACTCCACATGATTATTTCTATGGACTTCACAGGCTCATTCCTACTAACTCTACAGGGTCAATTCCATGAATTTTGTAAAGACAAAGCTACAAATGGGGAAGTTGGTGACCAGATAACATAAAAGAGAATCATTTCAGCTGGAGTCAAATGAGAAAACTACTCACCTTCTATTTTGTAAGATTTGTTTTTGATAAAGTTATATATATTTGGATTTTAGGACTATTATAAGATAATATATCTATTTCATTAAAATAATTGGATCTCTTAGAAATCTAATCTCCTATTTTTGGATGAGTGGATCGACCAAGGAATCCTATCTCTTTGCATCCTATTTTGAGTTGATTATATTAGTATAAAATACAAGACTTTTGTTATTAAGAGGAATGATAGATAAAAGATATGTACAAACATATTATAGGTTTTAGATAGATTGTAATCATTTCAATTTTATGAATTATCACTTTAGTTTTCAATATTGATTAATCTTTGTTCCTGAGTCTGAGAGGAGCAAGGGCCCACTCTCCTTGGAACCAGGAATTATGTATGGTATTTATGTTATTTTATATTAACTCTTCGTTATAACTAATCAGAATCTTGCTAATGTTTGCATTCATTCATAAAACATTAAAATAAATTCATAGTTCAAAAGGCATTTCCTTTCTAAGCAAAGTGTGTTTTCTTTTACAGCAAATGTGTGAAGCAAATTTCCTTTTTAAGTTAAACATCTCCATTTCCATGTAAGCATAAATAAGAGTGTGATTTTACTTTCAAAAAAAATAGTGGATTAATTTGATTAAGTAGTTACATCTTTTTATTTTTAGTAAAAGAGTGAATCAAGTATTTTAAGACACATTTCTTTCATTAGTCAAAGTTAGAATAGGACCATCAAACACTCCCACAAGTAGACTTCTAGATCTACCATCATACACCTTACTACAGATAGCTTTCAACACCAGCCCTGGTTGATAAGACGTCAATTGAACATTGATTAAATGAGGATTTGAATGACACTTGTCAATAGGTATCTATGAGATTGAGATCTCATTCTCAAATTCTATCTATTTAAGTTTATAGGTCTCTAGACCTAGTTGTTGCTCCAATAGGTCAATTTCTCAAAATAGAGTTTGTAGCTCTTAAAAATTGTATTTCTAGTAGTATTTCATAAATTTTAACATGTTTTAACCCTTACCCAGGTTTATAGAAATCAAATCAACCAAAAACTCATCTTACCTTATGCATAACTTTCTA
This sequence comes from Torreya grandis, assembly GCA_037957365.1. Taxonomy (NCBI): domain Eukaryota; kingdom Viridiplantae; phylum Streptophyta; class Pinopsida; order Cupressales; family Taxaceae; genus Torreya; species Torreya grandis. Next base: position 177,110 of record JARHVA010000512.1, on the reverse strand, counting down.
AAAAATGGTCTTCTATAGGTGTACATAAAAATAGTCCTCTATACCTACAATTTCAAAACCCCTTGTCAATATAATGATACTTGGAATAGGTTGTAAGATCCATTCCCTAGCTGCTCATAAAGTTTCAAACCTTAGTGTTTAATTGTTTGAGTTTTAGATGTGTTTAACCTCATGAAACCCTTACATTGGAATTTACTCATAATTTTTTTAGGCTGAGAGCTTAGTATACCTATTGTTCAGATGCTCCCTGACCAAAAAATAACAATACAAACACATTCAAGGGGGTAATAACATCTAGTACTAGGTTCTTATCGTCTTATTAGGTCCAATCAACAAACCCACCTCCCATTTTGGCCTCAAGAATGCCCTTCCCAATACATGAAAACATGTAATTTTTTTACTCTAAGTTCAAACATACATAAAATGAAACTTTTAAGTCTTTTCCATGAACCATTAGATCCCTCCCCTACCTTTTTAAGCCCTATAATCGTACCCCAGAGCACTACCTTAATATTTTCTATTATTATCCCTCTAATCTCATAATGTGATTGATCATCATTGATATAGAAATGGTACTTCCTTAATATTTTCTATTGTTGCTCTATATTATCAAGTGCATGCATAATGTTATATCCATGAATATGAAAACTTGTGATGTGTTGTAATACTATGATTGAACTTTCATTTAGGGTTTGAATGTGTAATTTTCAACAAATTTGAATACTAAAACAATCAAACCAAGTGGGAATGTATTCTTACTTATCTTGAAATGTTCATCTAACCATCTAGCCATGTGCGTGTGTGCCTTCCATACCCATAAACAATATTCTCCCTAAATTTTACCAAAAATTTAGAAATAGGTATCTTTTTTGTAACAAGCTCACACCTTTTAGATTATTTACCATCTTATACTTGATACATCACTTATTTATATTTTCTTAAACCAACTAATTCATGTTCAATTTCACTAGTAATTTCCTCAGGGATATAGTTTTTTGATTTTTGGCAATCCACCACAAATACTGCAATTTCCATTTAAACATGATTTGTTATAAAATAATTCTCCATCTGGTCTTTTAAAAAAAAGATAATTAGAAGAAATTCCCTAGTTGATTATCATGGAAATTCAATGCCACACTCCTGTAAAATGTTGTTAGTATGCAAAGTACAATAAATATGGAAAACAACATCATAGTGCATTGAAAATTCAACATCTTGCCTACAACAACAAGCTCTCTCTCTCCTCACTCTCTCTCTCTCATCTCTCTCCCTCTCTCTCTCTCTCTCTCTCTCTCTCATCTCTCTCTCTCTCTCTCTCTCCTCTCTCTCTCTCTCTCTCTCTCTCTCTGTGTGTGTGTGTGTGTGTGTGTGTGTGTGTGTGTGTGTGTGTGTGTGATTTATTTTTACATAAAAAGGTTTGGCCATCTCAAAATATATTTGACAAATAGAAATTTGTGGACTTTTTTTTTAAAAATTTAGAGTACAATTATGTTTGAGTCATATCCACTAAATGTTTTGGATATAGTTCATGGTTAAGAGAAGCAACTCTTATTTTCACTACATCTTTTACATTGGGCAAAACTCTTGTATTGTCTTTTAAAAATTGAGCAAGTAACTTTTTGAGAGTATCAACTATAACCTTGTCCTTTCATGAAAGTCTACTAGAGAATGCCCAGAGCTCATTGGTATTAGGTTCATTAAGTATTTCATGTCTTTCAATTTCTTTGGTTAATGTTTTTCTAATTATATTAAGTGTTCAACTTGTTTTTGACACCATTCATCTTTTCCTTGTTTGGTCACTTACTACACAAGTTGTAAGTATACACCAGGAAACATTATAATCTTGGGTGCATTATTTTTGGCCTATAGTATGATATGCATCATGTAGATCTTCAAAAATTTCATTGTTTTCATCATCCATGTTAAAATGTTCTTAGTCATATTGTGTACGTTATAAGTCTCATATTAATCAATTTTATCAATGAAACAAATAACTGACATCTTTGACTATCATAATCCAATTTATGAAAGAAAGTATCTCAAATTTATTGAGCCTATCTTCTTGAATGGTGACAAAACATTTTTTTATGAATTGGTTCTAAAATATTTTCATTGACTTCAATTAAGTTCTTGTCCTTTCTACGCATAACTCTTGGAGGTGTTGTTAATGGTGGAATTTGTTGAGAGGGTGTTTCAAAATTGTTATTACTTTTATTGTTTAGAGGTGGGATGACATTTTATTCATTGTTGTTTCATCATTATATATTTCTATGAAATTTTCTTTATGGTTAAATTCATCATTATTTTTTTCCATCAAATTTTATTCATTCATGGGGGTGAAGCATCATACATAGACTCATCATCAAGAAAATCAAAAACTTGGAACTTTGAATGTAAACTTCCAACATTATCTAATTAATTATTTTAAACTTCATTAATATTCATTGAATTATGGTCAATTTCATCATTATTAAATTCGTTATGGTCAATTTCATCATTTTTTAATTTATTATTGAAAATTGGTTCATTATCTATGCCATTTAGTTCATCAGGATTAGGGTTTATACCTTATCTACCATGAAGTTTTTGCATTTATATCTTGTTTTTCTCTCTCAAATATTATAATTCTTTTGGTTTTTTATTCTTCAATATCTTCCTCTTCTTTAAACATAATCCGTCACCCATCAAGGACAATTGATAACTTTTCAAAGTTGGGAACAAAAGTACATAGTACTGAAAGTCCCACAAAAATACATAGAGATTGTTTATGGGGACATAAATCTAAATTTGTGTTAAAAAATAGATGTTGAAAAGTGAGCTTAGTCTATAATAATAATAATAATAATAATAATAATAATAATAATAATAATGTAATCACTTTATATAATGCAATTGTATTATTCAATAATGTGATCATGTTATTGCATAATGTGATCACATTATTCTTTATACTAGTTTCTACTTCAACATACATATTAAGAAGTGATATTTGTATATATTAAGAATAGCATGATTTTGTTATGTAATAACATGATCGCATTATTATCAATACTCGGATGGGGTTAAAATTTGACATTGAGAACCAAGTTTTGTCTATATTAAGAATGAGGCGATCACATTATTAAATAACATGATCACATTATATTTAATATAGATTAAGGATTAAGGCATTAGTGCATAGGGTTTATGGATTAGTGATTAGGGATTATAATTTATATTTTCGAGTTTAAGAGGGATTAGGGCATGTAGGGTTTAGGTTTAAGGGTGTATATAAGGTATAATCTCTCTATGCCATGTGTGAACCTAGTTGGAGTTGATCAACCCCCAAATAACATTTTATAGTCATAAAATTAGGCTAAAGGGGCTCAAAATAACCCCAATTTACTTCAAATGCATATCTAGATTAGTACTCCAAGGGCTATGTTTTGGCCATAGGTTTAAAAAATGCATTTTTTGACATCTCATGATAAAATCAGTTATATTGTAAGGAATGTATGTTTGTGGAATGTAGTGGGCATCAAGGCATAGGGATTATAATTTATGTTTTGGGGATTAGGGAATAGGGAATAGGGTTTAGGTTTAAGAACCTATATATAATGTCTAATTGCAATATGCCATGTGAACCTAATTCTAACTAAAAAGGATGTTACTTGAGATTAAATCGATTGGTAAATAGGGAAAGATTATGGTTTACAATTTAGGGTACAATGTTTAGGGTTTATGGTTTAGGGATTAGGTTTTAATGTATATATGGTTTAGGGTTTAAGATACATAGGGTCAATTGCAAAGATAATTGAGGGAAATTAAAATTACTTAGACCCATATGTGATAATAGAATGTATTTTTGGGGAAATTTGATCTCCTTGAAACCATATATATGAGTAAAGATTGTAATTTTGGGCTCAAGTAGCCCCACATCATCATAGATTGATCCAATTAAGTCAATTATGGTTTAATGAGTGATGTGATTTTGACCAAGTTCATCCTTGTGAACCTAATTCTTATTATATATAAAGGATGTTAATTGGATCCAAATTTATTGTTTTAGGGTTTAAGGTCTACAATTTAAAGGGTTTGGGGTTTAAGGCTTATGGTTTAGGGTTTAAGGTAAATGGTACAGTGTTTAGGGTTTAAGTTAAATGGTGTAGGGTTTAGGGTTCAAGATATCAGATATATGGTCCAATAATTAAGGTAATTGAAGAACATTTATGCTTCTTGTTCACCTATTTGTGACAATTACATTCATGTTTGTATTTTTGATAAAAGTAGGGTTAGTTAAGCCATACATGTTACATACATTATAAAAGTTATTGAGCCATAATTTTAGTTTAGGGTCTAAATTTTGCACAAATAATGCCCCGAATTCCACAAATTGACTAATTAGATCAATTCATGATAGAATCAAACTTTTAATTTTGCTCCAAATCATATCTTGATCATGAAGGGGTTTTAATTGTCTATAAATTCTTCCTTGATTAAATGAATCAAATTTTTAGTTAATTATATATGACATGACTTAGGGTTAATTTTAATCTAAATCATATCATATATAATTTAAAATATGTTCATGTGGCTCATTTTGACCCTAATTACCTCCATAATTTAACTAATCAACATTTGCATTTATTAGCTGATGACTTCAAGTTTATTAAACTCACAACCATATTCTACATATGTAGAACTTGTATATAAGTAAATAATGTTTCTTTAGTTCAATCAGGATAATGAAATTTGAGATAATAAACCCTCAAATCAAATTTTATAGTCATGTAATTAGGTTTAAGGGGATTAAAATAGTCTTAATTTGCTTTAGATGCACTGCTAGATTATTATGCCAAAGGCTAAGTTTTGGCCATACGTTTAGAAAATGCATTTTATGACATCTCATGATAAAATCATTTATATCATATGACATGTCTGTTTCTAGCTTATAGTGGGTATTAGGGCATAGGGATTACAATTTATATTTTAGGGATTAGGGATTAGGGCTTAGGGTTTAAGATTAAGGACCTGTATATAATGTTGAATCACTCTATAACATGTGACACTAATTCTTAATTCAAAAGGATGTTAATTGGGACTAAATCAATTGGGAAATAGGGAAAATTTTTGCTTTATAATTGAGGGTATAGTGTTTAGGGTTTAGGGATTAGGTATTAATGTATATAGTTTAGGTTACATAGGGTCAATGACAAAGATAATTGAGGATAATTTGAATCACTTGGACCCATTTGTGACTATAAAATAAGTTTTTGGGTTGTCATTATACCTCATATCACCATGAAGATTAAGTGAATTAGTCAAATGGGGCAATCAAACATGTGATTTATGACAAACTAAGCCCTCTAAACTTAATTCTTAGTCTAAATGATGTTAATTTGGGCTAGAATGATTGGTTCAATGTTTTAAGAGTTTATATTTATGGGTTAGAGTTTAAGGATTACGATTTTTAAGGATTAGGGCTTAGGGTATAGGTTTTAGGATATATAAGGTAGAATTATGAAGATGATTGAGGCAAATTTGAGCTCCTTAAACCTATAACTATGAGTAAATAATGTGATTTTGAGCTCAATTAGCCCCCACATCATCACAAATTGATCCAATTAATTAAATTATGGTTTAATGAATGATGCAATTTTGACCAAGTTCATCCCTGTGAACCTAATTCATACTATATATAAAAGATGTTAATTGGGGATAAATTTGTTGGTTTAGGGTATATAATTTAAAGGGTTTGGGGTTTAGGGCTTATGGCTTAGGGTTTAAGGTAAATGGTATAGGGTTTAGGGTTTAATTTAAATGGTACATGGTTTAGGGTTTAAAATATCAAATATTAGGTCCAATCACTAAGGTAGTTAAAGAAAATTTGAGTTGTTTATTCACCTATTTATGACAATTACCTTCATGTTTGTGTTTTTGATAAAAGTAGGGTTAATTAAGCCATACATGTTATACAATTTATTGAGCCATAAATTTGTTTTAGGGGTTAAATTTTAACGAAATCACACCCCTAATTGCATAATTTGACTAATTGGATCAATTCATGATAGAATTGAACTTTTAATTTTGCCCTAAATGATATCTTGTTCTTTAAGGGGTTAAAAATGGCCTCAAATGCCTCCTCGATTAAATAAATAAAATCTTTGATTAATTATATATGACATGACATTAGGTTAATTTCACTCCAAATCACATTGAATATATAATTTAAAATATGTTCACATGGCTCATTTTCACTTTAATTACCTCCATAATTTAAGTAATTGACATTTGCATTAATTAGATGATGACTTCAAGTTTATTGAACTCAAAACCACATTCTATATGTGTAGAACTTACATATAAGTAAATAATGTTTCATTACTTCAATCGAGCTAATGAAATTTGACATGATCAGCCCCCAAATCACATTATATAGTCATGCAATTAAGTTGAATGGGCTTGAAATAACACCAATTTACATTAGAAGCACAACTATATTTGTATGTCAAAGGCTAAGTTTTAGCCATAGGTTTAAAAAATGAATTTTATGACATCTCATGATAAAACAAGCTATATTATAAGGCATGCATGTTTACGATATGTAATGGGCATTAGGGAATAGGGATTACAATTTATATTTTAGGGATTAGGGCATAGGGTTTATGTTTAAGGACCTATATATAATGTTTAATCTCTCTATGCCATGTGAACCTAATTCTTACTACAAAGGATGTTAATTGGGACTAAATGAATTGGTAAATAGGGAAAGTTTATGGTTTATAATTTAGGGTATAATGTTTAGGGTTTATGTTTTATGGCTTAGGTTTTAATGTATATATGATTTAGGGTACACAGGGTCAATCAAAAAAATAATTGATGATAATTTGAATCACTTGACCCATTTGTGACTATAGAATGTATTTTTAGTTTGTCATTATACCCCATGTCATCATGTAAATTGAGTGAATTAGTCAAATAAGGCAATCATTTTTGTGATTTAGGCTAAAATAAGATTTGTGAACTTAATTCTTAGTCTAAATGATGTTAATTTGGGATAAAATGATTGGTTCAAGGTTTAAAGAGTTTATATTTATGGTTTAGAGTTTAGGGATTAGGGCTTATGGTATAGGTTTTAGGGTATATAAGGTAAAGTCTTGATGGCAGTTGTGGAAAATTTGATCTCTTTGAACCTAAAATGTGATTTTGGGCTCAATTATCCCCCATATCATCACATATTGAGATAATTATGTCAATTTTGATAATGATTGATGCAATTTTGACCAAGTTCATCCTTATGAATCTAATTATTAGTATATGTAAAATATGTCAATTGGGGCTAAATTTATTGGTTTAGGGGTTTGGAATTCAGGGATTATTGCTTAGGGTTTAAAGTAAATGGTATATGGTTTAGGGTTTAAGTTAAATGGTACATGGTTTAAGTTTTAATATATCAGATATCGGGTCTAATCACTAAGGTAATTAAATAAACTTTAAGCTACTTTTTCACCTATTTGTGATAATTATCTTCATGTGTTTATTTCTAATAAAATTAGTGTTAGTTAAACCATACATGTTGCATACATGTGATACAATTGATTGAGCCATAAATTTGGTTTAGGGGCTCAATCTTGCCCAAATCATGCCCCTAATTGCATAATTTGACTAATTGGATCAATTCATGATAGAATTAAACCTTTAACTTTTACCCAAATTATATCTTGCTCTTTAAGGGGTTCAAATGCAACTCAAATGCCTCCTTGATTAAATTAATCAAATCTTTAGTTAATTATATATGACATAACATTAGGTTTAATTTCATTCCAAATCACATTGAATATACAATTTAAAATACATTCACGTGGCTCATTTTAATCCTAATTACCTCCATAATTAAATGACTCAATATTTACATTCATTAGTTAATGAATTCAAGTTTATTGAGCTCAAAACCACATTATATACATGTAGAACTTGCATATAAATAAACTATGTTTCTTTTCTTCAATCGAGCTAATGAAATTAGAGATGATCAACCCCTAAATCACATTTTATATTCATGAAAATAGGTTTAAGGGGTTCAAAATATACTAAATTTACTCTAGATGCATAGCTAGATTGGTACTCCAAAGGCTAAGTTTTGGCCGTAGGTTTAAAAATACATTTTATGACATCTCGTGATAAAATAAGTTATATTGTAAAATGTATAATGAGTTACACCTTAAACTAAGTAATTATAAGTTGTCAAGTAAACATATTAAAATGCCAATAAATTTTTTGAAGTCTAATGTGACACCAAAACACCTTAATTCACTATACAAGGTTAGGGACCTTTCCTTTATCACATGAATTAACACCACTATTAGGGTGCTCAAGAACATATAAGGTCAAATATAAAATTTGAGGTCAAGAGAAAATTTGGGTTTTTGGGTGTTATGAATATATAATGTAATCACATTATCAAGTAACATGATCACATTATTAAGTAAAATAATAACATTAGTAACGTGGTTAATAACATGATCACACTATTTGAATTTAAATTCAAATCTTGTGACTTTTGGCTTGGGAATGGCTTGGACTCTTGAGCCCAAGGCTTGGACCTATCAATCTAGAGCCAAGTCCGAGAGTTATTATTAAAACCAACAAAATTCAACTTTGATCACCAAATATACTATGAATTTCAACGTGAAAATTAAAAAACTTAATACCAATGCAATGAACATGCTCTCTTCTTTCCAAAAATATGATTTTTATAATTTTTGGACTAATTTAAGGTTTCAAACTATGTTGATGTCTAACTATATCTTTTTTACGCCACTACATGCCACAAAAATATATGCCTATACATGTTCATATAATTTGTCTTTCATTTATCCAAGTGAAAAACAAGTAATATGGTCACAAACTAGACCTAATTCTACACACATTCAAAAAAAAATTTGATTTTTATTTTTTTTAAGGTAATTAGGTGCATCACAAAGATGGCTATCTAATTTTTTGTTAGTTTTCAAGATCTATTTACTTTCAAAATTCATAAAAACAAAAGTATTCATTGAAAAATTATAAAAAACTATAGGTTACAAACTAGAAGATCTCATGTAAATTTTCCCCAAAGGGTTCCAAAAAATACTAAATGTTGCTCAAAAAATAATCCACCACATGGTCGTCTATCTACTCTATTTTCTTAAAAAACAAAATAGGGGTTCCTCTTCAAATATTAGATGCTTGACCTAGTTATACTTAATCATTTTTTAAAAAAATTAGTGTTTTGGAAACTAGACTCTAAATTATATATTTCATGTTTTTACACCATCTTCAAATTTGGAGTGTGGATATCTCAAACTATCTATAGAAGTTTAGAATTCTAAAATTTTAGGAAAATCATGTCCATGGATAAGCCACTTTTTATCCCCCAACTTTCTGCACTTACCCCGTATAGTATATTCTTACATTATGATCATGTTGATTTGTTATTACAATAATATTTTATATTATATGTCATGATGTTATGGACTAATGACCTTCTTGTCATGAGTTTGGTGTAGGATAAATTCATCCCTCAGAGTATGATGGAGGGAGAGCATCATCGGAGCTGGTGACATAAATGGAGGTCTTGGGGGATGACATAGGGACAACTAGAACCCATGCACACATCATGTTAATGAAACTCATTATATTCATAGTTTTAATGGTTAACGTTAGTACACTTTTTATATTTTCTATATTTAGATAATTTTTTATGCATGTTAGTTGTGTTTTAGCTCAATTTAACGCTTATATGAAATTAATCTTGTGTGATTATTTTATAGATATTATACATAGATTGGATGTATAATGTTGTAGTATGATTATGTCATGTTTTTTAATTCATGATTATTAATGATTACAAGAACGTAAATTTGCATGATTAGTATCTAGCTACTACCACATATAACCTAACTATCATGTCTTATTAATGTTTGAGAACATTGGATGGTTATCTTTATGATAATCAAGAATATCATTATATGACTTAAAACCTTTATATATATATATATATATATATATATATATATATATATATATATATATATATATATATATATATAATGTAGTAATAATAATGATTACATTGTTATAATAACCATTGTGTTTTGATATAATATTTGTTTGATTTACCATTTTGGATTAAAATAATAACATCAACTTACATTGGTCATATTTTTATTGTTTATATATACCAAGAAAAAAAATTATAGTGTTATCCTAAGACTAACCTATGAATTAATCCTATACATTGTTCAGAATGCATAGTCAATTTCTTAGTAGAAGATCAAATGCATTAACTAAAATTAGTGAACTAACTATTGATTTAATCATTGAAAAAATATCTATGATTTTAAAAAAATTTGAAGTTAATGTTAAATGAGTTAATTTTTATTATAAATTTAAAAAAATATAAATAGGGAAAGCGTCATAGAGGGAATAAAAGAAATAAAACAAAGAATTTTAGTTTTTTTTCTTTGGGGCAATTTAGAGTAAAGAAGAAAGATTGGCGACTTGAGGAAATTTTTTAGAAAAATAGAAACTACAAAGTTTTTTTTGTTGCATGATAAATAATGTTAAAGAGGTGAATTAGAGAGATGATGGAGAGCAACAACATATAATCATAAGAGGAGAGAACATATTGGAGAAGAAGAAAGGAGAGTAGAGGGAGGACAAAAGAGTAGTGCATAGAGGATGATAGAGATGAAATCAAATAAAGGTTTTTCAGATCATGCCATTTTAGATGATTTTCAAGGTAGGTTATTTTGTTAAAATATTATATAGAATTTCAAAAGATTCTATGTTACAAACTGAAAAAAATATATGAATGAGTTTGGACTATTTGTATAAAGATACTTAAAATAGAAAATTGTATGGGTTTGTTACCCAAAAATGAGAAAATCATGTATATATAAATTGTGTAGATAATATTAAAACAGTAAGGATACATATATAGATTGTGTGAATATTAATCATATAAAAATAATGATATATAATCAATAATAGTGGCATCTCTATATATATAAAAACATCTAGAACATTGATAGTTATATTGTGTTTTATCAAAACTAGGAGATTATACAAATCCAAAATTGTGTGTATAATGTTAAAATAGCAAAGAAAAAACTATGCATATATAGTGAACTGATTTAGATATATAGTGAATTGATTGGTGTGTGTGTGTGTGTGTGTGTGTGTGTGTGTGTGTGTGTGTGTGATTATATATATATATATATATATATATATATATATAGAGAGAGAGAGAGAGAGAGAGATCTTTCTTGAATATACATAGCGATCATTATATTGAATAGAAGGATGTTGCATAAGTGCATAGCAATCATTATGAATCTGATTTAGTTAAAGATAAATGAAATAGTTTATATGTTCACTCTGAGTGGTGTTATAGATTACCTCATATATATATATATATATATATATATATATATATATATATATATATATATATATATATCTTCAATATGGTGCATAAGTGTATCTTGTATATATAAGTTAACCTTTTATCAGCTTTGAGCTTTCTTGGGCTATATATAAATAACGAACTCTATATATGTAGTGAAGCATTGTATGTATAGCAAACTAATTTAGATAAAGTCATTCCATGCATAATTGGTAATTAAAATAGTGAGAAAATATACAAATTGTGTGTATGTTCATCTTTTTGAAAAAAAATTATAATATAAACTATGTGAATTTATCCAAACCATGACTATATGCAAAGCAAGTCTATGCACCCTTAGCCTTCAACTTGAGTAAATCTATAGAGGTCTGAGTTCAATTGGTATAAAGATTGTATGTATTTAGCAAGCCTATCATAGTTTTAATTTTTTTTATTATATGAATTCTTCATAAACAAAAATGGGGAGACTATTATAATTCTAGCGAAATATAGTGTAAGCTATGTCATAGACTGTTATAAATGCATTTGCATATAGCAAAATATGATTCAATATATCAACTAGTTTTATTGTGTGGCTTGTAAATAACTTATGTGAAAAGATTATTAGTTGTAATTTCTAGTAGGATACTTGTATCATATTATGGAATATTCAAACAATTATTAGAAATGCATGTTGGCATTAAATTGAAACACATTGGGATCTTACCTATGTATTATTCAGATAGTATGACTTGTAGTTATTTAGCAAGTTGAGTAATTGGATTTACACTTAAGATATATATTTAAATACATGTATAAAATATGTGAGTGTTTGATTTATATTTTACTTAAATATGCATATAGACAATCTATTGACTATAGTACCCATTTTATTAACAATACGAAAATATTAATATATTATCATGGTTCATGAATGTATTTATGTATAGGAAAGTTATGTTGGAATAAAAATGATTGAGAGGGTAGGGGGGAATGGGGGTTGGGTAGAGGGGGGTGGGGGTGGGGGGGGTGAATTATTATTCAAAAACATTCTTAAAAAATCTTACTTAAGCAATCATAGATCATTTATACAAGCATGCACATCTTACCAAGCATAAGCACCAATCCACAAGAACATGAAACACATGAACACAATGTGTATGTGTGAAACCCTAAATGGGAAGAAAACCAATTGAAGATAAAAATTTAATAAAATCCTATAAGATCAACACCAAATTTATTTAAGCACTCACTTCACATGGAGCACCAACCCCAACTAGCTAAGCACCAACTAAGCTAGGCTTTAGCAAGAACCAACTTTCAAGGAGGCACCAACCCCCTAGATGACTTAGAACCAAATAAAAAAACTAAAAAATTTTATTACCTTAATAATATATTATTTCTCATATAATATATGATTATCTTCTTCCTCATCTCTTTACACACTTTTATCTCTCTCAAAACTGGTCTCTAGTCTTCTTCTCTCAATTAGCCCTCTTCTTGACTTGATTAGGTCATATGACCTTGATCATCACACATATAACCTATGTATAATGTTATTTCATAATCCTATATCCTATTATTATGATATAAAATACCTCATTGTACTCTATAATATCCTTTCTTGTTCGCTTATTCTTCACTCACACCAATGGGCCTAAAATTGCCTAGTATTTATACAAGTCTTTCTTGTTCAATTCCTTCTTGGTCAGAAAAAAAAATATTCCCTTAGGTAGGCCATGTAATTGATCTTATATTACCTCATTTACATGTATAAAACATTATTTTATTCCCTTTAGTTATGAACTTTCTCATATATGCCTTATCTCTCTTTTAGGTCTCATGGAGACATAATTCTATTAGGCCTACTTAGCACATGTTACACTTTGATATTATTGTATAAAATTAAAATAATTTACAAAAAATAGACACATAATATGACATAAAAAATACTCTTTATAATAAAATCTATACACTATATCACTTTTAGGCTCAAGCCATTATTTGGAGCACATCATTAGTATTGTTCATATTAGGCCTGCGCATACCCAGAATGTTTGTCTTGAATAATTAGAGAATAACCAAAAATTTTCTAAATAAACATGTAAAAAAACATATATATAAGATAAATTAACTTATATTAATCACCATGTGCATTATACTTCATAACTTAAGGTAAAAAGACTCAAACCCTTCTCAACAAGTAGCTCACTGAGAACTGCCAACTAGCCTGAAAATAAAGTCATATAAGATTGAACATATGACACATAAAGGTAAAAATAAAATTAATTTAAATTAATTAAAATGATATTATAACATCATTATAATAACATAAAATAAATATATCATAATCTCCAATACAAACTATTGGTCTTGCAAACCAATCTATCGAGCTTCTCTCTCACAGTCCTTACTTAGCTAGAGAAGCCATTTTGGATTTGATGCTTTAACCTCTTAAGATAAATATTATAATTTTAAAAAAATATGGATAGGTCATTAAATTCCTAAAAAAAATAAAAAAAAAATCCAATACATATTTCAAATTAGGTAACATATCCTCCAACTCATCACTGCAACTTGCTTACCCAGATCTGCCAATATATCTCCAAACGCAATCATGGTGAAAATGGACTTAAACACATATGTAGACACTTTAATAGGTTATTTAATAATGTTTATTATACTATGATATAATTATCTAACTCTCATATATAAATATATGGTGGTCAAGTGACATTATTGGTCTTACAAACCAATACACAACCCTACACCTTCACTATCTCATCTCCACTGGATAGGTCAACTTATGAGAAACGTTTTAAAAATATCCACTAACCTCAAAAACATCTAACAAAAATAAAAATTTATTTAAAAACTCTTTAATGTACTTGTATTCATCCCTAATCCATGATAGTGCATCCCTAATCAACTTCTCACTTTTTCCTAGTTTTCTCACTATCTACACCGTTAGGCCTTTTAGTAATAGGTAAAATTATATCAGTAGTTTAGAACCCATAAGGGATATAAAATAATTATAAACCAATATTAACATAAGATAAAAGTCTCAAGATCTAACCTTCATCTAATTTTCAACTTTGACTCGATCAAGTCTGCTTACTACATCAAATTTCTAAGAAATAAGGCCTTTCATGTAGGGTCCACTCACTCTCCTAATAAAAAAATCACACCATAATATTATTGAGATATTTTAATACAACCTAAAGTAACTTACATATCCATTCCAAATCATTTTGGTATTTTTTGATCAAGATCTCTCTCATCGGGACAAAGTTACGTTTCTAGAGAGGTTAAAACCACATTACAGTCTTAAATATAATTCATAAAGATTAGGCCCTTATTATAGAAACCAATGATTGAAAATTTGAGATAATACCCTTATAAATATACCATGAATGTCTCAGGTTCTCATGCAGAGGCTCTGCATGGCAGTGAACACATGAAAGTCCTTCTTAGGTTGAGAACCCTTCAGTTTGTGCACTCAAGAGACCTTCAAACATGTTTTGTTGCCTTGTATTGAAAAATTTGACCTTAAAATTGGTAAAAACACATGTGAAAACCTATAAAACCACTAAAAATGTTAACTTAATCATTATTACCTTGCGAATTGATCTTGATACCCTAATAAGCCACCATCTCTCTCATTACTCTCTAGGGTTTTGACCTGCAAGTCATATTAGGACTTGAAAATAACCTTCTAACCATTATACGTGCACTCTCCAACTCACTCACATGCTCAAAAAATTTATGACATGATATAACACTAATTTTCATCCTTCATAGATCTTGACAGCACCTCATGACCCCTCATTAGGTCAGGTAGACTCTAGAATTAGTCTAGTTGCATGCTAGGTTTTTATGTCTCACCCTTTTAGGATTACTCTAAGCCACTCATGAGTTATAAAATGCCTCATATGAATGATAAAAAATCCTCATACATCCTCTTATTCCTTTGTGCATCCATCTCACTAGGCCACCATTCTCCTTCATGAACAAGACTAGGCATCCTATACACAAGTTGTTTCAAGTCTCTTGTAAGATTAAAACACTTGACAACTTTGGAAACTGACCTTGAAATCCTCCTTTATGATTTTACACCCTTTTCACATACCTTTCATGTTATTTTGACAATATCATACCTCTACACAAACTTCTTCATGCTTACTAAGCACATATTCATGAAATCACTATGCTTGTTATGACTAAGTATCTCAAAATAATGTGTAGTCAGAGATTAGGGCTCCAACATGCTTACCTTGAACTTGACTTGAAATGTAACATCAACATTAGAAGAAACATTATGTTGCCTTAAAATTATCTCTCAATTTAGAGATATATTAGGTTGCCTTCAAATTTTCTCTTGTCACATGGTTCATATCTCACAGACTACTTCATTATGCATCTGCACCTTGACATTAATGATATCAACCTTGACCTTGACATCGATGACATCAATCTTGATCTTGACATCAAAGACAACACTTCTCAACCAAACTCCCCTTTTATCATTGATGGAAAAACATTCTTCAATTTTCTCACTTTCATCTCCCCATGTTGGCCAAACTCCCTTCTTAAAATTTTTACCCTTTTGACATTAATGACAAAGGGTCTTACACATATCTATCATCTGTAATCACACCTTATTTTCACATACATAATATGAAGCATTAAGGAGACATGATCCCCCTTACACCAAGCATACCTTGTTCAAATGCACTCTAATTACAAGACCACTTTTCAATGCAAAACAAACTCAGATACAAACCTGAACGGCTCCCCTTCAAACCAAGCATCTATCATGCTTTTACAAACTGAATAGTGTCTCCATGAAGCCTAATGGAGTCACATATTTACATAGGGCACTAAAACATTACAAGTTCAGTAGTTTCCAAAATCTCCATGCTTTCACATGATTGAATGTCTTTGAATACGTTTTTAGGCTTGATTGGTACTACAAGTTTGATCTCTTCATCATCCATTTGATAATCAATATGAGCTAATAATAGGAGTTCCTAACTTGATTTCACATCTAAAGCGTGCTTTATCACATCAATCAGTCCACTTGAGCTTGTAGACTGATCATGACTCATCTTTATTATCTTTGGTTTCCAAACATATATTTTCCTTCTTTCTTGAATTTTAGGAGCTCCAAACCTCCTATTTTGACTTTATGACCTTTAACCTTGTTAGGAAATAATCTTAAAATATGTCCTACATCATGCCAATTATATCAAACCACCTTATACACACCTCTTGACTGATGTGAGCTATGGCTCCTTCCATAGTCCCATGAGTACTCATTCTTAGAAGGTCTTTTACACACTCTTGCTATATGAAAAAAATGATTACACATAAAATAGTAACCATTGAATTAATTAGCATACCTTACAACATTGGGCTATTTTATAGGTATTTTAATGTTAACCTTCTTGTCTTCAATAGTCTTCTCCTTGACTTGAGGTGCCTCCTTTTGGTCTTCTTTGAAACCAAGACTTGTTTTATCACTTTTAGATTTTTGACTACTCAAGATATCATCTAATACCTCAGTTCTCTTTTCAAAATTCACAAATGTCCTCACCTTGATATATTCTTGATTCAACTCAAATTTTAAGGATTGTACTTCATTTTCATACCTGATGCACTCTTCATCTTTATATTTTATATTTTCATTGACTACCTCCATCCATACCTCAACTTGATTAATGATTTCATCATACTCCTTAGAAGCATTATTCAAAATTTCTTCAAACAATCCAATCTTCTCCTCATAGTCCTTAACTAGTGCTCTTAGTTTATGATTTTTTCCCATTGGAAATTTAACTCCTCTAGTACACTTACCAATTCTACCTTAATATCTACTTCATATTCTTCTCCATCTAATTCCACATCAACCATAATGTCTTTCCACTTGAAAAACCCTCATTGTCTGATTTTATGGCCATAAACAAGGTTTAATTATTGTCATGTTTAGGTTCATGACTACTATCATCACTATCAGATGCACTTGAGTCTCTTACATCATAATAGTTGTCTTCTTTAGTATAAAAGTATTTTTATTCTTGAAAGTTCCTTTTCTACCTTCATACTTCATGAAATCCTTATTGTTGTTATCAGGCTTATAGGTATTCTTTTACATCTCCATGATGTTCATCATGTCCTTCATTATGCTCAAATTTATCCTTTTTAGGAAACTTGGACGCAGAGTGACCAATATTACCACACTTGAAGCATTTGAAGGACAACTTACTTTGTACTTACCATATCTAAACCTCAAATTTATAGAAAGCATGGCTATTAGTTGATCATCAATAACATCTAAGAATTGTTCATCCTTGACCTTATTGGGTTGTGACTTGTTAAAAAATTTGGAAGCTAGTTTCTTCTTAGGAGGTCTTCCTTCATTAGTTCTCATCTCATAGGTAGTCAAAACGCTTGAAGTCCATCCATCTCTAGCTTGTCCAAATCTTGCATCTCTTCTATTGTAAATACCTTAGAGTTAAATTTAGGTGTTAGAGATATCAAGACCTTTTGAAAAATTGTATATTATTTCACCTCATTTCCTGATCTTATAATGACATTGAAAACTTCATCAACCTTTAATAGGTAAGATGCAATTATTTCATCTTCAAAATTTCAAACTATCTCAAGTGGGTCTGTAACTTGGCCATCTTCACCTTGGTGTCTCCATAATAGATGGTATTAATTTTTTCCCATATATATTTGGATAATACACAATGCATTATCTTCACACTATATGCCTCTAATAGGCCACAAATAATGGCATTCATTACCTTGGAGTTATTTTCACTTACTTGCTACATCTGTTTGTGGAATATGAGGATCAATGTAACCATCCACAACTGAATACCAAATATCATGTCCTTATGACATTAAATATATATTCATCTTGACATTACAAAATTCATACTTAGATCCATTAAACAATGAAGCCTTACCGGTAGGGAAACCACCTTGAGCTTGTTGACTAGCCATCCTTACTTCTAGGATCTCCTTTAGGCTTTTAGACCTACTTCAAAGGACCATGCTCTGATACAAAATTTTGGAATAAAAATTATTGAGAGGGGGAGTTTAATTATTCTTTAAAAACTTTCTTAAAATTTTTTACTTAAGTAGTCATAGATCATTTAAATAATCATGTATGTCTCATCAAGCACAAGCACCAATCCACAAGAGCATGAAACACATGAACATAATATGCATGTGGGAAACCCTCAATGGGAGTGAGATCCACTAATTATGAAAATATAATACAGTCCTATAATACAAATACCAAATTAAGTTAAGCACCCACTTCACATGAAGCACCAACCCCAACTAGCAAAGCACCAACTCAGCTTAGCTTTAGCAAATACCAACTTGCAAGGAGAAACTAACCCCCTAGATGACTCAGCACCAACTCAACCACATAAAAAACTTGATCACATTTAGAATATATTTTTTCATAGAATATATGATGATATTCTTCTTCATCTCTTTACATAATTTTATCTCTCTAAAACTTAGTCTTTAGTCTTCTTTGCTCAACTAGCCATCTTCTTGACTTGATTAGGTTGAATGGCCTTGATCCTCACACATAGAACCTATTTAAAAAGTTTAAAAATGATCATATATCCTATTATAATGGTATAAAATACCTCCTTATACTTTGTAATATCCTTTCTTTTTTGCTTGCTCTTCATTCATACCAATAGGCGTAAATTTGCCTAGTATTTATACAAGTCTTTCTTGTTCATTTCCTTCTTGGTCAGCCAAAAAAAATTATTATATTTTGTCATCCATGGAATGGATCTTATAACACCTAATTTAATGGATCAAATTTTATTTTATTCCCTTTAGGTCTGACCTTGATCAAATAGGCTTTATCTCTCCTTTATGTCTCATTAAGACCTAATTCCATTAGGCCTACTTAGCACATGTTACCCTTTGATCTTATTGGAAAAAATTCAAACACTTTAAGTGGTATAAACACATCATATTCCATCCCATTAGACATTTTATAAGATCTTCAAGGATTAAAATCACTTTTAGGCTGAATCCACTATTTCGAGCACATCATTAATAATGTTCATATTAGCCCTGTGCATACCTAAAACATTTATCTTGAATAATTATAGTATAATCACAAATTTTCCAAATAAACATGAAAAAAATACATATAAATAATATAAATGACCTTATCCTCTTCACCATGTGTATTAAACTTCATAATTTAGGGTAAAAAGACTCTAAACCTTCTTTGTAAGTAGCTCACTCCGATTTGCCAACTATCCTGAAAACATAGTCATGGAAGGTTGAACTTATGACACATAAATGGATCCATCCAAGGAATTAAAATGAATTAACATGGTCTTAAAACATATTTATAACAAACTAAAATAAACATATTAGAATCTCTAATGTAAACTATTGGTCTTGCAGACCAATCTATTGACCTTCTCTCTCAAAGTCCTTACTCAGCCAGACAAGCCATTTTGGCTTTGATATTTCAACATTTTAAATTTAATATAATACATTATAAAAATAATTGATAGGCCATTAAATTCTAAAAAAAAACATCATGTACATTACATACTTCAACTTAGGTCAAAGATCCTCCAACTCATCACTGTAACTTACTTACCTAGATTTGCTAGTATACCTTCAAACATAATCCTAGTGAAAATGATCTTTGACACCTATGTAAACACTTTAAAATATTTTTAATGCATTTTGATGATAATATGAGATAATTATTAACTCTAAAATATAAATATACCATGGTTTAGTGACAACATTGGTCTTACAGACCAATCTCACAACCCTACACCTTCATTGTCTCATCTACACTAGAGAGGTCAACTTATGAGCAGCATTTTCAACATATCCACTAACCTCCAAAACATATATCCAACATGAAAATGTATTAAATATATTTAAAAACTCTTCAATGTACTTTGATTCATTCTTTCCATGATATTACATCCCTAATTGACTTCTCACTCCTACCTACTTTTCTCACTATCTGCACCATTAGGTCTTTTAGCGATAGGTTAACTTGTATCAAAATTTTAGCACCCCTAAGGGATAGAACCTACACACAAAAAAAATGAAAATAAGATACAAGTGTCAATATTAAACCTTCATCTTATTTGTAACTTTGACACTGTCAACTTTACCTACTATAACAAATTTCCAAGAAACAAGCCTTTCATGTAGGGTCCACACACTCTCTTGACAAAAAAAATCACACCTAGAGATGCCTGAGAGAGTTTAATATAACTAAAATAACACACATAGACATTACAAACCATTTTGTTCTTTTTCATCAATATCTTTCTCATCATGTCAAATTTAGAATTTTATAGAGGTTTAAACCACCTTACAATCTTAACGATCATTCATAAAGCTTAGGCCCTTATTCTAGAAAAAATGCTTGGAAATGTGAGATATAACCCTTATGCATCTACCACAAATGGATTATGTTCTCATGTAGAGGTTACACATGCTATTGAACACATGAAAGTCCTTTTCAGGTTGAGAATCATTCATTCTATGCACTTGAGAGACTTTGAAGCACTTTTTCTTGCCTTTTATTGAAAAATTAGAGCTTAGACTTTGTCAACACACCTGGGACAACCTATCACACCAATTAATATTATCACATGTTCATTCTTACATTTGAAACTGATCTTGATACCCCATTAGGGCACCATCTCTCTCTTTGCTCTCTAGGATTTTGACCTACAAGTCACATTAGGCCTTGAAACTAACCTTCTAGACATTGTCCATGCACTCTCCACCTCACTCACATGCTCAATAAACTTATAAAATTATCTAACACTAATTTTAATCCTTCATAAGTATTGACATAACCTCATGACCCCTCATTAGTTTAGGAAAATTCTAGAACTAGTCTAGTTGCATGCTAGGTCTGTAGGTCTTAGCCTTATAGGCTTAATATGGGACACTCATGAGTGCACAAATGCAAAAAATTCATTCCCAAAAAGGCTCAAACATCCTATTATTACTATGTGCATAAATATAATTAGGACACAATGTTCCTTCATGTACAAGATTAGACATCCTATGCACAAGCCTTCTCAAGTCTCTTGCAAGGTTTAAACACTTGACAACTTTGGAAACGAACCTTGAAATACTCCATGATTATTGTACACCTTTTTCACATACATTTCATTTTATTTGGATAATATCATACCTCTACACAAAGTTATTTAGGCTTACCAAACACATGCTCATGAAATCATTATGCTTGTTATGACAAAGCTTCTCAAAACACCTTATACTTAGAGATTAGTGCTTAGACATGCTTACCTTGACCTTGACCTAAAACTTGACATCAAACTTAGAAGAATCATTAGGTTTCCTTCAAATTATCTCTCAATAGAGATATATTAGGTTTCCTTTAAATTTTCTCTTGTCACATGGTTCATATCTTATAGACAACTAAATTATGAATTTGCACCTTGACATCAATGATATCAACCTTGACATTGGCATCAAGGACATAAATTTTGAACTCTACATCAATGATAAAAATTATCAACAAACTCCTCCTTTGTCATTGATGGCAAAAATTTACTCAGTCTACTCACTTTCATCTCCCCAAGTTGGTCAAAATCGCTTCTTGAAATTTTCCCCTTGTTGACATTAATGAAAAATGGTCTTACACATATCTCTTATCTGGAATCACACCTTCTTTGCATATATAAAATATGAAGCATTAAGGAAACATGTTCCCCCTTACACCAAGCATAACTCCTGAAAATTAACTTTGATTACATGACCAAAATTAATGTAGATCAAACTCAGTCACAAACCTAAATAGCTCCTCCACAAACCAAGCATCTATCATGCTTTTGTAAATTAAATAGTGTCTCTATGAATCCTAATGAATTTCTCCTCTTTCCATAGGGAACTAAAACATTATAAGTTCAAGAGATTTCTAAATCTCCATGCTCTCACATGACTGAATGTCTTTCAATACCCTTTTAGGCTTGATTGGTACTATAGGTTTGATCTCTTCATTATTCATTTGATCATCAATATGAGTTGACAATAGGCATTCCTAACCTGATTTGACATTTGAAGCATGTCTTATCACATCAAGCAGTCCACTTGAGCTTATAGACTGATCATGACTCATCTTCATTATTTTTGGTTTTCATATATTCATTTTCCTTCTTTCTTATATTATAGGAGCTTCAAATCTCTTGTTTTGACTTGATGACCTTCAATCCTTGTTAGGAGAGAATATGGTAATGTGTCCTACATCATGACAACTATATCAAACCACCTTATATGTACCTTTTGACTGATGTGATTTGTGACTCCTTCCATAGTCCCATGAGTAGTCATTGTTAGAGGGTATTCTACACTCTATTACTCTATGACCAAATTGATTACACACAAAATAGTAATCATTAAATGAATTGACATACCTTATAGCTTGGGTCATTTAATAGTTCTTTTAGTGTTAAACTTATTATGTTCAATAGTCTTCTCCTTGGCTTGAGGTGCCTCCTTTTGCTCTCTTTGAAACCAAGACTTATTTTTTAACTTTTGACTACTCAGGATATCATCTAATGCATCAATGACCTTTTCAAACTTCACAAAGGTCCTCACCTTACTAGATGTTTGATTCAAGTCAAATTTCAAGGATTCTACTTCAGTTTCATACCTAGTGCACTCTTCTTCTTTAGCTTTTAGACTTTCATTGAATACCTCCATCTATGCCCCAACTTTATTGATGATCTCATCATACTTTTTGGAAGCATTACTCAACATTTCCTCAAAAAAGTTATTCTACTCCTCGTATCCCTTAATTACTATTCTTAGTTTGTGATTCCTTTTCCTTTAGAGCTTCAATTCCTCTAGTGCACTTACCAATTCTACCTCAGATCTACTTTAGCTTCATCTTCATCTGAGTCCACATCAACCATAATGTCTTTACCACTTGAATAACTCTCATTGTCTGATTCTATGGCCATAAACAAGGTTTCATTACTATCATGTTTAGGTTCATGACTACCATCATCACTATCAGATGCACTTGAGTCACTTAAATCAAAAGAGTTATCTTCTTTGGTATAGAAGCTTCTTTTGTTGTTGAAAGTTCCTTTCCTACCTTCATACTTCTTAAAATCCTTATTGTTATCAAGCTTATAGGTCTTCTTGTCATCTTCATGATGTTCAACATGTCCTTCAATATGCTCATATGTATCCTTGTTAGGAAACTTAGATGCAAAATGACCAATCTTGCCACATTTGAAACATTTGAAGGACAACTTACCAGATCTAAATCTCAACTTTCTTACAAACATGGCTATCAGTCAATCATCATCAACATCTAAGCGTTCCTCATCCTTGACCTTCTTGGTTTTTGACTTCTTTTGAAATTTGAAATATGCTTCCTTTTTGGGAAGTATTCCTTTATTATTTCTCATCTCATAGGTAGTCAAAATGCCATGGAACCCATATATCTCTAGCTTGTCCAAATCTTGCATCTATTCTACTAAAAAAACCTTAGAGTAAAATTTAGGAGTTAGTGATATCAAGAATTTTTTAAAAACTGTCAATTCATTCATCTCTTCTCCCAATCCTCTACTGACATTTACATCTTCATCAACCTTCAATATTTGATATTCAATTATTTCATCTTCATCCATCTTTAGACTTTCAAACGATCTCCAGTGGGTTTATAACTTGTCCTTATTCACCTTTGTGTCTCCTTAATAGATGGTATTCAATCTATCCCATAAATCTTTGGTTGATATACAATGCACTCAATTCACAAGATTTGGCTCTAATAGGCCACAAAAAATGGAATTCATTACCTTGGAGTTATTTTCACAAGCCTTATTATCTACTACATCTATTTGTCGAATAGGAGGAGAAATATAACCATCCACAACTGACTTCCAAATATCATGTCGTTATGACATCAAATATATCTTCATCCTGATATTCCAAAAGGCATATTTAGATCCATTGAACAATGGAGCCTTATTGGTAGAGAAACCACCTTGAGCTTGCTAACTAGCCATCCTTGCTTCTAAGATCTCCTTTAGGATTTTAGACCTACTTCAAAGTATCATGCTCTGATACCAAATTTTGGAATCAAAATGATTTATAGGGTGGAATTGAATGAGTCTTCAAAAAAAAATATTAAACAATCTTACTTACATAGTCATAGATCATTTAAACAAGTATGTACATCTTAGCAAGCATAAACACCAATCAACAAGAGCATGCAACACATGAACATAATATATATGTGGTAAACCCTCAAGGGGAAGAAAACCCACTGATGATGTAAATGGACTATAGTCTTATAAGATAAACACCAACTTTAGTGAAGCACCCATTTCGCATGGAGCACCAACCCCAACTAGCTAAGCACCAACTCAACTATGCTTTAGTAAACACCAACTTATAAAGAAACACCAACCCCTAGATGAATCAGAACCAACTCAACTACCTAAAACACTTGATCACTTTTATAATATCTTTTTTCTCATTCAATATATGATGATCTTCTTCCTCATCTGTTCACATATTTATTGTTGACCAAATTTGACTTTTAAGTCAAATTGGGGCATCCCTAGGTAAAAACTTCAGTCTTAGGCATTTTAGATGGTATAATATTATTTATAAGGGTGAATTATAGGTTAATTATTTTCAAATAATGTTACATTATCTTTGGTTAAATAATTTTTTATGTTCTTATATCATTTTTAGGTCACTTGAAGGGTCAAAAAGGGTGCATTTAATGATTTATACGAGTTTATTGGGAAATGTGCAAGTTTAAAAACATGATTTTATGTCCCATGTGTCAATATAAGTCTTAGATAACTGACATAACTGAAAATATGGTAGTTTGTTTAGATAAAAGTCATTTTTCTTAAGAAAAAAGGAGAGATAGACACTTATACAACCTCGTTGGGAAGTGTACCACTTTGAAAATATTGAAATATGACTCTTTAGCTCTCCCAAATTAATATACATGTTTTAATGGATATATAAGTGCATTTTTTTCCCAAAACCATTCTATTCCATCTTTGTGCTTCTTGGCATACTAAAGTGATTGGGAAGATTTTGCTTGGTATAGTCAACACAAGTAGTTTCAAGACAAACTCTCTTGGAGGTGTAATTTACACTTAGATACCTTCATTTTCATAGAAATAAGATTGATAATGATAAAATATGCTTTATGAATGATTTATTTGAAGTTGACTATTCAAATCTGCCTATCAATCTATGCACCCTTCATGTTCTGGTCTTATTTGTGAAATTTCATACAATATAGCTATTGATAATAATTATAGAGAATGTTGAATTAATTATCCAATGATACACACACTTGGTTCCATGTTACATAAGGTTTTGATATGGTTCCATGTTACATGAGGTTTTGATATGCTAATCATCTCAATTTGTAGGAAGATGCAATTTTCTGAGTTATGGGTAGTTTTCTCCATTTTCAAGAGTTTTGTGCTTTGTAAATGAATTCAAATGGTTGTGTTTCATTCATATACATGTTTTAAAATTATATTTTACTACCATTTTCACCTTTCATCCAAGTCTACTTGATTCTAAAAGTTGTAAGCTCATTCTCCATGCTAATCAGTCATTCTAGGAGACTCATGTTCACTTTGTTCAACATGTTACCAAGGAGTTGTTACATTGGGGTAGAGGTTATTCGTATTGATTTAAGACCTCATTAATGGAAATCATGTATTGGAAATGTTTGACCTTGATTTGAGTTATTTTGATGCCATTCATCGACCCTTGTTGTTCTTTTCAACACTCATTGTCCACTCACAACTCATACACACATACAAGAGCCTGAGGTGATGTCATCAAAGCCTTGATATTGGTTTCATTTATTTTGCGACTTGAAAAATTCAAGTGAGGGTATTGAGGTAATATTTTAACCCTTGAAATCCAATGGATAATGAATTCAACTAATTCCTTGACAACTAGAGAAGTTTTATGCCTGTATGCATGACTATGCCCACCTATAGGTGGCTTAATAGAGAGTTGAAGGTATCATTTTGAAACATTCAAGCATGATTTTTAAATAATTTTTGAAGTATTAACATGTGATTTCACTATGGAAGACTTGTATAAGGTTTTGGTTGGTAAATTCAAATTGAAACCATCTCTAAGAATGATGACAAAGATTTTGGGACTGTTTACCCTAAAAGCACAAAATAGAGGTCCTCAATGTTTTATGTATATCTTATAGCATGGTTGAGGTAACTCTTGGAAAAAATAAGATGATAAACCTTATATCACTTGGTGGTGAGAAGGACCATGCCAAGTTTGGGGGAAGGATGACAATTAGAAGATTGTCATTTGGAGGCCTAAAGGTGCCTCCAAAAACACTGAATTCTCTCAATGTTACCTATAGTCTTGAGTCCAAAAAGGACGTTCCTTCATCCAAATAGAAAAATCAAACTATGCCTTCATGAGGAGTGTTTTAAAAAATTTCAAAGTGACATTATTAGTCTATTAAATAATTAATAGGACATGCATTGTGTGTTTTTCTTCTTATATCTATCTTAGTCTGTACACATGCTCAAATGCATCTACAACAAACTACAAAACATTCAATCCAACATGAAATTTTGAGATAGAATCACCAAAGGTAACATATGAGAGATGTTAAAAAAGATATAAAAGAGTAATCTAACCTAAGGGATAATAAAAATATTCATGGATTTTGTTTTATCTCCCATAAGCACCTATAGGTAGGCCTAAAGGATAGGGGTGTCTCAGTCAGGTAGGGTGAGACTTAGCTTGAGGCTAAAAGGCTTGAAAAGAGAATACTAGTTAATTTAATATGTTTTAACTTCTTGTAATCACTACCCTTGAGTAGTGATGATTTACATAAATTATTAACAAGGTGAATAAGCCCATACACCTCTTTAAATGCTCAGTATCCATCTATAGTCACCTCTTTCAAAATGTGGCATACATTGAACATGTTTGAGGTTTAAGGTGATAAAAAAGAACCAGGAAAATTAAAAAAGTAGGCCCAAGTACCTATTAGATGATCTTGGATGGTATGATGGAACCTTATGCACTATTTCTAAACATAAACTAAGCATAGATACTTATAGGAACGATACCCTGATCACAAGGACATAGTCAACAATTAGTGAGTAAGGGGTTGATAATTTTAAGGCTGACAATGCATATTGTGGGGTGTATGTATAAAAAAATGGTTGATGAACAAGAATACTAATAATATCTTGTGGCTTTGCTTTCAAGGACAAGATACACATAGTCACCTACAAGAAGGGTTCCTATTAGCAGGTCACAATCAAAGGCACATTTAGATTAACCAGTAAAAGTGTGAGTTGAGAACATTGGAGTTTGAGGTGAGTTTCAAAGATAAAAACTCATTCATTATGATCATAAAACCCTCATGATACTATCACAGTGATAAATCAAGTAGAGATAAGGTTTTTCAAATCAAGACATAGTCCACTTTGGAGATTCGTGCACATAGTCTTGGTGCATAGAAACCATTTTTAGTACTTGAGAGTTTAGGAGGTCATATGAGATGACAAAGAGCTAAATTTTTGTGTGATAAATCATCATATCTTGTATAATTCCTTCAAATACTAATATTTATTGAGAGAATAGGGGAAGTACCCCCTATTTTGTCTCAGACAAGGAGCACTTCCCCTTATGCATACATTAATAGTTTTGAGAGATGAGAGGTGAAAGATGATCCAGAAGTTGATTAAAACTATCAGTAAGGATGGGAAAGCTAGAAAACACCTAATAAATAATGGGGAATCAAAGGAAAAGAGAAGAAATGCAATAAAGTGGTCTAGGTGGATAGAGTTGCAAGTAGGTCTAGTAGACAAAGTTAGGCCTAAAGTTCAAATGAGTTTTCACTTCCACCTCTAGATATTAGTGAGATTTATAACTAATTTGAACATGATTTTGGGTTTTATATAGAGGTGTTGAAGCTATTTTAATGTAGAGAATACATCGAAATTATCATTTTAAGCCTAATCTTGAAGTATGTCTATTAGGCAAGGGTTAAGCATAAAGCCAAGTGAGAAATCACTTGCATTTATCGTATAAGGTGATCACTAAAATGAACTAAAACATGTTAATGAGGTGGATGTATAATTTTTATAGCTTTGGATGATAGATAAACCGAAATACTAATTTTTTTGGACCTTGAAGCAACTCAAACTTGCAAGGAAGAGGAAAATGAGCTTGATACGGCAAGATTGGAATCTTACATCATTCATGATGATTTTCATGGGGCCCAGAGAAGTTTTTATATGTTATTAAGGTCCTTCGCCACCACTTTTGTGGAATTTTTTGGCAACTTGGATGTCCAAACTTTATGAGCTATCCTTAAGACCAAAAATAGGTCTAAAACCCTTGCCAAGGACTAGTTTTGGTAAATGGAGTTGAATATCTACTAAAATGGAATATTTTTTCCATAATTATTATTGGAGGTTGTATAATAATCCCTAAATATACTTCATACCAAGATGATTTGTACAAAATTGTACGGATGGGGTGCAAAATAGGCTCTTTTTGACAATTTTTTATATTTTGTAGGTTCTAGAAGGAGTCAAGAGAAGAAAAAAATTTGGGTGAAATATTAAGACTTAATATATCTACCCATAATAGTTTAATTCCTTTAGTCAACTTGTAAGTACCCCAACTAGGTGTTTCAACTCAGTCAATCAAATTTGGCATATTAGGAAAGCTAGTGAAGAAGATGGAAAACTTTAAGTGAGCTCATTTTAAGGTGTTCCTAAATATTATAATGCCATGAAGGGTATAAATATGTGTCATACACTTCCTAACATGGGTTTTCATGAGAATATGATTCCAAATTTGATGAAAAGTGGGCAGGGTACATGGAAGGACAATTTTTTGAATTGTAGATGATGATGGATCACTTTTAGAGGTTTGTAGAGGACCAGGCATACAACCAATGCATGGAGAGGAATGTATGAGATCCAAAATTTCCATTACAATAATTTTTATTTATCCTCATCAGATATAGGATGTTCAAATAGCTCCAATCATGAAGGCATTTTTTCTATGCAAAATGGAGAGTTTTATGCTACTTTACATGAAGTTTGTGACTTGGATTGACACTTGTAGATATTTACCTTGAATTTTTAATCACATAGCCTCTCCACATGCATAATTAACTACTTGTATCATATTGAAAAGTGTCTTTGTGACCCTTGGACTTCTCTTCTTCTCTCTCTCTCTTAAATTCTATAAGAACTAGCCATTTTTGGCATTGTATTACATGTTCCACCTTAGTATGGTCAAGACATACTAATTTTTATACCATTTTATCAATAAAATTAGTAATTTTTACCTCTTATATGAATTTTAATATTTTTATTTACTTTCATGTTGAATTTACTTAGTGAATACTACAGGTTCCTTTACGTTGTCACATTCTCTCACCTATTTGTAGCTTCTTTTTGTAGGGAATGTGAAGTGTTCCATGATATTTTTAGAGTTCAAGTTATTTAACCTATTAATTAGTTCCTCCATAGTCCTTTTTTATATTCTTCCTAGGTTAAGACATTCTTCCATAACCTCATAATGTAATATTGATGCAAGAAGACATAGATTGGAAAACTGTATGTTTTGGTTGGTTTCTTGGTTTCAAGTGTAGCATACATATGTTTGGAATCCATAAATAAAATTAGTGTATTAAATCCCTTATATTAGTTTGTTTTTAGTTATATTCCCCCTTTTCACACCCCAAGTTTAGTTTTAGGTTCAATCCTAAGTGATACATCAATGGAGCTAGCCCTATCTAGAGACTCATCTCATTCCTTAGGCTGCCCACAATCCTAGAAGTGATTAAATTGTTACACTTAGATTAGGAGATATTTTCATCTCCTAAAAGGGTTCAAATTAAATTGACAACACTTATATCTCTCTTGAAACTACTCTCAAGTCTTCTTCGCTCAATTAGCCCTCTTCTTGACTTGATTAGGTCATATGAATTTGATCCTCAAACATAGAACCTATGTAAAATGTTCATTAATTATCCTCTATCATATTTTTATGGTATACAAGACACTATTATACTCTAAACTATCATTTCTTATTCTCTTACTCTTCACTCGCACCAATAGGTCTAAAATTGCCTAGTATTTATATAAGTCTTATTCATTTCCTTCTTGATCAACCAAACACTTTTATTATATTATCTTAGACTTGTAATGGATATTATAAAACATAATTTACATGTATAAAATGTAATTTTAGTCACTTTAGGTCTGACCTTTATCAAATAGGCCATATCTCTCCTTTAGGTCTCATGGAGACCTAATTCCATTAGGCCTACTTACAACACGTTACCCTTTGATATTCTTGGATAACATTAAAAAATTTGACATAGTAGAAAAACATAATATGCCATAATTATATAAAATTTATAATCTCATATAGGCTTCATATCACTTTTAGGCTCAATCCACTATTTAGAGCACATTATTAGTACTATTCATATTAGGCTTGTGCATACCTAGAAAGTTTGTCTTGAATAATTGAAGCATAATCAAAAAAATTCCAAACAACCAAGGAAAAAAAATACATATAAAGAAGATAAATAACATTAGAGTCAAAACCATGTTAATTATACCTCATAATTTAGAGTAAAAATACACAAACCCATCTCTTCAAGTAGCTCACTCAGAACTGCCAACTAGCCTAAAAACATAATCATGGAAGCTTGAACATATGAAACCTAAAGGAACACATAAAAATAATTAAAATTAATTATTATTATCTTATAAAATACTTATAAAATCCTCCAATAAACATATCATAAGATCTAATGGAAACTATTGGTCTTGAAAAGAAATCTGTTGACCTTCTTTTTCACAGTCGTTACTCAACCAGACAAGCCATTTTGAATTTGATGTTTTAACCTCTTACACTAACTCAAAGACATTATAAAAAGAATTTATAGGTCACTAAATTACAAAAAAATAACACTATGTCCATAACATACTTTAACTTATGTCAAATATCCTCCAACTCATCACTACAACTTGCTTTCCCAGATTTGCCAGTATTCCTTCAAACACAATCATGGTGAAAATGGCTTTCAACACCTGTGTACAAACTTTAAGATATTATTGATGAATTGTGATTATACTATTATATAATTAGGTAACTCTCAGATATAAATATACAATGGTCAAGTGACAACATTGTTCTTGCAGACCAATCTCACAACCCTACAACTTCATTGTCTCATCTATCCTAGACAGGTCAACTTATGAGCAACATTTTCAACATATACACTAACATAAAAAACATATAACCAAAATGAACATGTATAAAAGGTATTAAAAAACTCTTTTATGTACTTGGATTCATCCCTAATCTATGATAGTACATCCCTAATCAACTTCTAACTTTTGCCTGGTTTTCTCACTGTCTACACCATTAGGCCTTTTAGCAATAGGTCAAATTGTATGACCATTTTAACACCCCTAAGGGATATAACATGATTATAATACACCATGAACATAATATAAAAGTATCAAGATTCAAACTTAATCCAACTTTCAACTTTAACTCAGTCAACTGTGCTTACTACAATAATTTTTTGAGAAATAAGGCCTTTCTTGTAGGGTCCACTCACTCTCTTGACAAATAAATCACACTTGGAGATGGCTGAGAGAGTTGAATACAAACTAAAATAACTTATTTATCCATTAAAAACCATTAAAGGATTTTTTTATAAAAATCTTTCTCATGGAGTCAAAGTTAGAGTTTTAAAGAGGTTTAAACCACCTTATATTCTTAACGATCATTCATAAATATTAGGCCCTAATTTCAAAAACCAATGCTTGAAAATTTGAGATAAGAACCTTAAACATATACCATGAATGTCTTAGGTTATCATGCAAAGGTTACATGTGCCAATGAACACATGAAATTCCTTCTCGGGTTGATAAACCTTCATTCTGTGCACTTAAGAGACTTTGAAATATGTTTTCTTACCTTTATTTGCAAACTTTGACCTTTGACTTAGTCAACACACTTGGGAAAACTAGTCACACCACTTAAATTCTCACATGTTCATTATTACCTTGGAAACTGATCTTGATACCCCATTAGGCCACTACCTCTCTCTTTTCTCTTTAGGCTTTTGACCTACAAGTCACATTAGGCCTTGAAGCTAACCTTCCAACCACTATCCATGCAATCTCCACCTCAATAACATGCTTAATAAACATATCACATGATATAACACTACTTTTCATCCTTCATAGGTCTTGACAACACCTCATGACCCCTAATTAGGTCAATAAGAGTCTAGAACTAGTCTAGTTGCATGTTAGGTCTATAGATCTTACCCTTGTATGCTTCTTTTGAGACACTCATGAGTTCTCCAATGCCTCATATGCATTATAAAATATCCTTAAACATTATATTATTCCTTTTTGTGTCCATCTCACTGGGCTACCATGATTGTTCATGCACATGACTAGGCATCCTATGCACAAGGCTTCTCAAGTCTCTTGCAAGGTTCAAACACTTGACAACTTTGGAAATTGACCTTGAAACATTGCTTGATGCCTATACACCTTATTCACACATCTTTCATGTTTTTTGTATAATATCATACCTCTATACAAAATTCTTAATACTCACCAAGCACATGCTCATGAAATCACTATGTTTGTTATGACTAAGCTTCTCAAAACACCTTGAACACAGAGATTAGTGCTCAAACATGCTTACCTTGACCTTGACCTGAAACATGAAATCAACCTTAGAAGAATCATTATATTGTCTCTAAATTCTCTCTCAATATAGAGATATTAGGTTGCCTTCAAATTTTATCTTGTCACATGGCTCATATCTCATATAATGCTTCATTAGTCATCTATAGCTTGACATAAATGATATCAACCTTGAACTTGACATAAATGACATCAATCTTGATGTTGATGTCAATGACAAAACTTATCAACAAACTCCCCCTTTGTCACTAAAGGCAAAACATTCTTCAATCTGCTCACTTTCATCTCCCCAAGCTAGTCAAAATCCCTTCTTTAACTTTCTCCCCCTTTGGCATTAATGACAAAGGGTTTTCCACATATCTATCATCTAGAATCACACCTTTGTACATATAAAATATGAATCATTAAGGAAACATGTTACCCCTTACACCAAGCATACCTCATTAAAATGAACTCTAATTACAAGACCACTTTTCAAAGAAAATCAAACTTAGTCACAAACCTAAATGGATCCCCCTCAAAACAAGCATCTAACATGCTTCTATAAACTAAATAGTGTTTCCATAAATCCAAATAAAGTCACCTCTTTTCATATGGCACTCAAACATTACAAGTTTAGGAGATTCCCAAATCTCCATGCTCTCACATGACTAAATATTTTTCAATACCATTTTAGGCTTGATTGGTATTATAGGTTTGATCTCTTCATCATCCATTTGATCATCAATATGAGCTAACTATAGGAACTCTTAACTTGATTTCACTTCTGAAGCATGCCCTATCACATCGATCAGTCCATTTGAGCTTGTAGACTAATCGTGAATCATCTTCATTATGTTTGGTTTTCATACATTTATTTTCCTTCTTTCTTGCATTCTAAGAGCTTCAAACCTCCTATTTTGACTTGATGACATTCTAACCTTGTTGGGGTAATATCTTTAAATTTGTCATACATCAAGACAACTTTAGCGAACCATCTTATACATACATCTTTACTGAACTGAGATGTGATTTCTTGCATATTCCCATGAGTACTCATTATTGGAGGGTCTTCTACAGTCTATTACTTTATGACCAAACTTATTACACATAAAACAACCATAATTGAATGAATTGGAATACCTTATAGCATTGGTATATTTGATAGGTCTTTTCATGTTGATCTTCTTGTCTTAAATGATCTTTTCCTTGACTTGAGCTACTTCCTTTTGCTCTTCTTTGAAACCAAGACTTGTATTTTCCCTTGTAGACTTTTGAATACTCAAGATAACATCTACTACCTTAGTGCTCTTTTCAAACTTCACAAAGGTCTCCACCTTACTGGATGCTTGTTTCAACTCAACTTTCAAGGATTCTACTTCAATTTCATACTTGATTCACTCTTCCTCTTTAGATTTTAAACATTCACTTCCTACCTCCATGTGTACCCCAACTTGATTGATGTTCTCATTGTACTCCTTAGAAATGTTACTCATCCTTTCCTCAAATAATCCAATCTACTCCTCATAGTCCTAAACTAGTGATCTTAGTTTATGATTATTTTTCCTTTGAAACTTCAATTCCTCTAGTACAATTACCAATTTTGCCTTAATATCTACTTCATCTTCTTCATCATCTAATTACACATCAACCATAATTCATTTCCCACTTGAATAACCCTCATTGTCTTATTTTATGGCCATAAACAAGGTTTCATTATTATCATGTTTAGGTTCATAACTATTCATAACTATTATCTTATTTAGTATATAAGCTTCTTTTGTTCTTAAAATTTCCTTTTTTGCCTTCTTACTTTCTGAACTACTTATTATTATCAGGCTTATAGGTCTTCTTGTCATCCTTATGATGTTAAACATGTTCTTCATTATGCTTATATTTATCCTTTTTATGACACTTAGATGAAAAGTGACCAATCTTGCCACATTTAAAACATTTTAAGGACAACCTACCTTTGTACTTACCAGATCTAAACCTCAACTTTCTTACAAACATGGCTATCAAGTGATCATCATCAACATCTTAGCATTCCTCATCCTTGACCTTCTTGGATTTTGAATTCTTATAAAATTTTAAATCTACTTCATTTTTGGGAGGTCTTTCTTCATTAGTTCTCATCTCATAGGAATTCAAAATGCCATGAAGTCCATTCATCTCTAGCTTGTCCAAATCTTGCATCTCTTCTACTAAAAACACCTTCGAGTTAAATTTAGGAGTTAGTGATCTCAATAATTTTTGAACAAATATATATTCTTTCACCTCTTATTCCAATCCTCTAATGACATTGAAAACTTCATCAACCTTTAATAGGTAAGATGCAATTATTTCATCTTCAGACTTCAAAATATCTCTAGTGGGTCTGTAACTTGGCCATCTTCACCTTGGTGTATCCTTAATAGATGGTCTTAAATTTTTACCACATATATTTGGTTGATAAAAAATTAATTACCTTCATAATATATACCTTTGATAGGCCACAAAAAATGGCATTCATTTTCTTGGAGTTATTATCACTAGCTTTCTTACCTGCTACATTTGTTGGTGGAATAGGAGGAGAAGTATAACCATCCAAAAATGACTACCAAATATCATGTCATTGTGACATAAAATATATATTAATCTTGACATTATAAAGGGCATATTTAGACAATTTATAATGGAGCCTTACTGGTATAAAAACCACTTTGATCTTGCTGACTAGCCATAATTGCTTCTAGGATATCCTTTAGGCTTTTGAACCTAGTTCAAGGGACCATTATCTTATACCAATTTTTTTAATTAAAATTAATGATATTGGGGTGTATAAATATTTCAAAAAATTCTTAAATAATCTTACTTAAGGAGTCATAGATCACTTAAACAAACATGTACATCTTATCAAGCATAAGCACCAATCTGCAAGAGCATGAAACACATGAACACAATATGCTTGTGAGAAAACCTCAAGGAGAATAAAACCCAATGATAATGAAAAAGGACTATAGTTTTATAATAACAACACAAACTTCAGTGAATCACCCACTTCACATGGAGCACCAACCCCAACTAGCTAAGCACCAACTCAACTAGGCTTTAGTAAACACTAACTTACAAGGCAGAACCAACCCCCTAGATGACTTAGCACCAAATAAACCACCTAAAACACTTGATAAAATTTATAATACCTTTTATCTCATACAACATATGGTGATATTCTTCCTTATATCTTTACACACTTCTATATCTCTATAAACTAGTTTCTAGTCTTCTTAGCTCAATTATCCCTCTTCTTGACTTGATTAGGTCATATGACCTTGATCCTCACACACAAAACCTACGTAAAATGTTCATTACTAATAATATATCCTATTATAATGGTATATAAGACCTAATTTTACTCTGAAATATCCTTTCTTGTTCACTTACTCTTCACTCACACCAATAGGCCTAAAATTGGCTAGTATTTATACAAGTTTTTCTTATTCATTTCCTCCTTGGTTAGCCAAACACTTTTATTCTATTAGTTCAGCCATGGAATAGATATGATAAAACCTAATTGAAATGGATAAAATGTGATTTTACTCCATTTAGGTCTGAAATTTATCAAATAGACCTTGTCTCTCCTTTAGGTCACATGGAGAACTAATTCCATTAGGCCTACTTAGCACATGTTACCCTTTGATCTTCTTGGAGAACATTCAAAAAATTTACAAAATAGAAAAAAATAATATTACATAAAAATATAAAATTGATAAACTAATCTAGGCTCCATAGGAATTTTAGGCTCAAGCCACTATTTGGAGCACATCATTAGTATTGTTCATATTAGACCTATGCATACCTAGAAAGTCTATCTTAAATAATTGAAGTATAGTAATAAATTTTACAAACAACCATGGAAAAATGAATACATAAAAATAATATAAATGAAATTATTTTCATCACCATGTCCATTATAATTCATAATTTAGGGTAAAAAGACTCAAACCCTTCTCTGCAAATAGCTCACTTAGAACTACCAACTAGCCTGAAAACACAGTAATGGATGTTTAAACTTATGTCACCTAAAGGGACACATATAAGGACATAAAATGAATGAAAATGATCTTATAAAATACTTATAACATTCTCAAATAAATATATCATAATCCTTAATTAAAACTATTGGTTTTGCAGACCAATCTATTGACCTCTCTCATAGTCTTTACTCAACCAGACAAGCCATTTTGGCTTTGACGGTTTAACTTCTTACACTGACTCTCAGACCTTATAAAAATAATGTATACATAACTAAAGTCCCAAAAAATAATACCATGTATATTACATACTTAAAATTAGGTCAAATAGCCTTAAACTCATCACTGCAACTTGCTTACCTAGATCTGCAAGTATACCTTCAAACATAATCATGGTGAAAATGGCCTTCAACACCTGTGTAGACACTGTCAAAGATTCTTGATGCATTTGGATGATCATATGATATAATTATTTAATTATTAGATAAAAATATACCATGGTCAAGTGACAACATTGGTCTTTCATACCAATCTCAATCCCTACACCTTCATTATCTTATCTACATTAGACATGTTAGCTTATGAGAAACATTTTCAACATATCAACTAACCTCCAAAACATATAAGCAAAATGAAAATGTATTAAAGGTATTAAAAAAATCCTCCATTTACTTGGATTCATCCCTATTCCATGATAGTATATCCCTAAACAACTTCTCACTTATACCTTTGTTTCTCACTATCTGTACCATTAGGCCTTTTAGTGAAGGTCAACTTGCATGACCAATTTAGCACCCATAAGGGATAGAACATGATTATAAACCACCATGCACATAATAAATAATTATTAAGATTTAATCTTCATGCAATTTAAAACTTTGACTCAATCAACTATACCTTCTATTAAAAAAATCCCAAGAAACAAAGCCTTTCCTATAGGGTCCACTCACTCTCCTAACAAACAAGTCACACCTATAGGGTCCACTCACTCTCCTCAGAAACAAAGCATTTAATTTATGCTCATCTTATTTATGGGATCATCAGTTACAACTTTTCAAATTTTAAAGATTTTGAAAATGTAAAAAACAAAAACAAGTATAAATAACAAACATTCAAAATATTCAAAAAAATCAAAAATCATGAATTGAACATGAATTGATTTCTAGATTACACTATTTACATAATTTTTTTAACACATTTTTGTTAAATAGAATATTCATTTTATACATACATGGATCTCATAGTATATGATTGTGATTCAAGACATATTGGTTACACATAGACGTATAGATATTGGAATTTCCTTTACTGAGTGGCCAAGTAAATAATGGTGTCATCTTACTCCATAGGTTTCAATATTATAGGTAATATATTTCCATAAGTTTATACCATGTTTGTATTTTTATATTTATTACACATGTCTAACTAGTTGATCATATCTTATAAGGTTCTACATAGATATGCTATTTTGCTATGATGTGACATGTGTACATATATATGGTTTTGACTAGGCTTTTTTGGTTATAATTATTTAATTGATGTTGTTACTCTCTTAAATTTTATGATACACTATGCATGTATATTGTGTGTGACCCATTGGCCTTGTTTTATGTGGCATATTTATGCCACTTTTTTAGGTGTGAAATATTTGCATACCTTGTTTGATGTTACATGTTTTTGTCCCTTGTTTGTGACATCTTTATGCCATATATATATGGCCTATTGACCAAATTTTGACCTCAAGTCAAATTTGGTCACCCCCTCCAATTTAAAACTTATCATAGTATTTTACTGGTATTTTTATACCTTATATGGTCCCTATAATTCTTCATAAAACCTTATTAGCATTGTTTAAGGTTAATTTGGAGAAGTTAAGGTAATGTCATGTTTTGGACATATAGTGGTCTAGGAATGTCATGAAGAGATAAGGCATATAAAATTAGTATCATAGGTGATTATGATTTTATAAAAATCATTTTGTGTTTTAATAAATTTCTCATAACATTTCATGATGTTTTGAAGCATTTAAGGTTCACTTCTAAGCTGGAAGGTGGTGCAAATACATGAAAAGGTGATTTATGGCTAACATTTATGTATGTCAAAGTACCATAAAAGATAAATTTGTACCAAAAACCTTAAAAATATTTTGGATTAGTTACACAACTACCACACCTATCATCATGTCAAATAAAGGTCAGATTCTTGAGTTTCAATGCCATCTTGAGGAGTTAAGGAAGTTGTACCAAATTGTTGAAGCCATTTGTGGGTGAAAAGAGTTTAAGAACATCCCTTGAGTTTTTATAGTTCAAAAACAATCTTTTAATAATTTTTGAATCTCCATAGCTTCATAATACTATCTCTCTCTTCCATCGCTCCATTCCCAAGCTAGTGAAGGCCAAATTTAATTGCACGGTATAGGCTGTACATGTTGAATTGGGGGATATTATTTTGGATTTTTTTTTTTAAACCTATGGGATTATAATTTATTTAATTTTTATTTAGATTTGTGTAATTATATTTATGAAAAAATTCTAATAATCCAAACTACTTTTTAAAGGCTTAAATCCCCACAGGCTAAGTTTGTTTCAACTCGAATGCAAAGTATGAGCTCATGGCTGAATTAAAATAATTGGAGTGAGTTATAAAAGATATTTATATGTCCCATAAACATTAACTCACCATGGTGGCACATGTGGATGGTCTTTTGACAAGGAAAGTGGTTCTTGTGCATAGTTTGAAGTGAATGGTAGCTTTTATGTGTTGTAGAGGATCTCTAGGTGGTTTAATGCATCTGAGTGGTTTTGTATTGTATTATATCATATTAATAATACATTCATGTATTAATAACTAGATATACATTCCTTACTTGTTTCAAATGGTCATATATCCATCCACTTTGTGGATTATGTTCTATGTGTCTAGCAATTGAGTTGATTTGAGTAGTTTGAGTATGTGCTTAAAAATAAATTGAAGTTATGTTTCCTATTTAATTTTTTTATGTAGTGTAAGGTAATATTTTTTGATAACTATAATATACATTTACACTTTTCAAGCCTTTTACACAAAGTTGTAAACATGCAGGTCTACAAACCTATAAGTCTACAACTTCAAGAAAAACTCAATGGCGTCATTATTCGAAGATAATGTATAGGCATGGAAACATTGTGATGATTTAAAGTTAAATTTAATGTAATAATGAAGATATATAAGGCACCTAAAGGACAAATAGTTGATGATAAGGAACAAGCCTAATATAGACCTACAAGACTAGATGTGTGGGTGGATAGTGAAGGTAGAGAAACAAAGATTATTTGAGGCTAACTAAACCTAGAATGAATCAAGAGATACTATCCATAAATTTGGACCATTTATGAGACATCATGGTGTAATTAAGATAGGATAAAACTCAAACTCAATGCTTAGACTTCCCCTTACAATCACCTATAATCAATTGAGGAAATGGGCATTGAATAGAGACATTGGTAATGTTTGGAGTCTTCATGACATTGATAAGGTATCAAGATAAAAAAAAAATTAAATAGAGACATTAAAAGGATTGAATATTTGTTTTGAAAAATAATAAACTCCTCAAACACAATCAAACCCATTCAATACCCACCTACAACCATCCATGAAAAGGATTATCTTACACAATGGTGTTTGAAGGAAATATAGAGGTTCAAGTCTTGGAGGGAGTTATATACTATAAATATAATATATTAAGAGTTTTATTATTTTTAAGCAAGGCTCCTAGAACAACAAGTTGGTAGACCGGTCACAAATGAATAACATAGGTAGTTAGTCACTTGTAGTTATGCCTAAGTGACTCAAGGTCTCTCAAAACATGAGATAGTGGTTTTTATGTATGTTTTTAAAGTTAAAAAGGAAATAAAAGTTTAAAAAACTATTTGAGATCAATTTTACCTAAGAAATGAGAAGAGGAAGTCATCAAATAGTGGTCACAAGTTTAATTACATACACACAATCCTTATTAGCAAGAAATTTGCTTACCTAGCCAAGAAGTGAGTTGTCTACTTAATAAGATAGATTTATGTGTGGATTGAAGGATAGTATCATGGTAATAAATTTGAACCTCACATCACTCTCAAGACCACCTCAAGTATAAGTAGAAACATAAATACTCTACCTACACAACTAAGTTAGGACACATGCCTACTTGCTTATTCTTGAACAATTACTTGTTTGAAAAGTATAAAAGACTACTGGAAGAACTAAATGAAATTAAAGTGTTGAATATGATTTAATAATGATGATAAAATTCCATTATAACTCTCAAAACTAATCAAAAACATTCAACTCTTCCTGCTCAGCTAACTGTATACACATGTCTACTTGCTCGTGGGAGGTATGTTCTTGTTTAAAAGGTTTAAATATATGCAAAAGATATAAGATAGAGAAATATGTTTTAATTTGGTTTTATGGTAATAACATAGTTCCAATATTATCCCTCAAACACAAGTAACAATAAAATTAAAAGAAAATCAAACTCTCTTATAGTCATACACAGGCCTATAGGGAAGAACTTGAGAGATGGCCAATTAGGAGATGATAATTAGAGTTAAGATTACTTTAGAAACCATAATAATATGGTTATAAACATATGAAAAACTTTCATGAGATCTCATACATCCAAGAATGAATAAAAGAGATGAAAATAATTAGTTAGGGCAAGTTGAACAACTAGACTCAAGAAACCTAAGCTTGAGCTAATGATATTGCAAGGAACATAATAGGAGAAAGGTGGTTGGATAAATAATGAAATAGGTCAGGAAAATGTATTATAAATCATTAAGGTCACTGGAGATCAAATAAAACTCAAAACATGTAGCTACCAACCTTAATTTTGGTTAGCCATTACAGAATGCTTTTTGCCAGCCTGAGAGGCTAGCTTTCATTGCTTAGTATAGAATAGAGGAGTTTCATGGTAGCTTGAGATCCTAGGGTAAGTTATCCACATTTTTGAACTTTTATTTTGTGGAATTGGTAGGAGCATTCATGCCCCAGGCTTTATAAATCATCCTTGAGAACTCAAATCCCTTTCAAGCTACCTAAGAGAGCTATAAAGACCCAATGAGAGAGAAATGAGAATTTATGCCTCCAAATGGATTTTAAAAACTTAAAAATGAACTATAACATCTTTAAAACTCCCATGAACATAATATCATGCCATTGGATTGTACTTGTAAGTATAGGACTATACATAATCTACCCTAAATTTATTTCTTATTACTTGATAGGTCTTTACAAGTTGTAAGATATTTTAATTTGGCATGAAGAACAAGGAGAGGGTCATATAACTAGATCACACACTTATTTTGGGTTTTTCACATGTGTAAATCCTATGGATCCATTTTTTAGTCTCTTGGTAGGGATGCCTAATGGAGTCCAAGTTAGGAGGAAAGGTACAAAAAAGCATATCTCTACTCACTTTCTGATCCTAAAATTGGACATGGAGTTTTAAGGTCATACTAGGTACTATAATATGCCCTAAAAATATCATTAAAGTCTTTAAAACTCTCTACATAAGGAGGTTTGTATGATTTTAGGGCTACAAAAAATGATGCCTAATTAAGGCTTTTGGTAGAGAAATATTTGTTAGGGCTAGTTTGAGGCCTAAAAATGTATTTTTTTAGGTTTGATATTAGTTTATTTTACCATACATGAAGTTTGGATGAGATGAAGAATAATAATACAAGTTTTGACAGTTGTATGCAAAGTTGGCCTAAGGAGATGAAGAGTCCTCTAAACACCTAGAAAGAAATGGAAGTGATCTATTAAAGAGAACCTAATTGGGAAAGTTTAGAGGTGTCAAGATCAGAGAAAATATGTAAGAGAACCTGATCTAACCATCTATAAGGCCACTTTTCCTTCGAAATGTCAAGGTAAGGGATGTTTTCAAGAGCTAGCCATGGTGCCAAGCAAGCAACTGAACTCCTATGCCACTTGGAATGTTGGATCATCTTTATAGGAGATACACATGGAATTTTGGTCCTTTTGAGTCAATTCCATAACTCCTCTCTTATTTTCAACTCATGGGAAACTTGTCTAATCTCTCTCTCCTACGCGTTTCTCTTCTTCTCTCGTACTTGTGCTATATATTGAGCCACTCTTGGATTTTTAAGGGACCATCCACCTGAGCATAGAAAATAAATACTCATTTGAAACCTTTGAATAATAAATAATAACTTAGTTTGCCTTATCCTTAGACTATTTTTAATGTATATGTTAAACTAGTTAAACTTGCTAAGGGATAGATTCTCTTCCTTAGCATGTTGTCATTGTTTGCATTCATGTTCAGTTTTCAAAGTCTTTTATAGGTATATTGAATTATTCCAGTGAAGTATTCAAGAGTTTAGTGAGATGTCTCTCCACTAGTGTCATGTCATGACCTTGTGTTTAGTCATCCTAGCTCAAGCTTGCTTCACAAACCACCATGAGAAATACCAATGCAAGAGGTAGATTTGGATTAGTGTCATGTGCATGCAAAGATTTTGTTTTAAGATAAATTGTAGTTATATGGTAGTGATCAATTTATAATTAGTGCATCACCTCATTTGGATAGGTTTACTTTACGTTTTCTCTATTTTCTCATCCAAATGAGCTAGTAATATAGGTGATGATAAATCAAGACAAATATAGGGAGATAGCCTTTCAATATATAGGTTTACCCTTACTATAATCAACCCATAGGCCTGTGGGTAATCCCATGTTCCATTTGATTTATAATAATCTTGAAATATCTCTCAAAAGGTTAAAAATTGAATGAGAACATGGCTTTTGGCCTTTGTTTTTAGTATATATTCATGTCCTTTTTATTTGACTGATGGCCTTATGTGTGTAATCTTTCTGAGAGTGAGTGGTACCATGATATATAACATCCACCTTTACTATGTAGTCTTATATAGTTATATCTCAATGAAAATTATTATTGTGTGCTTCATTGATACCTTTATTTAGACATGTCATTAATTT
Organism: Torreya grandis; assembly: GCA_037957365.1. Lineage (NCBI taxonomy): Eukaryota > Viridiplantae > Streptophyta > Pinopsida > Cupressales > Taxaceae > Torreya > Torreya grandis. The sequence goes on along the minus strand of JARHVA010000512.1, from coordinate 132,900 downwards.
ATGCCTTGCATTACATATGTTACATGCATGCCTTTATTTGAAGATATTCTATAACACAAAAAAATTTAGTACCATGAATAGTTTAACCTATTACACAACCAACATATGAAGTGGGACACATTCCTACTATAAAACAGACACTACAAATTCTGAGACATTTTTGAGTTACCCATCATATATGGGATTATATTAGAATTGATCATGATATTTAACATACAACATGTGATTTCTTATTAGCTTATGATATTCTTATATTTGGTACCTTTTTATAAAAAAAAATAACCCATACACTATTTGATATAGGTTCTCTACATGGTCCTCCTATTGATGGGATCGTCATTTACCACTTTTCAAATTTTAAATATTTCAAAAATACGAAAAACAATAAAAACGTATAAATAAAAAAATATTCAAAAAATAAAAAAATAAGAGTTCTGCATGATTTAATTGATAGATTACACTATTTACAAAAAATTTTAACACTTTTTTGTTAAATGGAATATTCCTTTCATACAGACATGTATTTCATAGTATATGAGTGTGATTTAAGACATATTGGTTACACATAGATGTATAGAATTGTACTTTATTTCAATGAGTGGCCAAGTAAATAATGGTGAAATCTTACTCCATAGGTTTCATTATTATAGGTAATATATTTCCATAATTTTATATCATGTTTTGATTTTTAGATTACCTACACATGTCTAACTATTTAGTCATATCTTACAAGGTGCAACATTGATATGCTATTTTACTATGATGTGACATGTATACATATATGGTGTTGACTACTCTTTTTTGGTTATATGTTTAATTGATATTGTTACTCTCTTACATTATATGCTACAATGTGCTTGTATATTGTGTGTTACCCCTTGGCCTTGTTTGATGTGACATCTTTATGTCACTTTTTAGATGTGAAATATTTTCTTACCTTGTTTGATGTGGCATATTTATGTCCCTTATTTGTGACATCTTATTGCCATTTATATGTGGCCTTTGGCCTTTATTTTTAGTATTATTCATGTAATTTTTATGTGACTGATGTCCTTATGTGTGATGTTGATGCTTGATATTTTTATGTCTTTTAAGCTTTCTGAGATTGAGTGGTGCCATGATCTATAACATCCACCTTTACTATGTAGTATTATTTAGATATATCTCAATGAAAATTATTATGGTGTGCTTCATTAATACTTTTTTCTAGACATGACACTAATATTCCTTGTGTTACATATGTTAGATGCATTCCTTTATTTGAATATACTTTACTATGATGACATACTCTTCACATGTCCACATGATTATACATAATTCTATATTTTCACATGACATGATACAATTAACTCATCTTTTGATATGAATGACTTATAGGGAACTTAAATTGGCTATATAAAAGACCTTACAAATAAGATAATTACATAAATATGGTTCATGAATCAATGAAAATTGGTTTTCAAAATAATAGAAGTAAATTTTTAGAGGCAATGGCCACCAAACCAGTACCCAAATCAAATTTAAATCCTATCAACATGACCAAATCTACCCAACTATGTTTTTTGGTTACAAAGAGACACAATATGTGCTCAAGGGTGAGGAACAATTTTCATCTAACAGAATGATTTGTATATTTTTAAATCTATGGCCAATGATTTATTATATTCATGTATGCATCTCTGAGTAGTGGCGAATTTTCATGCAAGGTAAGCTAGGCATTTATCCTAGTGCTAGAAAAATTTCATTGTGGTTTTTTGAAGCATTGAGGACAATGAGGAATTTCAATATAGCATGTGGATATTTGACAATCACCTCCTCTTGATGAAACCATGATTCTCAAAACTCAACCCCCTCATCAAATCCTTCAACATAAGACCCATTTGGGTTCACCTACCCCATCCACTATAGTTTTAGTCAAACCTCTACTATAAGGCAATAAGTAACTCCATAGGTGATTTTCAACTAGTTGACCTTACCACTACCCTATTTTCACACACTAACTATGTTATAATCCTAATTAACATTGACATCTCCAAGGACCCACCTAGAAAACTTGATCTAATAGCTGAAGATCATTCTTGAACCCAACCCAACTAATATGATGGATTTCCTTTACACTATCATAGTTTATTTTAGATAGGACATTTAACTAAAGATTGTATCTCAAATCTAAAATAAATAAGGAATCTGCTTGGTGGAAGGATTCACTTACTAGTTATCTTGCTATGGAAAATTGTAAAACTGAAAGTGATGACATAGACTTGTAAAAAAAATGGAGCCAAACATAAATTGGTGCATGCAGAGGAAGTTTTTAAGGTGGTTCCAAACTCCCCTCCTAGATCTTTAGGTTCACCCATTAAATAGAAATGTTTGAATTGTATCTAAAATGAATCAAGTTAAATCAAAATATCTATTCCATTCTCTCCCATGCCAAACTTAGATGATAATAAAGGTTAGAATTTAGTGCATAAAAAGAGAAATTGAAGACTCAAAAAATATTTGGTTTTAAGACTATCCCTCAGAAAGGGTCATTAGAGGCAACTTTCAACATATAACCTATATTGGTTTTAGTTGGGTAGTTAGTTAGATGTAGTAAGATTTATGGGTAATTATTTGTTGGATTTTTCTAGGTTTTGCTATCTAATTTCTTATATTGGTTGATGGTTTCTATTGGACAATTCCATGTTGGGTTGTGTTTGTGGTCCATGGGCCGATGGTACAGGTATTATTTGTGAGCTTCAATGTCATATTTTTAGCTCCTTTGTAAAAGACTTTGGATCGTTTCAAAATAAAAATTTTTACCCACATCTAAAAAATACATATTTAATATAATATAATGCAACTATAATGTAATAATATTATATTATATGATTTAATTATCAACCAAACACATTTTAGTTAAAACAATGCATAATAATATTAAAAAATCAAAAACATATTATTGCATGTTGTCAAATAACACATCTTACCTTGATCTGACACTAATTGGATTGCAAATTATCCACATATTTTCTCTTGAAATCCCTTCTATTGAAAAAATAGGGATTTGAGAAGAATGGAATGACAACCATGTAGACGTGTACAAAAGTTCATGAATAAAAAAATGTATGAAAATAATTCATATATATTTCACTAAAAAATGACACTTATAAAATATTATTGCATCATTCATCCATAAACATTGATTCCAAATTAACATTCTTGATAATGGTTTTAATTCTAGTCACTCATCTTTGTGAATCCAGTTATAAAAACAACATAATATTTCAAACCCAAAAACCTAATTTTATCTAAAACTTAAGATGAGTTATAAACCATTCACATTACTAAGTTTACAAGAATCCAATGATTCCATACCATATAATAACATAATTTTATTAATAAATTGAGATACAACCATTATACATAAGATATATCTTACCTTCTAATAACAAAAGAGTGTTTTTGCAAGAATGAAATCATGAACCTATTTACTTATATATAAATTTACAAGAATAAACACATCAATAAAAAAAAATGGTCTATGCACATTGAATTATCAAAACTACATGATATTCCAAACCCACAATGATATGAAAAAACTATCTAAACTCTAGTCTATACATTTTGATATATAAAAACTACATAAATAATATGAAAAAAATATATAAACCCCCTTTTCAATCTCCACTGTCTTCTTAAAAACATGATAATATTGTGTTACCAATGACTAACAAATCAAATCATAATAAAAATCATTTACAGGTTTATGGATCTCACCTTTACAAGCTATCAATTTTAACACATGGATATAGACAACCATGTATAAAGATTTTCCATAACATATCTTATTGGAAACAAAAAGTGTATTAGTGTTAGCAATAAAATTAGACATGAAAAATATTCTTGATATATTCATGTAAATAAATAAATTTGATTTTAATTGACCTTGAAATCATTGTATACCTAATACCTAGTCTAATATATGTTACACACCGTTCAAAGATATATTTTAAAAATAATCCAATGAATACATGCCTCAATGATCATAACATTATAACAAAATATCAAAACATGGCAACATAATCTTACTAAATGATGATAAAATAGGGCTTTCAAAAAAACATAATCATGACCTTCTATATGTATACATTTTTATGGACCAAAGAAACATATTAATTATTAAAAAAAATGACATCAATTTCAACAAAAATATTGAAAAAAATAAAATACTATCTTTGTAATCAAGAAGAGACATTGATTCGAGCTTAAACAACATCATAATGACTACATTCCTAGTCTTTAATCTAAGTGTGTCAAGCAATTAGAATTGCATAATATTTAAAATCCACAATATATTTTCACATAATCCCTAAGAAGAGATATAAACCATCCACAACATTTTATTTATAAAAAAAATATTTTTTTTATTTAGATGACATATCTTACCTTGGTCTTATGTAGACCATAAACACCATGTAATGAAAAAAATGGCTTTGACAAAAAAATCACAACCCTAAAAATTTGTATAGAGTTCTATGAAAAGAATAAATATATTGATTAAAAATAAAGTTGACACGACTGTTAGAAAAAAAATGATACAAATAAAATTTGCTCATTAGATTCATGTAAAAGCATTGGTTGGATCTTAACTTAGCTCACAATGATTGCATGTCCTATATCTATCATATTCTTTTTGAGCTAAAAATGTGAGTTATCAAACTTGATATCATAGATGATAAGCATAAGGATCAATTATCAATTTATCCTCTTGTGTCCATAAGACAATTTTAACTTTATTTCATTTAGTTCCCTGAATTCATTTAATCTTTAAGATAATCAATATTGTGAATGAATAGGATTAATTGATTCATCCAATTAATTTATATCGAATAGATATAGATAAAAAATTATAATAGATATATTTATATATATGTTGAAAAAGGAAAGACAAATAGTGATTGGTCTAGTGAAGGGAGCCATTCTAAATTCTATTAATGAATTACATTGCAGTTTAAGATTTGTGCTACCATATCCATTCTATTTAGCATAATAAGAGGTTCAAAAATATAGGTAAAGAGGGCTAGTTGATTACTTTCTAGCTTTAAGCATAAGAGAAAATACTAAGGCTAGAGATGTCTTTGTTACCCTTTGGTAGAGTGAGCATATGTAGCTTGGAAGAATGAGCATACTAACCTCACTAGAAGATCTACCACATTGTATTGATTTATCAATACACATCTCAGGGGGGGAGGGTAGTGAAGATGATTGTGTTGGTAGTGGTTGACAACCACTACCCCTTATCCCAAAAGCTTTTTAGAAGAAAGGGGATTGTTATCATGACTTTTTATACTTATAATATACATAAGAATGTAAGGGTGTTCCATGAGTCTTAAAAAAAACTTTGATTTACTTTTCCAATTGTTCCCTATGATATGTCATTTAAAGAACCAAGTATTGAACATATATGAGATATAAACCTTCCTTGTTCCTCATTAGCTTAGTGGTAGAGCATTTGACTATTAACCAATTGGTCATAGGTTCAAATCCTATTTGAGGAAAACCTATCTTATCAAGATCTTGTTTAGAACACTTCACTACTCCACTATCTTTTATCTGATTTAGACAGTTGAATTGGACTGAATATATATTATCTCTTACATATTATGTCAAAATTATTAGCTATTGATTAATATAAATTCAATATAAATTTGAATCCCAAGAATAATGAGAATACTTTCTATATATTTGGAATAATCTACACCCAAGGGCTAGTTCCTTTCAAATAACTTGATTTATGAGCTATGGTTGGTTTTTATACTAGTAGTTTTGTATAGATGCATTCATTCATTCTTTCGAATGATGACAATTCAAGCAAACAAAGGTATTTATTAATACTTAATGCAATCTTGGCAATGAATAGGAAGAAGAGTTATAGAAGGTCAGAAACATAATTAAATGTGTGTTTTGTCTAGTCTCAGACATACACATATTATAATAATAGTATAATCCATATACTAACCCTTGTTAGTGAAATTTACAAATATTCACACCCACTATTCTTATTATAATATCCTATCCCCTAATAGGAGTCTATTTGAGCTATAGGTATTTGTAACTTTTTGACTAACTGGAAAGCAATCAAAGTCACTCTACCAAACCAATAGTGTGACACTTAGTTACACTCTAAATATGGGAAAGGATAGATTCAAACCCCTGACATCATGGTTGGTATCCACATGGTCTAATCCTCTAATCTACATGCCTAGTTTCCGTGAGATTTTTTCTATTACTAGGAGTCCCTCCAAAAAAATTTCATTCAGTTAAGATATAAAATAAGTGTAGTGTCTCAATAGGAAAAAATAACAGGTATTACATTTCACAGTATGGAATGGAAAATAATGTTGGGGTTTTGAGAAGGTGACCTTTTAATTTTAAAAGGTAAGTTCATTATCATCCTAACATTGATCTATTTTTCCATAGGGCTTCCCATATAGTATCATCACCAAAGTAAAGTTTAAACACCAAGTTTAGGGTGGTTTGGTGTGGTTCCCATATGCCTAAGACACATGATTTTCAAACCATAAATGAATAAGAGCATAAGAAAAGAATTATTATCTAGTATTTGCCAGAATTTAATCCTAGAAGAGGCATAAAGAATGTGGTGTCTCAAGAACTTGAAATGATAATTTCTAGAATATTTAGTCATGAGCTATCACAATAAAAACTCCCTAGACCCCTAGTTTTTTATAGGGAAAAGGAAGGATTTTTTTTAATTTGTTCTAAGATAAAATATTCATTGGTTTAAGATGAATAAAGAATTAATCCCCTAATTATATTTATATTGAAAATAATATAAATATAATTATTACAAATATCTTTTATACTTTGTGTACCTGATCAGATCCATCAAGTCATGTAAGAACAAGGATCAAATATTTTAGTCTATTATGATGCATCAATTGCATACGTCAATATACTTACACTTGACACATATCATCTAATAAATAACTCATCTCATCATGACCTCATGGAGAGCACTTATCTTGAGGTGGGATTCTTAGATTCATTGAATAATTATATACTCTGCACTTGGTTGCCCAATGTTACCATGGGCATGATAATTAATATATAAGAGGTGCATCCATCTCTGACCTCTCTTAGTAAGGAAAAGTCCTCTCAATTTTCTAATACCCACACCAGATATGGATTAAATAATTTCACAATGTTCTAAACCCATCTCCCATACCACTTTAATGGGGAAACTACCCAACCCTTGTAACATACTACTACCTTAGGTGGAAAAAAGTCAACATTAAGGTACCAAACCTTCCCATTTATGTGAACTCTTTGGGAAAATCAACCTATTACCCTTGGATTTATTTTATCCATTAAGTGATGGCCCTTCTAGTCAAGTCACTAAGGATGACTTTCATCCCTACTCGGTGAGTCGATATTGAAGTCAAGCTCCTTTCTACCTTTTCACTCAAGGACCAATTTAAATCTATCTCAAGGAAACCTTTGCATTCATTTGTTACCTTTTGGGAGGCCTACACCCCATAGAAACTATCTACCTAAGACTATCTCTTGGACAATAGGTTTTGACATTAGGCTAGAATTATGGCTCTTCTAGAGTGGTATCTCTTTGCTAGCTCAAGCCCCCTCAGAAGGGGGCCTTCTTCACATTCCACCTAAGCTATGCAAGAAGATCCCAAATTCGATCCCAAGGAATAATAAAGCTTCATAGGGTCTTTCTATTCAGGTACAAGTAGTCCATATCTTCACAAACATGTCTATTACATCCGGTCTCTCTCTAATATATGGAAAACATTGTTATGGATTTTGTGCAAGTCAAATTTATCCTAATAAATAATTTCACTACCATAGGACCATTATAGTTAAAACCACCATTTATTTGGGCTTCAATCACTAGATTTCTTATCATCAAGTCCCCAATTTATTTAACATTTCACACTGGGTAGGTGTCAGCCCCCATACGTGGTCTTATATTTTTTTAGAGACCTATGTTTTTGATAAACAATCACCAGGCGTAGTCACTTCATCCTCCTTTATCTCAAGGAGTAATCCCTTCTCCCAAAATTATAGATATATTTTGTTTATTTCCTTAGAGAGAGTTTTCTAGCATCCTTTAGAATTCTCTACTTTCCTACCTATGTATGTTTTAGGTACATGTACCCATTTTTTATACATTGATTGATCTTCTTCTTAGAGTATGACATGTGTCAATTTAGCATTGTCTTGAAACATGTTCAATGATGTAACTTTAGTATTCAACCATTAGCTAGGTACATTTTATCTACCACTTCTTACCCCAAAAATGGGTAACTTTTTGACCTTGAATCGATGAATTTTTTTTGACTAACCTAGCCTTCTCTGTCCCTTAGGACTAAAAAAGGGCAGTACAAGAATATTAACATGTTATTAATCTACTACACCTTTCATCCTAATCTTAGGCCTTGACTTACCCTTCATGGATGGACCTCCTAGTTGTATTTATACTTTTACCTCCTTCATCACCGAGCAATCATTTAGTGGCCTTAGCTAGTTAGTTAGGTTGTTTCCCTCTCAAAGATGAAGTTTATCCCCAATCATCTCATTGGCTGACCATTATCCCTTTTATTTAAGGGATATTATCTAGTATTTAGAGTTTACATCCATTTGGTAACATTCACACAGGCTACATAGAAATAGTGATATATTCCTAGATGATCTAGTCAACCACTATGCCTCAATGTATTTTAGGGAACACCAACTAGATCTATGTCGGCATCTCACCCCTAACCATGACTCATCTATTGATTTTTCAACATCAGTCAATTTAAGCCTATACATAATTTCACCCAAGATTTATCCTAGTCATAGATAGATCACCTAGGTTTGGGTCTATAAGAAATGACAATTGACTTACCCTATGAATATTTTCTCTCACTATGGATCTAATGGGTTTCCTTAATCAAGACACTTCTTATAATTCACCATCTCATTATTCAATAGGAACATGGTCAAAGACCCAATTCTCCTCTATTAGGAGAGAGAACCATAGTTCTCCTCTCAGTACTTTGGAACTTATGGTTTCATATTATAATTCAATCCCCATTTGTGTTCTTTTCATCTTTCCCGCATGGTAATACTTCATTATTGGTCACCTAGGGATATTTAGACATACAAGGTGGTCCTTGCTAATTCATAAGGGATTACATAATCCCCTTGATACCTATGTTAGATCATAATCTGTCACTATTAAATGATGTTTTCATCTACCATACTCTCACCATCTAGGGTGCAATATTCTTAGCTTCAATTAGCATCATGGTGCTTAGATTTCTCTCCCACAACACCATTTTACTGGCTTATGTTGATCCTATTTCACTCACAACTTTTATGGGAATCATTTTTACTTTCTATTCCTATGAATACTATGATGTTTTAGTTTGATAGGTTATCCCTTGTATACCCATGGATTTGACAGTAGTTATAAAGGTTAAACTATTTAGGAATCTCTAAATCTATGCTTAATTTCCACTCCCTAAATCATTTCATATCTTACCATAGCCTTATTCATCTCTAGGTGCCTAGATATCCACTGTGATCCCTTTAATTTTTGAACCTTGCCATTCAAGGCTATGTTGTCTTAAGGTAATATGAATGCAATGAAAGAATATTATCAACATCTATGGATAAATCATAATGAATCCTAGATCAAACTACCTTATCTAACTAGACTTAACATATAATTACTATATATAATTCATATAGAATAACTTTGATGATAGGATCAGGGGCTAGATGGATATATGCAGAATTGAACCACTTACATTCAACATAGGTTCAACCATTATCTATTGGGTCTCCCTAATACATTCCTAGATTATATCATGTTGACCAACAATTGACAATAGTGAACACTATTGTCGACTATTGTCCAACATGATAGAATCTAATAATGTATTAGGGAGACTCAATAGATAGTGGTTACATGTGTGGTAGATGCAAGTAGTTTGAGTCAGCATATCTCCATCTAGCCCATGTTCCTATCATCAATGTTATTCTATATGAATACTATATAATAAATATATGCCAAGTCTAGTTAGACTAGGTAGTTTGATCTAGGATTCATCATGATTTATCCATAGATGTTGATAAGATGTTTTCATTGCTTTCATAGTACCTTAATGTGGCATATACTTGAATGTAAAAATTCAAAAAGTAAAGGGCTTATGATGTATACCTAGGCACCCAGAGACAAAGAAGGGCATGGTAAGAGACTAAATGCTTTGAGGAGTGGCAATTGATCATAGATTGGGAGATTCTTGAATAGGGTATCCTTTTTAATTATTGACAAATCCATGGAAAAACAAGGGAAAAAATGGAAAAATTGAAGCATCTTAGTATCCAGAGGAAGATAAAGTAAAATTGATTCCTATAGTAGTAATGAGAAAAATGGAATTAGCCTAAATTGTTAAAATGGGTTTGTGGGAGAGTAATTTAATCATCATGTTGCTAGGCAAAGTGGTATAATACCATACCCTAGATGGTGAGAATATTGTAGTTGAAATCACCATTTAACAGTGACAACTTACAATCTAACCTAAGTAGTATGGGGCATGTGTAATACCTTATGAATCAACAAGGATCACCTTGCAAGGCTAAATAATCCTAAGTGACTGATAGCTAAGTAGTACCATGAAGGAAAGTTGAAAAGGGGTATTGAAATAGAATATGGAATCATAAACTCCCAAGGAGTGGGAGGAGAACTATAGGTCTCTCTCATAACAAAGGAGAATTGGGTCTCTCACCATGTTCTTAGTGATTAATGGGCGAAAAACTTATAGGCGGTGTCTTAGTTAAGGGAACCCACTAGAAGCATAGTGAGTGAGTCCTCATAGGATAGTTTAATTGTCACTTCTTATCGACCTAAACCTAGGTGATTTATCCATGACCAGGATGAAGCTTGGGTGAAACTAAGTAGAGGTTTGAACTGACTCATGTTGAAAAATTACTGGATGAGTCATGGTTAGGGTGAAATTCTAGTTGAACATAGAGATAGCTAGTTATCCCTAAAATGTGTTGAGGTACAACATTTGACTCGATCATCCAAGGGTAAAGCACTATTTTTATGTAAGTTGCATGAGTAGTACTAAATGGAGGCAAACTTTGAATACTAGATAGGATCCCTGAAATAAAATGGATAAGGGTTAGCCAAGGAGATGATGGGGGATAAGATTTATCATTGAGATGGAAATAACATAGATCACCAACTAAGGCCCCTAAATGACCGCTCAATGATAAAGGAGGTAGGAGTACAAAGACATCTAGGAGGTTCACCTAGAAGCAATGATATTTAATGGAGTGCATAATAGCTTATTGATCAAGCACTCTTACATTGAATATGATCAAAACTAACTAATATTCCAAAGCTATTGGATGCCAATATACATTAGTAGAGAAGCATTCTACCTAAGAGGGAAGCAACTACATGAGTAGTTGTGGATGAGTAAGAAGCAAGAATGTCATCTTAAGTAAAGAAAACATTGGTTTGAATCTAATGCCTAAAAAACCTAAGGATTCCTTTACAAGGTTCATTCATAGAGGGTAATTTAGGGTGTAACATCAGGATAAAAGGTGTAGTCAATGGATAAAAGGTTAATATTCCTATACTACCCCTTGTTAGTCATGAGGGATGGGGTAGGCTAGCTTAGTTGAAAAATGATTATTAGTTTAAGGTCACTAGGATACCCATATTTGGGGTAATAAGTGGTAAAGAAAAATCCCATAGATAATTCTTGAATACTAGAGTTACATCAATGAAACTATTTTAGGATAACACTGAAGAAACCCACATCATGCTCATATGAAAAGCTCGAATGACTTACAATAAATGGTACCTATACCTTAAACTGACATAGGTAGGTAAGTAAAGAATACATAGGGATGTGAGACAAATTTATCTATGGAAAAAAATAAAATAGATATATAACTTTAAGATAATGGGTTCCTTCTTACAATAAAGGAGGTTGTAATGACCAGGCACAAGTGACTATTTACAAAAAACATAGGTCTCCACAAAGTTATAATATAATGTATAGGGGTTATCACCTACTCATTTTTAGAAGGTTAAGGAAGTTGGTGACCTAATGATAGGGAATCCAATGATTGAAGACCCAGTGAATGGTGGACATAACTATAATGGTCCTAAGTTATAAAAATTATTTAACGAGTAGGTTCTGACCTGCACAAAAGGCATAATGATCTAGTCACTATCTCGAGGAGAGACTTGGTGAAATAAAAATGGAAGATGCAAACTAACTAAATCTAGACAAAAGGACCATATGAAGCTTTATTTTTCCATGGGATTAACTTTGGTATCTTTTTTCACAACTTAGGTGGAAGGCAATGAAGGTCCCCTTCCGAGGGGGCCTGATCTAATAGTGAGATACCGCTCTAGAAGAGCCAAAATTATAAACTTGTGTCAAAACCTACTATGTAAGGGAAAGTCTCAGGTAGATAATTTATATGGTTCATAGGTCTCCCAAAACATAATAGAGGCATGTAATAGTTTCCTCAATTTGGTTACAAATCAGTCCTTTAGTGTAAAGGTAGAAGGGAGATTGATTACAAGATTGACTCATCGAGCAAGGATGAGAGTTGGACTTATTGATATGATGGTGTGAAGTGGAAAGGAAATAACTCAATAGATAAAATTTAATCTATGGATAATAAGCTGATATTCCCTAAGATTTCACATTATTGAAAAGGTTTGGAACCTTGATGTCAGCTCTTTACCACATGGGGTGGTAGTATGTTCCAAGGGTTGGGTTATGCACCCATTAAAATAGTATGTGAGATGGGTTACTAATGTCATGAGATAGTTAGATCCACATATTATGTGGTGTTAATAGTATTTAAATTACTAAGAAATAAATGAAAGCATCTTCTCAATGTCTATAGATAAATCATGATGAATTTTAGATCAAACTACCTAGTCTAACTGCTCTCGACATATAATTCTTGTATAAATTTTTTATAGAATAACATTGATGATAAAATTAGGGGATAGATGAATATAAGTGGACTCAAACCACTGACATCCACCATAAGATCAAAACTTCTCTATTTCGCCTCCCTATTACATTCTTAGATTCTATCATGTTAGATAACAATCGATACTAGCTTACCCCCTGAACACAACTAATTATTTTTATCATAATATGCTCTCAAAAGAATAACTCCTCCAAAAAGGAGTTGGGATGAAATCCCCATTCCATGTATTCTTGAATTTATAAAGCATCTAGATTCATAAAGAACCAAGAATGGATAGCTCTCCTTTTTTCTACCTAACTTTGTGGTGTTAAGAAAGATTGCCCTTATCCAACTTTTCCTCTCCAACTGGAAGGAATTGCTAATGCATTTTACTTCACAAATGAAGATATATTGTAACAACCCCACTAGGTTTGACTTAGAATAAAGTGATCATTTATTTAATCAATATATTTTTTTATTAGGATTCACCATGAGAATATAATTATTGATCCATGTCTAACACTCTAAGTATGTTAACTAAAAATAAACACATGACATCTAACAATCACTGACCACTATCAACATATGAAACAAATCACAATCAATTATGGATAGTAATTACAAATGTCAAACCATGACTAGTACAATGATCCATCGACTATTTCAAAAGTACATATATGTAAATAATTACATTTTATTAGAATAATGTTTGAATAATAATAAATATAATATAATGCACAAGATAAAAGATATGAATCTCCATGGATAATGAGTTCTTGAACTTTAGTATCTTTGGAAGTCTCAGGTGTCATCTCCAATGAAGTACTATTGTGGGGAGGGAGAGAATCATCAGAGTTCTTTTCCACACCAACCATAGACCATCAATCTCTCACATAATTCTCCATCAGAGAATGGCCTTCCAGTCATGGATGAGTAGATATGGATGGTGCAAGAATCCATAGAGATAAATTAGTACCCATGTGTTTTATGATTTCTAAAATAAAACATGTAGTGTATCAAAAAAAAACTTATTTTAATCAAGATATAAGAAAAACATGTAAATCAAACACATGAATTGACAATGTCTCACTAACATTACTTTGGTCATAGTTTTCAAAAGTTATTTATCTTTAAGATTAGTAAAATTCATACACAACACTTGATCACATTACTTTCATCTAGCATTGTGATGCTAATAAGATAGTGAAGTCTGTCTCACTAATTACTCAGTACTAATAATGAGATATTTGGTTAACATAAATATAACCAATAGATTCATATAGATTATTTCCTACCAGCAAGAATAAAATATGCCAAACATAAGAATAATCAAAATGCATACATTTAGTCTGTCAAATGTATGAATGAATCTCCACAATATCATTTATCCCATAAATAATACATAAACAAATATAATTTATAGCAACTAGGTATAATCTATGATTAGACAACATACTAATAATTTTTTCAAGTAAATACAAATACAACACATTCTAATAGCTATCATAAAACATGTTAAGCATATATATAACCAAAAAACATACATTTAGTCTATCAAATGTATGAATGAATCTTTATAATAGACATAACAATCACAATTTGTACCACACCAGTATAACATACATTTAGACTATAATTTTTTACTTTTTGTAAGTAGTTTTAAAACATCATAAACTCTATGACATCCTATAATATCATAGTTCATTGTTCATGAGCATAACTACACAATTATGAACAACTAGTCTTACAATTTCAAGAATCAAATGTCTCATAATCCTAAATATAGGCAAACAAGTACGTTTATACCAATTGGGTATATCTTGTGTTTAAACTGCATACTATTTTAACTTATAGGCACACATCATGATGCACTAATATATGCTATATGTGTCTAAAAACTTGTACATATTAATTCACTCATAATATGTACTGCTCACAAATTTTCATTAGTGTACGTATATATACTAACAACCATAATGTTTTTAGAGAATTAGGTAACCAAGTTATGTCTTGTATGAACATAATATTTCATTAAAATAATTATTACATTTATAGGAGATTGTATTCATTTGATTTAAAGTTTCATGACCCATGGGATCCTTTGACTTTTTTTACCCATACATTTAGTTATGGGTATAGGCATATGACCCAATACATCTATATATGTGATATTTTTCATATGAATAATTCAACCACCCCCACCCGCCCCCCCCTCCCCCCCAACACACACACACACAATTATTTTACATGAGTATTTGTAAAATATAATATGTATCATATATAAGCACTTAATAATGTATAAATACTTAAAATGTCAATAGTCATCTAAATTCTAATTGATGACTTCATATGTTTTCAACATAACTTATTCTAAAAATATTTGGATGATTTATTAAAAGATATTATCATTCTAGCCAAATATGAGTAACTAGATTCTAACAATGCATATACAATTCCAGATACTTTGCTTTTCTACATCATACATAACTTACTGAACATTATGTGTTAGTGATATCATCTGAAATAATAAATGATATAACACATCTTAGCTTGCTATACATTGTTATACTGTAATGATAAGTCAAGTTATTCTATATAGACTAGTTATACTTCTATATATATCTTTCAAATCCATGATACATTATAGTTATACTAATAATTTTACAATAAATATACTTTACACCTAAGTGTTATACCATCCATACGCCACGTATATAGGTGTACGAGAATTGTATTTTACTATATGACTTTATAACAATGCTTTTACTCATATAGGTAAGTTCTTAGACAACAGAGTTAATATACTTAGTATAGATATGACTATATTTCACTAATGAAAATGAAATATGTATATAGTAGATCCCCACCTACATGGATTACATCCTTACCATGCTATAATCTATATCCCACATGCATATCAAGTACGCTCTCAAAATTTTCAGATAAAATATAATACTAATATTTAATGAAACTTTCATGAATACCTAGCTTAAAATATTATAAGACTTCATCCCCTTAAGATAAGTTTGATTTAATTCAATCAATTTACACATTTCTTAAACTAAGACTTAAATTATCTAACACATCAAATACTTTCAATCAATTGTTCAACTTTTATTAATGTATAATCTAAATGAGGAACTCACACATCATTTACTTTATCCATAAGGAAATAATGATAATGCATTAATTTAAGACTTAACTAATTTGAAGTCTAAATAGAGTTCTGGTCTATGCCAGAGAAAATAATCAATTATAAAATTTATATTCATTTGAGGCCACCCGAGTGTTTTACTACCATAAAACATGATACTACAACTAAGGAGATTAGTCTTGAAGTATCAAGGTCCATACTTAGACTTGAGTTATAGTATTAACTGTACAAAAAAATTCATTTCACCATTTGATGTATTCCACATAATTGAATTCATTCATTGTGAATGAAACTTTACAGCATAACACATTCTTATGCCAAATAATGTATACAAAGGATCAAGAACAATTTGAGATTTATCATCTATGTGAGATGATATGCTACAAGTTTTCATTCTTTATAACATGAAAATACCACTTACATTCATCATACCATATAACTAGGTCACTATTTTTATTTATAATGATACAATTTACCAGATGGATATACTTTAATGAATTTATGCTTGTTATCCAAATCACCATTCATCTACTTAGTACATATATATAACATAGTTTAATATATACATAGCATATTTTACCCATAAATTTATGAGTCATTGTATATGCATAATATATGGATCACTACATTTGCATAGTAAATAACATTTTTTCATCTTTTATATGGATTCACTTCATATGCATCATAAGTCTCTATATATATTAATACTTAGGAAGTAATAATTTGGGCTGCATGTTGAACACATTATAGTTGTATATTTAATCTCTTGTATAAGTTATCATATATATATATGTATGTATGTATGTATGTAGATAGCTCCCCAAAGTATAAATATAGCTATTATATATTTAAATAGATTTAATAAATATCTATTCTTTACCACACTTTGCCCAACCTTCTATGGCAATTTATAGTGAACATCATCACTAGTATAATATCACAAAATATTATACCACAAAATAATATAGAACATGAATAATTATAAGCTCAAATTATATATATATATATATATATATATATATATTGTGGTACATAGATCGATAAACATAGACTAATATAATTTATCATATTAAATAACCCCACTCTCAACCATAAATAGATTGGTATTTAGTTCAACACACACACACACACACACACACACACACACACACACACACACACACACACACACACACACACACACACACACACACACACACACACATATCAACATATATATACATATATACACATATATCAACATATATATACATACACACACACACACACACACACACACACACACACACACACACACACACACACACACACACACACCCACACCCACATATATATATATATATATATATATATATATATATATATATATATATATACACACACACACACACACACACACATATACATATACATATATATACACACACACACACATATCAATTTATATCTATAATTATATAGCTAATATCTACTTCTCTATATAAGCAGGACATCACACTCATGTATACCACTAGACATAGGTATAGTACAATGTGAGATTTTTTGATGTAATTAACATTGAATAATCTGAACAATATGAAAATCTCATCAAAAAATGTGGATTTCACATACCAATGATTCTCAATTCTGTGCACTCTTTTTTTTCGTCTCTCTTCTTTGCCTCTATGCCATGTCTCTCCTCGTTGCACTCCTCCATTCTTCTCTCCTTTTTTCCTGTTCTCTCTCAGCTATCATTCTCCTTTATTTTATTCTTTATTATGAGTATTTCCCCCCTTTTTTAGAGTAGTTTCCTTTTCTTTTTATTTATTTTATCCATGAATTTTCTATTTTTTAATATTTATCTCTTTTTTTTGTTTTTATTTCTGTTTTCTAGTTATATACTTTCCATAATCTCTTTTGGTGTAAATATATTTGTCTAAGTATAAAATATAATTATTTTATTTACTTTATGAGGCTTTACATATTTTTATTTTCTAATTATTTAATAATAAAAAATTATTTAGTACAAATAATTCATGATAATGAATTAGTAATAATGTTACCAATGTATGTTACTAACATTCAAAATAGTAATGAATTAAGAAATAAATCACATGAAGTTTATTACACACATAAGGTTAATTCCACATTAGGAATAAATTAAGCTAACAACCTACTAACCATTACGTAAATAATAATCTAAATGCAGTAACAATAAAATTCATTGATGCTAGCAATCCAAACCATGCATCCAATATGTACTGAATAATGTGGTGTGTGTAGGGTTATAGACATTTCTCATCCATCCCCCAACAACTCCATCTACATCACCCTCTTCGAAGATGCTCTCCTTCCATCATTCTCTAAGGGATGAATATCTCCTATGTCCAACTCATAACAAGTAGGTAGTTATTCTATAACACCATGTCATCTATCATAAAATAATAATAGAATAAAAAATTAACATGATCATAATGTAAATAATATACACTATAGCTAACTCATAGCAATGAAATCATGAAATCTAAGCAACATACAACTACCTCATAATAACATACAACTTACAACTTAGCTAGTAATAATCAAATCAAGTTTTTAACTATAGAGAATCCATAGATAATCAAGTAAGTTTTCCTAGTGGGAAATTAGGATATAACATCCTTCCCCCTAAAGCTAGTCACTATCCCAAATGACACTTATTCAAACATAAGTTCTAAATTAAAATGATTGTTCAGTAGAAAAACAACACAATATGAAATATCAAATCAAGCAAACAAATGCAAACTTCACCTATATAAATCATCATAGTCCTCCCAAGTATCACTATTATTAGAGTATTGGTCCCATAAGACCCTGAACTATGACAACTCCTTGTTATGCAAACAAGGTTTGCGGGTGTCACTTAATTTTAATGGTTATATCATGACAACCTTGGGGTGCACAATCAACAAGACATTCCAATCCAACACACATGGAGGATCAGATATACAGTTTTAAGATAAGCAATATGGAAGCCATTTATGAAAAAGAGCTATAGCTAATTGTAATACATGTCTATACACTATATGATTGACCATTCATAATATCTTGAAGGGTACCACATATCTTTGATATAACTTTGTTGTCTTATTGAATTTAATATTTGACAAAAAAAACATATAATCATCATAAAAGTCATAAATAAATGACCAGGGAGTGTTTTACAAAGCCTCCCATCCTTTCTACACATCTCCCTAACCTAGAGATTGTTTTTCCCATTCTAGAGAAAAGTGTTTGGAGAACCTGGCAAGAATGATGTGTATAAGCTAATACCATTGCTTCTTCACATAGCTCTTGATAAGTATGATGATGAATATGAGATAGACATTATATAATTCCAATATATAAAAAATTAAGGAATAAACATTTCTCAATATACATGCATATGACCATATGATTAAATTTGACAAGTCTCATTGGCCAAGTACTGGATTCAACAAGCTCCCCTTATTAGATCTAAACTCAATAAATAGGATCCACTCCCATCTCTTCATACTCACCTTCATAATTCAACCCTAATCCCTTATGTCTCCATGACCTACTAATCTCCAAAATGTGTACATGGTTCAGTGAATCACAAATCCATACTAACAAATCCTAGAGTGCAATAATATATGCAAAATAATTTAAGATGTATGAATATACATCACAAGGAAAATCTTGCAATCATTCCATAATTGCATTAAGTTTCCATTAGCAAACATAACTAGTATCAGATTCTATAGCTTAGCCCATCTTTGTTACACTCACAGTTAAGAGAATTAATTTCAAAATTAACATAACAAATAAAGTCGAAGGATTACACCATCCTTACAAACTTATAAAGAGAACTAGTGGGACAATGGCTCTCTACTTAGTCAACTAGTTCCATAACAAGTTATAATCTTATCTCAACCTCCTTAGATTAATAATATGTTTTGCACAACCTATTCCATACTCTCTCTAGGCAAAATATACATGAATGTCTCATTAAAATAACAAATTTCAAGTAAGATGATAATAATACGAATCTAATAAAGGGTTAATCATAACATAATGATTAAAATCAACTTACAAATTTGAATCCAAAACCAAAATAAATTTAAGGTTCACCACTCCATGTGGTCATGTTTACAAGTAAAGATAAATTAGCACTAGAAAGTATTACTCTAAAAATCCACAATAACAAAACTCTTAAATACCATCGCATGGTATAGATAAAACATCACAACCCATGTTTCCACAATCACTACCTACTTACAAAACCTATAAGTGTACTATCATAACCTATTTCCTAAATTGTAAGGAAAAATATTAACCATAGAGATATATCAATCCCTTCCACTCCTACAACTTCTCTATCAACAAGAAGTAGAAGACACTATTCCACAATATTTAGGGAATATTGTCAAAAAGACATTTCAGAAACATGTTTCCAGATAGGGAACACTTAATCAACATCATAAAAATATGAAACCACTCAATAGAATTATAATGATGTCAAAGGAGGGTGAGAGGGTAACAACGAACCTTTATGCTAGATATGTGAAATGATAAGTCTTCCAAATCCACATATGGGGTGTCAATCCATAAAGAAACTCCTAACACATAGGAATCCTCAATAAAGATAACTACACTCCACTACAAGGAGAATGACCATGACACTAGGTGATGCCAATCAATAAATGATCTTTAAATATTTCCTCCCTTAGGATTAGTGTACATAAGACATAAAACTCTATCTAAAATGCAGATATACATAAGTGAGAAGCATCCCATGCTTTTTGAACACTCACAATAC
Source organism: Torreya grandis (assembly GCA_037957365.1). Classification (NCBI taxonomy): domain Eukaryota; kingdom Viridiplantae; phylum Streptophyta; class Pinopsida; order Cupressales; family Taxaceae; genus Torreya; species Torreya grandis. The sequence continues at coordinate 111,928 of JARHVA010000512.1, read as the reverse complement.
AAAATGCTACTACTGGGGTGACTTGATTACCAACTAAAGATGTAATCATCCTTAGGATGTTTGATTTAAATGATAAAAAATATTGTAGGAATCTCTTATTTATGACTCATTTACTATGCTATGCAATCACCTACCAAACATCGATTACAACCATCATCATTGAGACACTTGATAAACCAACCATTTAATAACTCTAAGAGGGTATGAGTGCTGCTAAGGGTATACACTTAATGAACAATAAAATATTTCATAGAATCAATTATTACCTATAATAGTCATCAAATCACACATGAGGATTTACTAAATCTCACAACTCCAATCATGATGTAACATAATTATGCATGGAGGCACTACTAATCTAAAATACACTTCACTTATCTAGTATAATAACACCTATTTTCTAGCATCCTAAGGTATTTCCTACTTAGTAGAATGTTATTTAGGTTCATACTGGTGCTCTTCCTCTTCATGGTCATGAATTTCTTGTTCCAAAGCTAAATTTTTGATCCCTCGTTGCACTTATGGCCAAGGGAATCTGATCTAATGTTGGTGCTTACTAGATGACAAATCGGTTAGAATCAGATGGAGGGTTATTATTATTTGAAATTTTAAACACCCTCTATGGATACTCAAGATTTCACCATTCTCCTTTTTGATAAATAGAATGATACAAAAATGCTAGTGGACTCATGAGGTTTTAGATTTTGAGTCACAACTTTGATACCACATGTAACAACCCTGCTAGGTTCGACTTAGAATAATGTGATATTTTTTAATCAACATATTTTTTTATTAGATTTCACCATGAGAATATAATTAGTGATCAAGATATAAAACTATAAGTATGTTAACTATAACTAATCACATGACATTTAACAGTCACTGATCACTATCAACATATGAAACACATCGCAACAATTTATGGAAATCAATTACAAATGTCTAGCCATGACTAGTACAATGATCTAGCCATTGTTGTCAAAGTACATATAAGTAAATAATTACATTTTATCAGAATAATGTCTCAATAATAATAAATATAATATAATTTACAAGATACAAGATACTAAACTCCATAGAGCATGAGTTTCCAAAATCTAGTATCTCTAGCAATCTCAAGTGTCATCTCCAATGAAGTACTACTATGGGGCAAGAGAGAATCATCTGAGCACTTTTCGACACCAACCATGGATCATCGATGCCTTGTGTAATTCTCCATCAAGTAATGTCTCTCCACTCATAAATGAGCAGATAGTGATGGTGCGAGAATCTAGAGAGATAAACTAGTACCCATATGTTGTATGATTTCTAAAATAAAACATGTGATGTATCATAAAGAAACCCGTTCTAATAAAGATATTTCACAAACATGAAAATCATATACATGAATTGATAATGTCTTATTAACATTACTTTGGTGAAATTTTTCAATAGTTATTGATTTCTAAGATCAATTAATTTTATACACACCACTTGATCACATTACCTTCATCTGGCATTGTGATGCTTATAAGCTAGTGAAGTCCATCTCACTACTTACTCAATACTAGTAATGTGAGATTTGGTTAATTGAAATATAACCAAAATATTCATATATATTATGTCATACTAGCAAGTATAAAATAAGTCAAACATAGAAAAAATAAAAATTCATACATTTAGTCCATCAAAATATGAATGAATCTTCATAATATCATCTATCACATAAATAATAGGCAAACAAATACAATTTATATCAACTGAGTATAATCTATTCTCATATTGCATACTGTTAATTTATGCAAGTAGATAAAAATATAATATATTCTACTATTTGTCATAAAACATGCTAAACATAGAAATAACCAAAACACATATGTTTTGTCTATCAAACATATGAATGGATCATTATAATAGACATAACAATCATAATTTATACCACCCAAGTATAACATATATTTATACTGAAATTTTTAGTTCTTATAAGTATTTTTCAAAAATCATACACTCTATGACATCCCATAATATTATAGTTCATTGTTCATTAGCACAACTACACAATTACGATCAACCTATCTTATAATTTAAAGAATGAAATGTCTCATAATCCTAAATAATAGGCAAGAAATTATAGTTTATTTCAACCAGGTATATATTATGTTTAAATTGCATACAACTATAACTTATAGGCACACATCATGATGCACTAATATATGTTATACATGTCTAAACATTTGTACATATTAGTTTACTCATAATATGTAACGCTCACCAGTTTTCATTACTTTACATATATGTACTAAAAATGATAATGTTTTTAGAGAATTAGGTAACCAAGTTATGTCTCGTGTGACATAACTTACTAACCGATATTATAACCAAATATCAAAACATGGCAACATAATCTTAATAAATGATGACAAAATAGGGATTTGGAAAAGACACAATCATGACCTTATAAAACATACACAATTGTTTATGGCAAAGAAGCATATTGGTTTTTTTAATAATGAAATCAATTTCAACAAATATATTGAAACAAACAAAATATTATCTTTGTAATTAAGCAAAGATATTGATTTAGGCTTAAACAATCTCATAATATTTATATTTCTAGTTTTTGATTTATGTGTTAAGTTTTTAAAATTACATCATCTTTAAAATCCATAATTTATTTTGATACAAATTTTAAGAAGAGTTATAAATTATTTACAGAGTTTTATATATAAAATAAAATAAAAATCTTTGTGTTATTTAGATGACAAATTTTATTTTAGTTTTATGTAGACTATGAATATTATATACTCATAAAAAATATTTTTGACAGAGAAAAATAATAATGTTGTAAACTTGTATATAAATTTATGACAAGGAGAAATATATTAATTTTTTTTTTAAAAAATATTGTTGACACCATTGTTAACAATTAAATTGAGACAAATAAAATATGCTCATCAAATTCATGTAGAGGTATTGGTTGGATCTTAACTTAGTTCACAATGACTACATACCTTATCTCTATCATATGCACATCGAACTAACAAAGTGAGTTATCAAACTTGACATCATAGATAAATAATGCACATGCGTGCGCGCACACACACACACACAGATATATATTTATATATTTTCAATTTTGTTGCTAATAGTTTTGTATGTATGTATGTATGTATGTATGTATGTATGTATGTATGTATGTATATGATTTTTTAATATGTCATTAATGACATCATTATTTTGGCTTAATAATAATACATCAAACAAACCTTTGCATAGTTACATACACATTAAAATCCAACATAAAAAAATTTAATACCACTAAATATAGTATAAAAATATTCACAGAGCAGGATGGTAGATGTGGTAAAAGGTACCCATACTATTCCCAAAATTTATCGATTACTCACCATTTCAAATAAGCCTTATGGTCGTCAGTAGGCCAACACCTCTCCATTGGGAGGCCAATTAACTCGCACCACATGTTAGTAATAAGGAAACATAGTCATATTAATCTTTTAATTTTAAATGAAGACCATTGATTAGATATGCAATAAAAAGTTTATTTTAGTTGGTAAATGCTTAATGACATAATTTACAATTTAATTGATTTGATTATTAGACAATAATATATATTTATTTCATTTCCCAACAAATAAAATGAAATTACAATGAGATATGGATATATTGGTCAAGAGGTTTGGTTGTGTCCAATTCTATCTAGGTTTAAATTTCATTATAGCATATTAAACCAATTATAACTATTAATAATATTAATTAAATTAACAATAATCGTTAATGTTATTAATATTGTTAGTGCTCATTATCTTTTTTATATTTCAAACTATTTTATTAGTTCCAGTCAAAGCTGACTCATTCACCTTAATTTTAAAAAATACAAGGACATTATATTTTAAAATATCATGCGACTATAAGAGCACGATTATTTGATTAAATCAAGTGGGAAATTATTAAACTCATGTTTTTAAATTTAGATTGCTTAGATTTAAGGCTAACTTATCCACCATGTGACTCGTGGTTTTGGTAAAATCGAAGGTCAATGGTTTTGAAGGCGTACGTGGATCCTAAAATAATAATACATGAAAAGTCTTTCATATATACAAATCAATATCGTGCAACACAATAGTGTTGAGTGATGTGTACGTAGGAAAAAGAGATGCAATGCAACGCAAACATAAATATAAAGTAACTGTAACATCTCTTATTATCAAAGTAGGGCAGAGACAATTTAAATATTGTTTAGCGAATTATTAATAATGTGACGAAGAGACTTAGAAAAAACGGCATGTAATTTATTAAAAGTGTATGTAATTTAATAGGATATTTTTAAAGGAAGTAATTAAATTTATTAAGATTACTTCAAATGCGGAGTGTTTATTTATTTATTTAGTTTTTTTTTTTTTCCTTCCCTTCTTTCTTCCACTGTGTGTGAAAGAGATGTAACATGTAATCTATTAAAAGTGTATGGAATGGAATCTGATATACTTTTTTAATAGAATGGATTAAATTTATCTGGATTGTTTCATGCATCGAGTTTTAATGTTTTTTTCTACCTTGTTTATGAAGGGAAGGCCTTATTTCGTTTAAAGAGGGTATGGTGTTTTTGGGATGTTTATGTAAGTAACTTTTAAAAACTTAATTGTAATATATATATATATATATATATATATATATATATATATATATAAAAATGTAAAATCAGCTGATATATTTTTTAATAAGGCGAGATCTTATTAATATTAAGAAGCTTTTAAATTTTCTATTTTATATGTTCTAAATAAATTAAGTATCAACTTTAAAACTTAGATAACTTAAATTATCGATCAATTTTATTCTAGTCAATTTTTGGGAGATAAAATTTACGATATATCTTGAAGTGTACATGGGATGGGTCTAAGTTTGTAATTTTAGGGTCGTGTGTTTGGTTTGGTTCAAATGAAAATGTTTGACATCTATAGAAAGGTGTTCTTATGACCACTTTAAAGTAGAACTATCAAACTAATGCGTTAATCTACATACCACGATTAATCTAGGGATCAAACTCAAGTTAATTTTAGCTACATATCAGAGTATATATGGAGGTGGGCCTACATTCATAATGTTTGGTATATGTTATATTTGCTTCATATGAAGAAGTTTGACCCTTACATCAAGTTTTATCCATGACCAATACAAAATGTAGTCGATGTGAACTTGTTCCACTTGAAAGTTTATTGGTCATTCATAATACAATAGTTTTTATTATTTAAAACAATAGTATAAATTTAAAAGGTGTTTTAGATTGTAGGTTTCAAACATTATGTAGTTTTAATAGCTTGACATTCATAAACGAGATTTTTGGGTATGTTGTTATTATGATGTCATTTCCAAAAAAAAAGGTTTGTGATTAAAAAAAATATTTGTGTATAGTTATTTTTTTCATGTGACATAAATACTAAACATAATTTTGTGTGTTGGCTATTAATAATGCAATATATAAGATTATTTAAGATGACAATAGACATTGAAAAATTGTTTTAGATAATTTTTTTAATAATGTTGTGTGTTTGAAATGTCATGTATCTGTTATAGTTCAATGTGTATACATTAGAGTTTGGGTATATATTATAAGTTTTTGGATGGAAATATGTATGTATATTTGTCTTTGTCTTCATGGTAGAAAGGTTTAGTTTATGAGTGTGATATCCATAAACCTTGAAATGAATTTTTATTCCTTAGAATGGAAATGGAGATTAATGAGGGGTTTTATATAAGTTTTTTGGGCTACTGACAACCAAGTGGTAGAAATAGAGGTTGACATGTTAAAAAAATATTAAGATTTATTGTAATTTTTTTGTGGGTGGTAAGGTTGTTGTGTAAAAGAGATTATCATTTTTTTGTCTTCATACAGAAAAACATTCATTTTTCTTATTCAATGGGATATTGAAGCCCTTTCCTTTGTGATTTCTTTATGTGCATAAATAAAATATTGGGCATGCAACTATTATGAGTTGAATTAAGCACAAAGATTTAGTTTGTTGGCCATTAATAATGCAGTGTTTTTTATTCTTTAAGATGACAATAGAAATTGAAATAGGATATTTTTGATAGCTCAACATGCATAGACCAAAGTTTCAACATATAGTTATTGTAATATATGTTTTTTAAATAAGGTACATGGTAGAAAATATTTGTGTATAGTTGTCTTTGTTGTTGTGACAAAAAGACATGCAAAAATATTTAAAATATTTTTCCGATCTCTATTGTCATCATAAATAATCAAAAATAGTTTTGAGATTTATTGTTGTTTTTAAGGTTAATGTAAGAATAGGTTGTAGGTTGAAATGTTGGGCAGTTTTGAGAGCTTGTCAAGTGTATAATGTAGAGATTATTTATGAAATTTTTTTAGGTGAGTGTGGAAATTATTTATTTTTTGTCCCAAGTCTAGTGTTGATACTGATATCATATTTTAAATGATATCATATTTTAAATAGCATTTACAATGGAAAATATCAGTGGATAATTGTTTCTGTGTTTTTTGCATAAATATTTAATTTTTAATAGTGAAAGGCATAAATCTTGAAAGAATTTGTTTTTTGTTAGTATTAAAATTGTTGTGAAAAACTATTATTTTATGTGCTTTGCTGAGTAAAATATGAAGGCACAATTTTTTAATAACTAAGTGTACATAGACCAGAGTTTGGGCATTTAACAATTTTTAGGTGGGTTAAGATTGAATCAATTTATTTATGTCAATGTGGTAAGAATTTATTATTTTTCTAGGTTATGTTGCTGGCGCAAATATATATATTTTTATTTATGAGGTTTGTAGTGGACTTATATCTGAGTGGCATGAACTTATTAATTTGTAACATTGAGCAATTATAAAATTTCAAATATTTTATCGTTATGATTTAGTTTATTAATCACTAATAATTATTTCTTTTTATATTTTAAATAAAAATTGAAAATATAATTTATAATTTAATTTATTAATCATTATCAATCGTAATATGATCACATTCATCCTTCACTTTCAAATAAAAATTATTAATTAAATATATAATAAAAACTCATTTTGTTAAATAAATATTTAAGAGTAATTTACAATCCAATTGATCTCAGTATTAGACAATAATATATACTCGTATCGTTCCCAAAGAAGTAAAAACGGCATTACATTTTAAAATGTTATACTACTATAGAAATATGATTATTTGATTAAATCAAGTGGAAAATTATTAAAAGCCAGTAGTATTAAATTTAGGTTTAAAGCAAACTTATCCACCGTATGACACATGGTTTTGGAAAATCCGAGGTCAATGGTTTTGGAGGCGTACATGTATATCCTTAACTAGTAATAAATGAAGAGTTGTCCACCTTAAAAAAATGAATAGTGCGCGTTAGTATTGACTTGTGTGTAAGTAGGAAAAAAGAGATGCAATGCAATTCAAAAATAAATATAATGCAAATAGAAACATCTCGTATTGTCTAAGCAGGACAGAGACCCATGGAGACAAGGTCGAGGACACTTAAATATTGTCAAGCGAATTGTTAATTTTGGGACCCACGGAGATAAGGTAGATGAGGCTTAAATATTGTGAAGCGAATTTTTTATTTTGAAAGGTGTGTGTGGAAGAGACTTTATAAAAAATGGCAAGTTATTTATCAAAATGCATGTAATGTAATGGGACATTTTAATGGAAGTGGTTAAATTTATTCGGATGACTTCGAACGTCAAGTTTTATTTTTTCATTTTGTTTAATAGAAGACATTATTTTGTCCATAGGTTGTCAAGTGTTAAATGGTTGTTTTTTTTTTCTTTAATTTTTAATAATTTATTAATAATATAATATTTTTCAATGGGATTGTATAAATTATTTTGGTTATTTAGTGGAATCAGAGATTTAGTGATTTGGAGAAACTCTTTCAGTGCTCTTTTTAATAGGGTATACGTACTACCATTAAGTATAGCGTAAATGACCTATTCCATATGTTGTGGGTAAACTAAGGATTAAGCTTGAGACATGAGTAGCTTAAATTGTTTACCCAATTTGTTTGAGCTAATCTTTGGATTTAAAACCTATGATACATCAAGAGTCATACAAGGAGGAAGGTGTAGGTTCGTAATGTCTGAGATTGTTATCGGCTTAGTTCACATAGAGATATTTGACACCTACCTCAAGCTGTTCCCATGTCCACATCAAAATGTAGGTGTCAAGTAAATTTCTTCAAATATTGTGGGTAAGCTAAAAATCAAACTTGAGTTAATTTTGGCTACATGCCAAAATGTACATGGGGTGGGCCTACATTCATAATATCCATCTTGGTTCACATAAAGAACTTAAACCCATTCCAATTTAAAGTGTAGATGACATGCAAAAGCCCCTCTTCAACGTTTATTAGTTGTTAGTAATTAAAAATACTTTATTATTTAAGATGATAGTGGAGTTTCAAACGGTGTTTTAGATAGTTGGTTTCAAACGTCATATAGTTTTGATAGCTTGACATATATAAACAAGAGTTTTGGTATGCTGTCATTACCAAGGCATTTTTTTAATAACTTTTTCGGTGGAAAATATATGTGTAAAGTTGTCTCTACCATTCTAGCAAAAAAGCTAAATGATTGCTAGTCATAATTTGGTTTGTTGGCAATTGGTAATGCAATATTTTTTAATCTTTAAGATGATAACACAGATTTCAAATTGGTTTTAGATAGTTTTTCCATGCCGTAATGTGTTTGAAATGCTATCTAGTTTTTATAGCTCAATATGCATAGATAGAAGTTTAGACATGTATTCATTGTCAGGGAATTTTTATAATGATTATGGTGGTAAATATCCATGTATTATGGTCTATATCATTGTGGTAAAAAGGTTTGGTTTACAAAGATGAGATATGTAAATGTCGAAATGATTTTTTATTCTTTAAAATGGTAATATAGATTGAAAAGGGGTTTTAGATAATTTTTGCATTACTAACAATGAGGTGGAAAATATGGAAGTTTGAAAGGTCAATATATTTTATTAACGATATTTATTGTGTTTACTATGGGTGGTAAGGATATTATGTAAAATATATTATTGTTTTTGGTTTTCAGTGAAAAACATTATTTTTTCTCTATCAATGGGACAATGAAGCCCTTGCCTTTTTATTATCTTGGTGCATATAGAGAAAATATTGGAAATGAAACCATTGTTAGATGGGTTAAGCATAAAAATTTAGTTTGTTGGCAATTGGTAATGCAATATTTTTTATTCTTTAAGGTTATAGTGTAAATTGCAAATGGGTGGTTTTGATAGCTCAACATGCGTAGACTAGAGGGTGGGCATATAGTCATTGTTAGATTAAAATTTTAACATTGTACATAAAGGAAACTATTTATATATAGTTATCTTTCTCATTCTAGTAGAAAGGCATGAAAAACTATATAACATATTTATTAAATATCCATTATTGTCTTAAAGAAAAAAAATGGGTTTGAGTTTCTTAGCTCTTCTTAGAGTTAACGTGAGCACAGGTTATGGGTTGGAAACTTTGTGTAGTTTTAATGGTTTATTTTACATAGACTAGAGATTATGTATGCAACCATTATTAGATGAGTGCAGTGAAAATATATTTTTATATCTTAATTTTTTATTGAAACTTATAATAAAAAATTATAATAAGTTTGTGGTGGAGAATATTTATGGATAAGGTGGAGAACATTTATGGATAGTTATTTCTGTCTTTGTGGTATAAATATTTAACTTGTAATGGTGAAAATCATACATATCAAAATGAATTATTTATTATTTAGTGGTCAACCTATTATGTGAAAAATATTATTTTTCTAGTTTTGCAAAGACAAATATTCATATTTATTATTATTCAATTTACCATGAAGACATTCAAATTCTATTAGTTTAATGTGCATAGACCAAACATTGGGCACGAAAGAATTTCCAGGTGGGTTAAGATTGAATCATATTCTCTACATTCATGTGGTGAGAATATTTTATTTTTCTAAGTTTTTTTTTTATCACAAATATAATTTTTTTCTATTAAGGTTTGTAGTTGACCTTTATATCAGTGGAAAAAACTTTTAGATTGTAATGGTGAGATCCATAAACATTGAAATGATTTCAGTTTATGATTTGGTTTGATGTTTTTTTGGTAATTACTTATTTTGTTATTTAAAATGATAATAGATAATGAAAAGGGGTTTACATAGGTTTTTCGTGTCTTTTTTACGAAATAGAGTTTTTTTGCTTTTTTGAGATTTATGTCAATATGGGTTGTGGGATTGAAATATCTTATAGTTTTGATAGCTCAATGTTCATAAATCATAAATTAAGAATATATCAATGTCTAGGCTAATGTCTTTAAAAATATATATTTGAATTGAAAAATATATGTATATTTTTCTCTATCATAATGGCAAAAATGTTTGGTTTGTAAGCGTGAGAGCCATAAACTTCAAATCAACTTATATGTATAATTTTATTTATTATTTGTTTTTAATGTAGCATTATCATTCTATAAGATGATAAAATAGATTGAAAAGGTGTTTCAAATTAATTTTCATGTCTTTTTAGATAAATATACCATTTATGTCTTTTTTTAGGATTTATGTAATATAATAGGTTATAAATCAATCTATGGGTTTATTTGAGGCATCCATATCACGTGGAGTCCTCCCATCCTCATAATCTCTCATTTAGATTTTTAGATGAACGTGATGATTTCAATCATGACTTGTAGACTAGAGATCCATGGGATGTTTATCCTGAATATTAGTGCCTTCATGTAAACCCTCATTTTGTGACACATAGCCATCACCATGGAGACTTAGGTCACCATGACTATTTCCATGGGCATGCCATGTCATCTCCTTCTTCCCATGGGGAATGATACCTTTCTTGTAGTCATTCTCCACCCCATGATTGGGAATTTTTTTTTTCTAACCAATTTATATTCAATCAAGGATGTTGATCCAAAAATTTAAACTTAAAAAACACTCATATATTTTGTCAAAAATAATAATATAATAAGTATTATTTATTGAAAAACCTTAACAATTATTCATTTATAATTTTCAAGTAAATTAAAAATCAATATATTTTAATTGTTTTAAAAAAATGAATAGCAACCTCTCAAAATAGAAATTAAAAAAAAATGATACATCCTACAACTTATACACTAAGTTGTATAAGAAATTGTGTATCACCCTCACCATGTTATTAAAAAATAAATAATATTTCTTTTCTTTTAATCAATTTAATTTTTTTTAAATATAAAGTGAATGAATTCATTGTTCATTAACACATTTACTAAACAATTTTTTTGGGTTGTAACAATTAATCTTACAATTTCATCCATCAAAATTAATCATTAGAGTTAATAATAAAAACATATCAAAATAAATTCGATTTATTAAACATTTAGTAATAATCTTAGAGCCTATGGATTATAAGACATCATAATTTTTTTTCTAAGGTTAAATCATAATATCATAAATTACAATGCTTTTGCTCATGCTGCAACTTCCAAATTTCATCATACAAAAATATATCTTTATGGTCATTGCAGGTTATTCTTATCCTTATCACATAATTATCCAAGGCTGAAGTATCACCCAATATAATTTTGGTGATCACTAAACGATGATAGAGTTCACTGTATATTTTATCATACTTAGGTGCTCTATGGTTTGCCTGCTAGGATAACTGTCAATTTAAGGCAGGGACTCGTTGGTTGATGTGGTTGACTGAGTTATTGGTGTTTCTTGCAAGTTGACACTATATCCCCTTGTATGGGGTTTAATACTACATGGCATCATATTACGCCCTCGTGACTTAATTTTAACATTTATATATATAATTTTATCCTTTCTTGTGAGCAAGTGCCACAATGATACTTGGCACCTTTAGATTGATTTACAAACTCATAGGACAAAATCGTAGTGTATTTTAAATGATATAAATGTTCTTTGTTGATAATCTAGCTTTTGCTACATCCCCTGCGATAACAATCTAACGGACTAAGTGTAAATCCAATCAAGTCAATTTAAAATCTATATATGAATAAGATATAAATTCATTTAAAACATTTGTTTTGTATACATATATCAAACTCATCACTATATTTCCATGGTTGGATGAAATCACATTAATCAAATAATTATTTATTATAATAATAAACATCTCTTCTTCCTTAATCTAATATAACATCACCAAAGAATATATATGAAAATAAAACATGATAACATTAATAATTAAACCACATATCAATGGTTCCAATTCTTACCAACACTTAATCATGTGTCTAAGTCTAGATCAGACTAGGCGGAGTGTTACAAATTGAACTGACGACATGAACGTTTTAAGGATGATGTAACAAAACCATGTAATGTCTCATATAATCCAAAACATTAATTAACTGTTGTCAAAACAATCTCCATCTATATTCATTGTTGCCTAATCCACCTGGAAGAACAACTTTGGGGTTTCTGTTTATTAACCCATCAATATACATCCGTTTTCCTAGAGTATTTTAAGGATTGCCTTTCCAAAGCATATAAACCTAAATTTCCTTCCATCATAACGTTTTTCAATTAATACTGATATAGGGTGAGCCTCGAATCTGATTTATTTAATCTTTACTGAGTTGCAAAATTTTATCTGCTTGTATAAAATATAAACTTCCAATGAATCTAATGTAGATGTAGTGAAGATGTCACTTGTCAAGACAAATGGGATATCTCAATATGCAATGAAGTTATTGCGTACCAAGTCCAATGGAATATTGGAAGTTCTATGGGGTCCTGCTTTCAAAATTCTCTTGAGATTTCGACATGAGAGTCCTCTCCGTAGAGCCGTCGATGGAGGGCATGTTTGCATTGTACGTGAAATCCTAAAATCTTCAATGCGGGATAAGTTAATGGGAGGGACGAGTATGGAAGGTGCCCTGTTCATGTGTCAGTGGTGTTGGGACGTTTAGATATAATAGATGAATTTTTATTGTCAATTCCAAGCTTTGTGGAAATTGTTAGTGAAGACCATAAAACTGCCCTACACTATGCCGCGGAGTATAATAGATTTGAGGCAGGGCAGAAACTTCTATTTAATAGAAAGGAAGAAAATGCTGCACTATTGGTGAGCTACAGCCCTGACATTTCTGGCAACACTGCTTTACATTTGGCAGCCATCAATGGAGTCAATCCCAAGGTTAGATATGCTTTATTTTTTTCTCTATTCATGCAATTGTCTCTATTTGACAGCTTTTAATGGAGTCAATCCTCAGGTTGGATATGCTTTATTTTTTTCTCTACTCATGCAATTGTTTATACAATATATGTTATGTTAACGTTTTCAATTCCATCTTTCATTATTATTTTAATAATAAATAATATAAATTTAATATTATTTTATTATTAATTTAATTTATTTATTTATTTTTGGAGGAAGGATTACACTGGTTATTTTTGTCTAGAGGCATAGCAGATGATATATGTTTGTATTTTTTTAATATATATTTTTTCTCGTTTCTTTCTTACCTGAACTGGGGACACTTGTCCAATACTTACCATGCAACCTGTGGAATTCATGCCTGCCCAATAAAACCTAGATTTCATTACTTATGTACCACTTAAAAGGGTTTGCATGGGATGTTGTCAGATATTGATTTTTCTATTACAATGATTTTATTTATTTATATTTATTTTTTTAAAAGTTGATTCTCATATTCCTTGATCTCTCAGTAGTATCTACTACCATTTCGGAATTATTAAACAAAAATCAGAGATAATTAAATTGAGATTTTACTTGTTGATGGTGTAATAAGTATCTACCATCATTTCGCGGTGTAAGAGTAAATGCATTAGATAACGAAGGTCAGACTGCACTTGACATAGCCGCATCTCAAGAGAAACCCAATTGCGTCAAGATTGTAGAGGTTATAGAAGCTGCAGGAGCTGGTGGGAGTTATATCACATTCCAATGCCAATTCCGAAGACTGCTCAGTACAGAACAGAAATGGGAGGTCAGTGGAAAGAAAAATCGTGGAAGTGGACACATTGGTGGCATCCCTTATTGCCACTGTTACATTTGCAGCCATCTTTCAAATTCCGGGCCGAATTGAGAGTGACCTAGGCCATGTACAGTTTGGAGCTGCCAAATTGGCATTGGATAATATTTTTAATGTGTTTTTATTCTCTGATACTCTGGCCTTGTTTGCCTCCCTGGCTGTGGTAGTGACGCGGCTATTTCGGGAATGAGGGGAACCTCACCGTGAAGGCATCGGGCAGTTTGAAAGCACGTCCCAACTGTGCTTGGGAGTCTCAATCATTTCTACAGGAATCGCATTCATAAGCGCCACAATCTTCGTAGTGATACCCGGGAAGTTTCAGAACCTCAAAAAAGAAAATCCTAAAATTTGCAAGAAATATGCGGCGATCCTTAACGGTGTGGAGACGACGCCAATATATCTAACTTTACTTCTGCTATTTGATCTGGTGGCGCCATGGGTGCTCGCCTATTAGGTTAACTAGAAACAAATTTAGGCTTAGTCTTAGGAGGCAGCTTAAGTGGGTTCTTGGTTACACGTTTGAGATTGTTGCGCTCACATTTTGCATAATGCCCAGTTGGAGATATTAACAATGGAACTGTTTGATTTTTAAAATAAATATTTGGTTCATACTGAAAATTTCGATATGTTAATATTGAAATAGTGCTCTGAAAATTTTAATACATGTTAATATTTAAATAAGTTTTTTTCAAAATTTTAATATATGTTAATATTGAAACACTTTTCTGAAATTTTAAAATATGTTAATATTGAGATAGTTCTCTGAAAATTTTAATATATGCTAATATTGAAATAAGTTTTTCTGAAAATTTTAACATATGCTAATATTGAAATACTTTTCTGAAATTTTAAAATATGTTAATATTGAAATAGTCATGATTTAGGGGCGTTAATTTTATTTAAGTATATGTTAATCTTGAAATAGTGTTAGTGATTGAGAGGTGTTCATTTAATCAAATTTATTTAAGTAAAATGTATTGGCATTCTATAAATTAAATTACAAGATTTGTATTTTACAACCAGCATTTATTATTTAAATAGATCCATGTAAAATATACTTAGAGATTTATTTTTAAGGTGCCTATATTATAGTGGATTTGTGACATAAGTAGATTAGGTGCCATGAGAATGATATGTCTTGACACATTATACATAGATTTATCTAAGACATGTATGCTAGTAACATCCATTTTTATTTAACATATAATATGAAACATTTCATCAAAAAAAATGTGTAATGTACATTACATTAAATGATAATGAATGAATTTGTATTTACATATGATAAAATAAAAAATAAAGAATCATTTTATATTCATCAAACTGTATCATACATATCACATAAAATATTGAACAATAATTTTTTTTATATTCAAATAATTTTTTTTATAATAAGTAAATGACATTATTTATCTTCTAAGAACATATGTTTCTCTCCCTCAACTTTCTGTTTGATAATTTGTTTTTCATTTTCCTTCTTTTCTTAGCAGTCATATATAAATGTCAGTAATATTCATAGTCCTTCCATAGAATGTATATGGGATATAGCCACAAATATTAACCTTATTCTTTATTTTTTAATACATCAATCGTAGTTTGCAAAGGAGTCAAACCTTCTAATTTGTTTATTGATAATGCCCAAGCTAACCATAAGGGTAGTTGGTGTTTACGTCCCATTTGTATTGGTGTAATTGAAATTGTATGTGGAATTTCACCTTCAAATGGTATTCTATAATAGATTCTGAACTCGGCCATAGCATATGTTGGTGGTTGCGGTGGGGCTCTCTCAGTTTTTTATTTTATACTCTATATTTACCTGAGAGTTAAATGTAAAGAATCCTACTTCTACCTCAAGATTGGAGGTTAGCATGATCCTTGAATCCTTATAAATTAATAGCTCAACATCAAGACCATGATGTTGACCTCCTGGTTGATGTTGACCATGATGTCATTTCAATGAATGCAATCATTTTATGTTACCTTATGTAAATCATCATTTGTAATGAACCAATGAATACTGTTATCAAATTCTTCATTTCAATGATTCTATCTAATCCAATATTGGTACTTGTCATCAATAAATTACAACCATCAATTATTAGATTTGCATATCTCAAATTTTTTAGAAGTTGACAAAACTTATGTTAGTCCTTATTTTTCCTTCTTGTCTAGATATATTATCCAAAGTATTAACTATTTTGACTTCTCACCACAATAATTTTATTTTCCAGTTACTATTGTTGAGTGGTCTATCATAGCAGGGGTTAGTTGTCCCAAATCTATAAATAAAATAATATATATGCTTCCAAAACTCATGTCTACATTTTCAGGAAATGTTTCATGAAGTCAAGAGTCTACATTTTATAGATTTTTTTGCAATAAATCTCATTTCACCAAATAATATGTATTATATGTGTGGACCTCTTCCTAAAATTTGTAAGTCTTGTTCCTTATAATTCAACAGAATTTGTGAATGGATGGTTGAGGTACCAACATGGAATGTTACAACTCCAGTTGGTACAATTAATAGAAATGGATAAGAGTTAAGAATGAATCATCTTAGATATCTTGAAGAATAACATCAATAATATATGATTTTCTTATTCATGTTGTTCCTTGAATTATCATGCATAATAGAAAATCATTTTTACCTTGATAATAATGTGTCATAACTATATGAAGTGCTTATTTTTTTAAGAATATAATGTTATATAATACATATTTGGTGTTATATCATCATCTTTGACTATAGATACTCAAATTTGGTTATGAATACTTGATAATGTTAAATTTTTCTCACTTTTACTTTAACTGACTTGAGTACTTAAATTTGTCATATTTAGCCACTTCAATCTATCCTAGGTAATTATATGGACCTATGCATTTTTAAGTTATTTTATTCATAGTAACACCTCTTTATTGATAAAATTTTCTATAAATATTAAGTTTTGCATTGCCTTGAGAATACATAACTGACTCGTACGTGATGAAACTAGCTAGCTAATACAATCCTTATGGGTTAATTATATTTTCCCCTTAACAATGACTCTTTTTCTAATTTAAACTCTCCCTTACAAACTGGTTTGTATTTTTAATATAGGTATCATGATTTTTCACCCTTTTAGATTGCTATAAAGGTACATCTAAGTCACTTATTTTATCACATGTAAATTTAACCATAGAATAACACATACACTATTGCATAGTAAGAAAATATTCTATATTCTTCCCATATTTTATTCTATTCATTTGAATAATCTTTGAGCTAAGTAAAGATCCTATTATATCCAAGTCAAGTAGTGCATTATCAAGTACTAAATAAACATGGAATACAAAGAGCACAATCATACTAATGACTTTAAGTGGGAGAACTACATAGGATTTATTTCCCTTTTTGGGGTAATGGATATGTAGGTAATGAATCAATCATCACTAGGCTAATTGGGGTATGTTTAACACATTACACTCCCCCCTTTTTCTTTGTAGGTTTTCAACTATTGCAATTCTTATTTGGGTCTCAATTTTGAAGAAGTCATTAAAAATCCATTCTTGCACATTCAAAAATCAAATTAATACAAACAAGTTAATTTCATGAAGGTGTGTGTGATTGTGCACTCTTTTTCTTATTTTTCCATAGAGGTCATGATCAAGACATAGAGGATAATAGTGGAAATCAATCATGTACCATCCCAATTTATCCTAGCCACCATAATTAAAACTCTTATTTTAGTTATGCAAGCATGACCTAACTTTATTAATCATTTTATGTCTTCTCTCAGTCATGCATAATAATCTTAACAACATTAAACAAGTAATTTTTAAAATATTTTTCATAGTAATCTTCTTTTATTCTGCCAGGATTTGTCTATTTTCATTTTTATAGTTATAAATCATTCAAATAAAATTGTATTGTTCACTTCATTTTATCTTTATTAAAGTGAATAGACCAATTAATTTTAAATTTTGATAAACCATATGGTCAACCTACACATTTTTTTCAAGCATCAATTCAAATATTTTGTATTATGGTTTACATCAATAATTGAATATTCAACACTATATTAACTTTATTTCAACCTTGGATCTAATATCTGACACTAAAATAAATTTATTTTGACCTTGGATATGATATTTGACATTGAAATATAATTTTTTATCTTAGATTTTAGAGTAGTTTACTAGTCTCCATACACTCAAAAAATTCCTTTTTCTTAGACTTACACTGATTTTTTATGTTGCTTTATTCTCAAGTTGTAAAGAATCTATGGCTATATTAGATGAACATTTTTTTCTTCAATCTTTCCTTTTTTTCATTAAATTTTGCCTTTTCCAAATAAATAATATCATTAATATTAATTTAATCAAATAAATCAAATCAAATAAATATAAAACATGTAATGAAATTTATCATGAACTTTTAATTGTTCTTCTTTTTAGACCTCAAGTTTTTCAAAGTTACCATCCTTCTACCATTATTTTCCTATGGCTTATATTGGATTTTATTTTCCACATTATTAACATCCAAAGATGTAAGACACCACATCATAAAGGTAACCAATATTTTATTCTTAAATCCCATCCACCTCACACACATCTTATTGATGGTGTTTGTATACGTATTCAATCATAAGTACCTAAGGATTGTGCTTGTGAAACCATTCAAGATGAAATAGTCAATATGAGAAATTCCATAGAAAAGTTGAAAAATAAATATAAATATATAAGTTAGAAGATAACATCACTAGAAAATAATATCACATACATAAAGAATCCATAGCATGTTAGTGTTAATTATATATGCATATTAATCTAGTTATTTGGACCCTCAAAAGATATCATCTTAATTATGGGTAAAAGATAAATATACACATACAATTATTGATTCATGAAGTATACAAAAGGATAACAAAATTTCATGTAAGATAATAAGAGAAATGATTTCAACAAAGTTGGTCACATTACCTTATGCATGCTATAAGGAGATAAAAATACTATTGTGAATATCATAGAATGCATGAAATAATATATATAGTTTCTGGTATTTGATGAAAAAATATAAGTTATCATTAAAAGTTTTGATATTATAATAGATGCATCGATTAAACAACCTTATGAAACCCACTGACATTATGATTGTGTCTCCTAACGAGCAAATGCAAGTTGAAAAAATGGAATAAATAGAGCAATAAAAAATAAACAAAAATATATATTTAGTTAATATTCCATCAAAGATAGCTACTATCATCTGTACAAAGACATATGATACAAGACTTATAAAAAAGTAAAATAATACTGAAATTTCAATACCATAGTATGGGATAGTTGATTTAACATATAAGCATACAAAATATGGAAATAGTGGCATACCAAAATATCAGGACCAAGAAGATGCTTACAATCATGATTACATATGATTATGCAAAATATTATTGGAGTGACATGTCTAACATGCAATATGAACATTGTTGTCAAATTAATGGCTATCACACATATGATACATAACATACACATCAACATCCCATAGAAAGTGGTGGATCAACACAAAATTCAAAATGTGAATACATATTTTATTTTAGAACTCCATGAATGTATTATGTTAACCAAGTCAATTGTTAAGGTTTCATAATTTATACTGTACATGGGTTTTTGATTCTTTGTGACTTATTTTATTCCACTTATTTACTATATATTTGGGCTCTTTGTGACTTTTTATCCTCTTCAATTTTAATTTACAATTCATACATCTGATCAATCCAAATTAATTATCTATATTGTAATTATATGCCATTTAACTTATTATTTTCTTAGTATAAAGAAAACACACTATATTTTCCTATAATATATAATATCAATAAAAAACACTCACAATTTATTATTATTATTATTATTATTATTATTATTATTATTATTATTATTATTATTATTATTATTATTATTATTATTATTATTATTATTATTATTATTATTATCATCATCATCATAATCATCATCATCATCATCATCATCATCATCTTAAGCCATTCGATCCCATCATATATTATTTTTAAATAACCAAATAAAAATCTTACTAGACAAAGCCTTAATGCATCCCATTTTTTATACTATACTCAGTTTCAATTTTCACAACACCTTCATTTCATGCAAAATATTTCATTTAGGTACTATATTTATCATATATGTAAGTTACATACCTTGACAAGTGTAAATTTAAAACAATTCATCTATATGCCTATTTTATTTCCTACATGCCTTTTAGATATAATTCACAGATACATTGTGTCATATTTCTCATACATGGCAATGCCATCATATTCAATGCATAATTTCATTTAACACATGTTGTGTATTATTAATATCCCTTCCAGTTCTTCAAATTTATATCCCATGGTTATAGTTTGAAAATTCAAAAAGGCTATCCTTTTTGAATTTTCAAACTATAACCATGGGATATAAATTTGAAGAAATGGAAGGGATTGTAATAATACACAACATGTGTTAAATTAAATTATTCATTGAATATGATGGCATTGCCATTTATGAGAAATATGACACAATGTATATGTGAATTATATCTAAAAGGCATGTAGGAAATATAATAGGGATATAGATGAATTATTTTAAATTTACACTTGTCAAGGTATGTAACTTACATATATGAGAAATATAGTAGCCAAATATATATATATATATATATATATATATATATATATATATATATATATATATATATATATATATATATATATATATATATATATATATTAGAAAATAAAAAAATTACCTAGACATGATTAGACATCTATTTTACATCATTTTCATATGTTATTTATCTCATGATTAGTATATAACATAATATTGTTTAATCACATATGTATTTAAATGGTATTTATGAGTATTATACAAGACACATATTTTTATAATGATTTATATTTTGAACTTGACTCTACCTAGTTTCTATGGTATAATAGGATCATCTTATCTAAATACTACACTATTACAAGTGTTATCATTCTATAAATCCTATACTATGTTTATCTACATATTCTTTACAAATGTCTTGTTAACCTATCTATATCTTACAATTATGTACATGTATATGTTTTTTGTAGGATATTTTCACATCACATATACATGGTGTAGACCATATATCTAGTTTTATGCTCCATTT
This sequence comes from Torreya grandis, assembly GCA_037957365.1. Lineage (NCBI taxonomy): Eukaryota > Viridiplantae > Streptophyta > Pinopsida > Cupressales > Taxaceae > Torreya > Torreya grandis. Next base: position 90,717 of record JARHVA010000512.1, on the reverse strand, counting down.
ATGTTGTTACTTACACATTATAGATTAGAATTTTTCTTGTCTATTGTGGGTGGTCCTTGGCCTTATTTGAAAATTACTTAAAAATATCTATAATATATTTTCTTGGTATTTGTAACATTTTAACATGTATATTATTTTTTAAATTATTAATATTCATTACTTATGTCCCTTGGCTTTATGTTATTTGTAAAAAAATTTACATGTCATTTTTTACATTATTAATTATCATTGTCTATGGTAGTTGGCCTTGTATGTGTAATATTTTATTATGTGACATTTATACATGTTTATTGTATGAAACCCTTGGATATATTATTTGAAATTTCACCTCTTTGTGTTTGTATGCTTGTTGAGCTTGTTAAGTTTGATGAATGTGATGAATCACATCACGCATTAATTATTTCGTTCACTTTTATTACTATTAATACTATGAGCTTTATTTATATAAATTTATCAAAATTTGACACTTTAGTTCTTGCCTCATATGTTACATACATGATTTGAATGATATATATCTTAATATGAAGACATACCTTTGTTCACATATCTTATGACATTCTATTATTATATCTTGATGTGAAAGATACAATTAAATTTTATTTTGAGATCAGGGAATTTTAGGATACATCTCTCGCCTCAAAGGTGGTAATTTTAGTGGGATTTACATGTATTAAATACATATATTTAACCAAAAATCTATTTTGGATACAAATATAGTTTCAAATAATTTAGAATGGTACAAAATATAATTATTGATACATATTATGGGGGAATAATGATTGACATTATAATTATACATTATAAATTCATACATTTTGGGTTCATATGAATGGTCATGTATACAAAAGATTCAATCAAAATTACATAATTTATATCTACATAAAATTATGATGTAGGTGCATCTTGGTAAATAGTTCAAAATAAAATTTATAATGATGTGAAAATGTCATTCACTTTCTTGCCTAACCTTACATATGGATTGAAATATCGAAATCTATGTTGACAATAATAATGATACAGATTAAGGGGTTCCATTATGTCAAATTCAACTAGGATTTTAACATTATCTTATCCTTTATAGTGTTAGGTATTTGCATTCAACAATAGTTGATCCTTGGTGGGCTCTTTGTGAGACAAAATACTTCACCAAAGAACCAATGACCTTTCGATTAATTTTGAAACTTTGAATGCAAATATATCTTTATATTTGATTTTTAGAGTGAAATGTTATAAGATTAAATTAACAAGTATAAATAATTTAATTATAAAATACATGAAAAAATTTAAATAAATATGAAATTTTTTTGGTAGCACTTTAAATTTTGAAATGTAAATATCAGTTACAAAATATTTTTATCAATATGTTGCTTGGTTTTTTGAATTATTTTTTCATATGTAATATATTTTTATTTTTAATATATTTCATATTTTACATACATTTTATTGATGAAAAAATTGAAAAATCACTTAATAATAATTATTGATCACATATCATTTTGAATATTTTATGTAGTTGTTTAAATTAAATTTGTAGATGTTGATTCAATGTAAGAAAATAAAAATTATGTAAATATTATGCAAATAATAAAGAACATCTCAAATAAAACCAATGTTTTTGATACCAGATCACAAAATATATTATTAATAAAAATAAAAGAGAAAAAATATTATTTTAGTAGCCGACTACATTTGCCATCACAAGTCAAGCAGTATTTCATGGAAATCAACATAAAAATATCCAATTACAATTTAAAATTATTATAGGGGGGAATCTAATCACTTGAATTTGGCCATGACTACTTTATATTGTCATTTTTAGTCATATTTCATTTTAATTAATGTGAACCTATTTTTCCACGTCACTCTATCCTAAACACCTATAGAGATATTATTTTCATAAAATTCTACTTTACACCTACATAAATGTTCTAATCTATTAAAAACCCTTATAAACATTTTTATGATAAATATCAGACCCAAAAGCCATATATTTTCCTTAAAGATGAAAATATCTAGTAGGGGACAATAGTGGAAAACATTGTTGTCCCCTATAGGATATTATTATCCTTAACTATTTTGACCGTCACTTTTAAAATTTGATGCCATAACCCACTTAGGTTGGCCTTGAATAATGTAACTATTGTGTTGTTGTGTTGAGCCATTTTATATTTTATGAGACTAGGCATATCATCAAATCATTATTTACTTTATAAGATTCTTTTTTTATTTCATTTCATAGTATAGTTGGTTAGATATCATTCAATATGTTTTTTTTGGTTGACTATGTCGATTGGTATTGTTGATGTCATTTTGTAGTTACAGGTAATGGTTGAGTGGCTATGATAATTTTGGTTCTAGAAAACTTGATTGAAATGTCACATCAACATCATATAGGTAAATGAGCGTAAGGTAAAAGAAATAGATCATTATGAGTATCCACCATTCCCATATGTGATGTCTTATATTATGTTAACTAGTGTTGTCTATGATCCTTATCAGTGTGTATTTAGTAGCTTTCATTGGCTTATAGTTAATTTTTATTTTTATGTTTGTATGAATGTTTATTATGGAAGTTAATCCATTGAGTTTATACCCTGAATAAACATAGGCTTTGAATTGATGCCAAGGTTTATAAACATTAATGCTTGCACATGTTTTAATATTTTGGCATGCCAAACGTATCTTTGTGATCATGCTAAATTTATTTATTTGTAAAGGTTATTGAGATTTGTCATTACATTATGCATTTTTTACTTTAATAAGTATGACCTAATGATTATTTTTTATCATGTTGTATTTCATGGATTTCTTGGTTGGTAAAAAAGGTTTATTAACTCGTGATGGGGTCAGGGGTACATATTGGAGTTTGACTCTAGTTGAGATAATAATTGTTTTGATTTTAGGATTGGCATGGGAAAGTGGTGGAATAATAACCATTTTCAATTTATTGAATTTAAAGGAGATATAAAGTGAGAAGAAGTGAAAGAACCTAGAAATCCTCTCACATTCTTATGCGATGGCCACAACCATGATGTTTGTGGAAACTATTTTAGAATCCATACTAGAAAGGCATTAATGATTAATTGGTGGAAATGGAATCTAGTGTTAGGTTATATAGTAGTTTTCATTCTTTACAAACACATAGAGATTAAATATAGTGGTAGTGGAATAAGAAAAGAAGAGAAAAAACATAAAAGGAGAACATTTTTGAGTAAATCTTTTGCGTCTTTCCATCAAATTTGTACCACTTTTTTTTGTCATTACTAAATCCCAAGAAAATTTATGGATTGCGTGTGGTGCCCTTACCTTCCTTGAAATTCACCCATTTGTCTCATCATTTTTTCCTAGTTAAGTTGAGTAGGGGTAATTTTAATACGGTGTGGTGAGTTTGCTTAATAAACCCTAGTGGGTAAGCTTTGAATTAGTTAATCTCACCATTAAATAGTGTATAGATGACATGAATAATTTTAACATAGCAAAGAAGGCCTTATCTATTGATTTGAAATATTACTTGTTGTATCTTTGTATGATGGACTATTTGATACTCAATCTCTTGTTGGGTGTTCTCAACATCTGCTTGTTTTAGATAGTGTGTTTATAGTTCCAATAGTTGACCTCATATCAAAACCCTAAACTTTGTGGACATATGATCTCTCTCTTAAACACTTACTCTCATATGATTTTGTGACAATGGGATTCTATTTGGTGTATTATTACAGCCCCATAATAATGGTTGGAGTGGATAGGGCTACCACCATATGGATGGGCCTATATTTCACATTTTTTGTTGCTTTTCATGCAAAAGAAATCCTTTTAGGAGTGCACAGTAGTTTGATGGGCTCTCTAAGCTGTTAGAGTGATCTCATAGTTATTCCAATGATCCTTAAGTTATGAGAGTAATTTACGAATCTTCATGTGAATTTCATTGTAATCTTTGCAAAACAGACTATAATGTGCTTATGATGCACTTGGTACTGTTGTGTAATTATGATTCAGTATTAATTGATGACGACGATGTATATTTTAAACTAGAAAAATAAGAACATGGATAACTTACCTTAGTAATATAGTTATCATTAAATTTTTTATATGTTATTTAAATATATATTATTCATTCATAGTTCAAAGAGAATTTAAAAGAATTGTAGAAATGAATGGTTGGTGATTATGTTGTATAAGTTTGTTTGATATAATGTAAAATTTGGTAACTTACTTAATACCATAGTTTTATTATTATTATTATTATTATTATTATTATTATTATTATTATTATTATTATTATTATTATTATTATTATTATTATTATTATTATTATTATTATTATTAATTACAACTTAGTCAGTGCTGATAGTTTATAAGATCAAGAGATTTTATTATGTTGAATTCACATTTGCATGTATGTTTTAGATAAACAAGGATATATTAAGTTTTTAGCATAATTTACGAAGAGAATGTTTGCATTCATTGTCTATATGTAGTTATTTATTATCTATGTAAATGGAGGATTGACCTGGTCTTAGGTTGCCATAGTTATAGCATGCAATGAAAAAAAACATATTTGCATCCATTGTGTCTTGATTATTGTATGGTTGCATAAGTATCAGCATTGAAAGTACAAAATATTTTTAATGGATTAATTTTTATTTTATTGAAACCTTGAGGTTAAATAGTGAGGTTGTATCAATTGATTAGTCTTAAAAAGGTGAAAAATAAGTTGTTAAATCATTATGCATTAAGTGTTTTTAATAGTTGTAGTTTATTCTTAAATATGTTTTACATCTACATGTAGCATTTCAATTTGAAACATAAAGGCATAGTAGTGTGTTTCATTTTCATTGGAAAATTGTGAAATGGTTTGGATCTATTTGACAATTTTGTATCATTGCTTACATAAATGTAATTACAATTGAGGAGTCTTGATACTTAGTGTTATGGAAGGTTGATACTATTGTAGCTTATCCTAGATATTATTTGCTCATGACTATAGCATGTCATTAAAGGAAATGTAAAATATGTTGTCCTTATTATACTATTATGATGTTATTATAAAATATGGAGTACTGTTACTAATTTAAACACGTGAAACTGATTGATAATATGTTGACACTTATTTTACTTTGATTATGTTCTAGATCTATAGAAGACTAGAAGTAAACTAGAAGTTGTTGGGGGAAATGACTTAGAATATTTTATTGATTATAATGTAGACCTATAAAAAAAATTATAGAGCCAATGGAGACTCTTGATACATGAAAAATGATAATAATCATCCTCTAATAATGGTGCATAAAGGATTATCCATGGTGAGGAATAGAATACTCCAAAAAAATTAATGTGATCAATAAATTGTATTTATCATTACCCATTTATTACATTAATTTTACAAATGTATTCCCTAAACAATTCAAACATAAACTTTCCAAGGGGTTCGTTGAGTATATCTCCTATCTATGCATCTGTAGGGCATTACTTGAGCTGGATGTGGTGGTTTAAAACTTGTTCTTTAATGTAGTGACATTTGACCTCTATGCATTTTGTTATTTCATGATAAACATGATTCTTCACAAGTTTTAACACACCTTAGTTGTCACAATGAATGATAGGTGGCTTCTTTTCAGTAAATCCCATATTAGCTATAATGTGACATTACCATATCACCTTGCACATAGCTCCATGTGTGGTGTAATGCTCTACCTCAATGAATGAGAGAGAAACAATAGTTTACTTCTTACTAAATAATGAGATTGGCCTAGATCCAATATGAAATATGTATCATAATATTGAATTTCTATCATTAATAGATCTAACATAGTCTGACTTGATGTATCCATATAAGAAGAAATGACTATTCTTTTTATATTCTAGGCCATACTCAAGTGTACCTCAGAATTACTTCAAAACATGATTTGCTATAACCCAGTGATATTTCTTTGAGTCCTATATATATTTAGAGAGATATCTCATAGCAAAATATATATCTGATCTAGTGTAGGTCAAGTACATGAGACTCCCAATGAGCTATTTGTAGAGAGTTGCATCCACTTGAGGTGAGTCATGGAAGTAAGAGAGTTATAAAACATTCTCCATCAGTGTTAAAAGTGGATTACAATCTAACATTCTATAATTTTCCATGTGTGTCTTGGCATATTTTATCTAGGAGATAAAAATGTGATTCAATTTCTACTATAACTCAAATTCAAGATAGTAATGTAGTATCCCCGAATCGATCATGTTAAAGGATATTTTAAAGTCATTATTCATAATATCAACCAGATCTTATAAGCTTCTATTGATCACAAGATCATCCATATATAGAATAATAATGATGATATCTTTTGCTACCTTCTTTATGTATAAGTTAGAATCTGAGGGGATATAAGTAAAACCATGTTGCAAAAGGTGATCATCTATTTTCATGTACCATGCCCTAGGAGCTTGTTTTAGTCCATAAAGTGATTTGATGAGATGACAAACCTTTTTAGGATGTTTTTCATCAACAAATCCTTTTGGTTGGGTCATGTATACTTCTTCCTTTAGATCACCATTAAAAAAAAGCACTTTTAACATCCATCTACTAAAGTCACCATCCATTCTATGCTGCTATTGCACAAACAACTTTAATGGTCTTGATATTCACAGTAGATGAAAAGTTATCTAATTAAGTTGGTAATTATTCTTAATCATACTCAAGAATACTCAATGTTATTTGTGTTGGTAATTGAGTTGTTAAATGTATTAAATTGGTATGATGTGTAGTAATTATAATTAATATCAGTGTTGGACATAAGATCTTATTGGCTTAAATTCTTGATTTAATTTATATTTTATTTAGATAATAATCACCATCAACCTCAAGCTAGATAATCTCAACCTTAAGGGCAAATTGCAAGATAGTTATAATGAGGACCCAATGGTTACAAGATAACAATAATATTTATTTTATTGGCTAGTTTTTCTTGGTGGATAATTTGTGGGTATTTTTATGTTAGCATATTATCAAAAATATGTTATAAGGATTTTTAAGAGAAAATGTACTATAGTCATTGAAATTAGAAATTAATTCATCCCATCATAAGCTTCATTACTATATATGATAGATTGTACCATGTTTTTTGCATGTCATTAATTGTTATTGATTATCTAATCCTTAAACGGTATGTGAATGTGAAAAAAAATAATTATATACATGATATGATGAATATATCCTCATGGTTGAATGACATTTGATTGAATTTATATGGAGGATTGCAGAAGTATGTTGAGATCTTGGGATCTTTTGAAAATTTCACGCTCGTAGATTATAAGAATGGTATATTTTTGATAACATTAACTTTAGACTTAAGTTACTTAACCTTCATCTCATCAATAGAAACATTGATATGATATAACTTCCTCTAGTTGCTTATAACACTGATATCATAAACTTTAGTGTATGCTTGAAATAGTTAGGATATTATTTCTTATATAGTTAGATGAAATGTCTTGAAAAATTATAGTTTATTTTATTATCACACATCTTAAAAATATATTCATGTTATATAAGAAACCTTGCATGATTATCCTCTATTGATCTCAATATGTTTTATAGGTAAATGCATCATCAGGGATGAAATGGTTGATGATTTAGAAATCCAAAGGTAAAGATTTTAAATATCAAAGTCATTATTTGAAGAATGTTACTAACCACTTACCCTAATGCACCATAATGAACTCTACTTTTATATATGATAAGAATTATGAGAAAAATCATGTATATGATTTGAATATGTCTATATAATTTGGTACATTTGTAAAATATTTAATGTTGAAATCTAAGTATCATTAACCTAAAAATTCTAAATTGTTTTATGTTGTTTTTTAGATTTTGCATTTTATACCCTCCCTTATAGTTTGGTTCATATTTTAAACATAGTTAGAATGAGGTCCAATTTTATATTGTTTTAAAGGCAATTCTAAATCACATATTTTATCTCTTAGAAATGTTAAAATAAATATGAATATACACTATTGCACATTGATTGAAGCTTCCTTATTCTTCCTAATTTTTATTCTAATCACTTGAATTAGTACTCAATGTAAAAGTAAGTAAACTAAAGTATGATTAAGTATGCAAGACATCTCTAGATGCATCCATATAGTAAAATGATCACAATTTCACAAAGCATTCTAAGTGGGAAAACTATGTGGGATTGACCTCCCTCTTTGTATTATTGGATATATAGGAAACATTTATTCATCACATGGATTAATGGGTTAAAATTAATATATTACACTCCCCATATTTATATTTTTAGGTTTTCAACCCTTTCAAGCCCCGTTAGAGTTTCAACTTTAAAAATGTCATTTGCAGATCAATCATGCACGTCCAAAGGTTATATATCTATAAATAATCATGTTTTAAGATTTTATAAATGATATTGACTTAAGTTTAATGATTTTTATTAGAGAAAAATATCGATCATCTTAGGACAATAGTGGTAGTTGATTATATCCCAATTTGTAGATGATTTTTTCCTTCATTAATTTCAGTCATAGTATTTGTGCATTATAAAATATGTCTTTGTTTACAAGTTTTAGTCTTTTTTTAGTTCCAAATAGTCAATGTAGAGAGGAAATAACTATTTTTTCTATTCTATTTATATTTATTTCTTTATTTTGATTCCAGTATGTCAAATTCAATATTTTAATTTCATTTTACTTGTCTGAAGTTGATTTACCATATTCTACCATATATATTAAATTTATTTGAAATAGTATTAATCACTAGAATATATAATAATTATGCTAAAATTTATTGGTAAACAAGCTTTTATTGAGCATTGCATCAAAATAAATTATCCTAGGTTTTAGATAAATTCCTAAGAATTTGACACAAAATTTATTTTGACATTGGGTCTAAATATAAGACTAAAATGACTTGATTTCAACCTTGAATCTAATTTTTGACACTTAAATCACTTTATTTTAACCTCAAATCCAATATCTGATAATAAAAATACCTTCTTTGACCTTAGTTTTAATCATAATTTGCTAATCTCCATACACAAAATTTTCTTTTGGATTATGATTTAAATGGGAATTTTATATCTAATTCATTTCCAATAATTATAAATGGTGCATTAAATTATTTTTATGATATACATATTTAATAAATACAAGCATTCAATCCACTAGAAGATCACTTTCTTAAGAATTTTTCTATTAACATTGATGAAAATATTTCTTCCATGTAATTTGCTAAGATTTATCAAGGAACTAATTAAACTATAAATGATCGTATACTTCATTATAAGATTGTGTTTTATAAAATGAATAACATCTTGGAAAATAATGAATTACAAGTTAATTTCAAACAAATTTTACTTCCAGTATTTCATGAGTCAATCATTTTCAAAATTTTCAAATTATTTGAGGAAATTTGTCACACATTAAGAGAAGTAGAAATAAACATTCTTGATTTGAATAAGCTCATGTATGCACATGAATCTAATGCAAATTCAACAACAAAGTTTCAAATCTATCCATCTTACAAAGCTTAAGCCAATGGATACTAAATTTGATGTAAGGATCATAATTAATGTTATTTCTCAACTTTCTAACATGATTATTTTATCACATTAGCTGAGGAATAAATTATGTATATTATCACAACTACTTCATAAATTATTAAAAAATTTACTTAAGTGAAATTTTATTACTCTACCTCCACAATTTGAAGTTGACATGAACAAATGTCAAGGTAACTTTTTTTTATAACAAAGCATATTGTGTTTACCATAGATGAAATGTTCATTATATAATAGATGTTTCAAGTTCAATCACCTTATTCAAGATCCTATCAACAATAATGTTATTAAGCTAGGCACTCCCATAAAGGAAACTAAGCCTAAATAGAATGAAAATACTAAGTTGAATATTTTGAGTGAGCCACTTCCAAATCATGATATAAATAAGGATAATTAAAAATTTAATCGTGCTTAAAATGATTATGAACCTCTTAATTAATATGATCATCCATAATATGTAATTATTGGTACAATTATTCAAACTACTCAAACATGTCCTATGATTACTTTTGATGATAGTGAGATAGTGTATGATGATTCTAATTTTCCTGCTTTATATATACAAGCTTATATTAATCAAACAATTATTCATAGTGTTTTACTTGGGAATGGATCAAGAGATAATGATTGAACTATGACATTAATTCATTTATTATGTTACAAATAACATTATATATAATTAACTTTCAAAAGTGTCAATATATTTAATGAAACATAATTAATAACTTTGGGACACAAAATGCAACTTCTTCAAGTGTGCTTTGTGATACTAGCTACTCTTTTTCTATTTCTACCATAAAATGAGGTTGATGACATGATTTTAGGATGTTGTTGGTTACAAAATCTTTGTTTTATATCTTTTATTATACATAGATGTCTGAAATAAATTTTTGAATTCAAGTTATTATATTTTTAGTAATCAAATATGAGTACCCTATGAAATATATGGTTCCTCCTCCCCACCCACCACCATATTTTATTGATACATCTATGTAAAAATTAAAAAAAAATATAGCTTTTTGCACTACAAAATGTTTATATTTGACCAACTCATTAAAGGGTGTTAAGGTCTATAAAATAACCAATGCAAAATCAAGTTTATTGTAAAAATGCATCTAGTTCCCAGTGAGCACAATCACATATAACACCTTCTAAATTGATGATATATAAAAATTAGAATGTTCTTCAAATGGCAAAACATTTGATATAATCTCCTACTAGTCCTTATTAGATTTCACATAATTATATATATCTTAGATTTACTTCTCCTACACAAGATTACATGAATAATGATCTAGATAGTTCTTATATAGCATAATGCATTTTCTAATTTGGATACATCCACATCTAGCACATTAAATTACTACTTATTACACATTCTTATGACTCTCATATTGATGGAATCATTGGTTATCATATTTCATGTTTAAATACTTTAAAAATATAATTACACTCAAATATTTTAAAAAGTAAAACATGTATTGTACATAGTCTCTTAGTTATCATGTTATTCTTATATCACTTGCACATGTGATCATTTTGATAAATTATTCTAAGCTATTGGCTCTTACTAGATTTTTGGCCTCTTGGCTCTTATTTTTCACTTTTAAAATCTGAATGGTCCAAAATAATGATCTATCCTTCCATTTACTTTTCTATTTTCATGGTCTACATTAACAAAAATAACATTTTTTAATAAGGAAAGAATCGACAAGAAAGAGATAAGAATAACTGGCATTATAGTCTTTAATTGGTCGATCATCTCATGTGCTAATTCTCATAAAGAAATAAAAATCTTAACAAATAAAACCTTAATATTTCTAATTTTCAGATATGTCCCTCAATTCTAATATGTATAATAGTAATTTTATATGAAAAATATTTATTTCCTATGGTATATTTGTCTTATATGCTATGCACTTTAAAAAGTGTACATTTGATGAGATGAGTATGTAAAATATATCTTTTCCATACCCATTTTGTTTCCACATGTTTTTAATTACATATATTTCTCATACATGGAAATGTCATCATTTTTAGTTTATACTTCATATTGAAACAAGTTGTATATTGTTCATATCGCTTACCTTTACTTTACTTTCAATCCCATGGTTTACATACTATCTTCTTTGTTTCTAGTTTTAAATTAAAAAAATACAAAAAATAAAATTAAATTAAACAATAAAAAACATTCAAAATATTTTAAAAAATTAAAATAAGGACCTAAACATGATTATATATCTATTTTACATTAATTTCATATCTTATTTATCTCATGAATAGTAGAGAACATACTCTTTTTTGATCAAACATGTAGTTCATGGCTATACATGAGTGTTATGTTGGACATACGGATTTTAAATAGACTATGATGTTGGACTTGTCTCTACCTAATAGCCTTGTTAAATTAGAGGCATATTATCCATATGTTATAATATTTACATGTGTAACCATTCTATGGCACCTATACTATTGATTTACAATTTTAAAATTATCTTGCTAACTTTATATTTTACATTCTGTACATAGATATGTTATTTGTTAGGATTTGATAACATTATATATAAATTTTTTATACTATTTTATAGTACTATGTTTTATTGATGATATTATTTATACATAGTATATTAAAACTATTTTTATATTAGATATTATTTGTTTATTGTGTATGTCCCTTGGACATTATGTGATAGTTTATTGAACATATTTACGAGATCATTTTTTAGTATGTGTGACATTTGAACATGTCCATTTTTTAGTGCCTTTATCCTATTTTTATGTGACAATTTAACATGTCCTTTTCTTCTGACATCAATCACGCCCTTTTCATATTTCTATTGGACTTGTATGTGCAAGTCTTTATTTATGTGATATTTGAATATGTCTCTTATATGTGGCCCTTGGCCATATTGTATGACATTATGGTTATTATGATTGTGTTTTTATTGAGGTTTTTAAATTTGATGAGTGTAATGATCCATATCATGTAATAACTAATGCATGGGATTATAGTTTCATGACTTAATACTGTGAGCTTAATTGATACATGACTTACTTAATATTTTACATATATAATTTGAATGGTACATATCTTACTATGTTGACATACTATTCACATATGCTACACTATTCAATTATTGTATTCTACCATAAATAATATAGTTAACTTTTATTTTGATATGAGTTACTTTTAGGACAAAATTACCTCACATTAAAAGGGGGAATTTCATACATGATATAAGGATCTTCAAAAATAAAAATCAATTTTAAATACATAATAAAATTACAAATAATGTAAATAGTTTAAAAAAATTTATCATTGGTAGATATTATGGGGAGAATATGGAATGAATATGTACTCAAAAATTATAAGAGAAAATTACATATTCATATAATTTTATGTGCATGATACAGATTTGTGCATAAGCTTCACACAAAGTTTCAAAATTTTCATCTCTATTCAATTATATATTTTGCATTTATCACTATGAGAGAATGATACATATTCATGCACACTATATTGTTTTTTAAATTTAGGTATCATGATATATATTAATGTCATTCTTTCAATACTACTTACTATATGTGAATATGGTAGGAATATTGATGTACTCCATTTTATTTTGGTCATGCATTCAAGAACTAAGGAACAAAGTGATAATTAAATATACAAGCCATCTATAATGGTTAATTCAATTAAAGTGAATAATATATTACTTTTAGGTTTAGTACCCTCTAATATTTTTATTTTTGAGTCTATTATAGATTCAAACTTGTTTCATGTGTTGGGGTTAAAAATATTAATAAAATAAATTGGTATTTTTGCATCCTTTAATAGATTGTTATTTTCTATATAAGTTCAATTCAAATTTGGGCTTGATAGTACTTAAATTATCCATTGGATGAGCTAAGAAACCAACCTCTACAAGTTATTCATGAGATGCACAAATTATCTAATGCTTTATGGAGGCATCATCTCAAATAAAAGTCACAAGATAAACATTGGTTTCATACATACAAGAGTACTCATTATTATTTTTTAATCTTTTCAAATTCAAGTTACATTTCAATTTTTAGTTTCACAAATAATTATTAGTTACTTTTACATCATTGTAGGAATTTCCATGGAACACCTTGTATAATTTGGAGCTTTTCCTAATCAGGTATATTTTTCATTTACTCTAGTAATTCTATTTTTAGACTAAATGGGGAGGGATAATGTAGTAAATAAAATTTGGTAATGAATATTTGATAATAGCAGTTTTAGACTTATGTCATTTTAATTGACTTGAGAATTTAATTTTGGTCTATTTTGTCACCTCAATCTATCCTAAGCACCTATATGGACATATTTGTTTTTCTAAATTACTACCTTACACCTATATAAATGTTCTACTATGCTAATAACCATTCTAAACATCTGTGCAAACATCCCTAGACCTAATTGCTATACATTTTTTTTAAAGAAAAGAATCTAATAAGAGATACTTATAGTAATGATTCATGTCCCTTATGGTATGTTTTTATCCTTAACTCTTTTAGTTTCCAATTCTCAAATATAAACCCTCCCTTATAATTTGGTTGATATTTTTATGATATGTAGAGTGAATGTTTCCCCTTTTGGATTGCTATAAATGTAAATTTAAGTCAACTATTCTATCAATTAGAAATTTTAATACATAGTCACACTTACACTACTACACATTAAGAAAAACATCTCTATTCCTTCCAATTATAATTTTAATCAATTAAATAAGTACTCAACCAATTTTAAAAAATGTTTAATTCAAGCCAAAGAAAAGCATGACTATGTATTCAATCCATATTTATAGGCATTCAAATATTAAAAAGAACATAATTGTACAAAGTACTATAAATGGGCTAACTATGTGGGATTGACTTCCCTCTTTGGAGTATTAGATACGTAAGTAGTGTTTAGTTATCATGGGGGTGATTAGGAATATCTCAACCCATTACACTCCCTCTTTTTTTATAGTTATAGGTTTTTAGTCATTGCAAGCCCTATTAGGGTTTTAATTTTGAAGAATTTATTTGCAAGTCTCTCTGTAAATCTAAAGGTCAAATCTTTACAAACATGGATGATTTAATATATTAAAATGATCATGACCTAAGTTTTAGATTTTTAATTAGAAGACAAGATCAACCAACTCAAAATAATAGTGTCCTATCCCAATTTAAATGATTATATACTTCATTGATTTTACTCTAAAATTTTTGTGTGTTTGTAGAATCGGTCTATGTTGACCTATATCAGTCATTGTTCAATTCCACACAAAAATTAAAAAAGATAATTTTTCAATTTTATTCATAATTAGTATTCTTTCATTTTATTTCATTTTTTCAAATTTGGTATTTTACTTTCATTATGTTTGTCCCAAATCTTATTTACTACATTATACTATATTCTATTCAATTTATCTAAATTAGGTTTAACCACCACATTAATTCAAAATTATGATAAAATAATTCTTAAATTTTTTTTATGTGATTCTTTAATAAATATTGGGCATGCTCCTTGAAATTAGGTTTAACCACCACATTAATTCAAAATTATGATAAAATAATTCTTAATTTTTTTTTATGTGATTCTTTAATAAATATTGGGCATGCTCCTTGAAATTAAAAAAAAATGACATTTTTGGAATTATATAAAAATAAAACTTGAATAGAAATTGTCTCTCTTGAAAATGTTAGAGGCACGTTCTCTATAAATTTCCATAGTATATCTAAGGAAATGTATACCAATTCTCCATTTATAGTTGTTACAATAAAGGCAAACAATCTACTTATTGCTAATAAATATAAAATAAACCTTGTTGCAAAACATAAGTAGTTTTTTAAGAGAACATCAATTATCATCTTTTCAAACATGTTTTATGTATATGGATAATTATCCAGGTATGAAAACTAATAAACAAAATCGAGTACTCATTTGTTATAGATGTTATTTTATAATGAAATGGTTATAATTTCTCAAAATGTAAAGTAGGGATCCTAAAATATAATATATAATTTTATAATTACTAACCCAAGTCAAGGAAATGTTTATAGCATGAGTTAATCCAATCTTATAGGTACATTATTCTAGTCGAGGAAAATACAAATATATCAAGAATACTATTAGTTTCCT
>JARHVA010000512.1:62500-70000 GCA_037957365.1 Torreya grandis | reverse complement strand
TACACCTACATAAATGTTTTACTATACTAAAACTATTCTAAGCATTTCTATAGACAACCCTAGATTGAAAACCAGGGGTTTTCGTGAAAGACAAAAATATCTAGTAGGGGACAATTATGGAAAACATTATTGTCCTTTATGGGACATTATTGTCCTTAGCTCTTTTGATGGTCACTTTTCAAATTTGACACCATAAGTCACTTGGGAAGACCTTGAAAAATGTACGTATAGTGTTGTTATATTGAGCCATTTTATTGTTTATTAGACTTAGCATATGATCAGATCTTTATTTAATTTATGGTCTTAATTTATCATTATTTTAGTTCATACTATAGTTGGCTATATTTCATTAAGTATTTTATTCTTGGAAAAATATGTGGAATTGGTATTGTTGATGTCATTTTTTGATTACAGGTAATAGTCAAGTGACTAAGCTAAGTTTGGGGTTATAGGACTTCATCAAACTATAAAATTAATGTCATATATGTAAATGATCATAAGGTAAAATAAAGAGATCAATTTAAGTGTCCACCATTCCCCTATGTGATATCTTGTATTATGTTAACCAATGGTGTGTGTGATACTTATCAATGTGTATTTAGTGGTTGTCATTTGCATATAATAGAAGATAGGCTAGTAACTTACTAAATTGAAGAAACATATGCTTGTAATTTATGCCAAGGTTCATAAATGTTAATGCTTATGCATGTTTCAATATGTTGGCATGATAAATTTATCTTTATTATCATGTTAAGTTATTTTATTTTTAAAGGATCTTGAGCTTTGTACGTACCTTTAGTATGTGTTATTTTAATAAAGATGGCCTAATGATTAATTTTCATCATGATATATATTTCATTTTTTTATTGTTTGATAAAAATGGTTTGTTAACTTGTGATGGGGTCATAGGCACATCCTAGTATTTGAATCTACTCAAAACTATAATTATTTTAATTTTAGGGTTTGCATGGAAAATGAATGGAATTATTATCATTTTTAATTTGTTGTCTTCAAAGGAGATATGGAGGAGTGAGAATAAGTTTAAGAACATAGGGTTTCTCTTATATGCTTATGTTTTCGACATAGCCATGATGATTGTGTAAACTATTTTTGTAATTTATATTTCAAAGGCATTAATGATCTGTTGGTTACCATAGAATCTTGTGATATGTTACATGGTATTTTTCACTATTCCTAAATAATTAGAGAATAAATATGGTGGTGGTGTAAAAATAAAAAGAAGAAAAGAAACATAAAATTCAATCATTTTCAATTAAGTCTCTTATTGTTTACTTTAAATTTGTACTACTATTTTTTCTCCTTAAGAAAACTAGGAAAATGTTTGGGTTACATGGAGGTCCCTCACATTCCTTGAAACTCACCCATTCACCTCATTAATTTTTCCTCATCGTTATAGTTGTTATTGAATTTGGATTTGAGTATGGTTGATGTTAAGGTAGTGTGGTGAGTTTTCTTAACAAACCCTATTGGGTAAGCTTTGAATTAGTTCATCTAGCCCTTAGATGATGTCTTATGAGATGAATAATGATAACACACTTAGGAAGGATAAATTACTCATCCTACCCTTGTTTACTACTGTATCACCTTTAGTCAGTTTGTGTTTGGTTCAAGAGGTTATACGAAGCGGACAGATCTTGGATTACATGGTATAATACATTTTGAGACATAAACTTCCCCAAGATCCATGATTTTCATGCCATGAAGAGCTAGGATGATATAAAAGAAAGTTTTTAGTTCAAGAAAGGACATCTTCATTTTTGGCTCTCAGTATTCAAATGTGGAAAACAAAGGTTCTAGAGTTTTTATGGATTAATATTTTCCATGGTAGATGAAATTTTCATCACTTTTGTTGTTTTTCCCTTATATACCTATTCACCTAGAGAAACAATGCAAATTATTGGACTAAAGGTTAAGTGGAAGGTGAAATTTTAACTCTTCCAAGTTGTCAATAAACCCATTGAAAGTTAATAGTGACATCTATAGGATTTTCAAAGAGTGTTCACCCTACAATACATTTGATAAGTCCTAGACCATGTATAATGAGGGAAAACAACTCAAAAGGTTCAAAAATTCAAATCAAATAAAAATTTCAATGAGAGAGGGAAAAATTTGTGATAATGACCTATTATTTATATACTATCTTCGTATAATAGGGTACAATTCCACCTACAACTAGTTTGTTAAGCATTCATCATATTTAAAAATTTAACATTATTTGAAAGATTTCAATGTGAATGATATCAATCCCTTTGAAAATTTAATTTTTTGAATAATAATCCTATCATAAATGAAGAGATCAAAGTTTCCAATAGTGACCTATAGCCCTTGTGTGGACTGAGACAGGGATACAAAAATGAGCCTAAAGAACAAGGAATGAGATGTGTTATTTTGACCACTGAAGGTAATTTCAAGATAAAATTATAGTTTGAAAATTATTTTAGGGACCTTGAAAAGTTTTTGGTGACCTTATCATCCCAAAAAAACCTCAATATAACCTACAATAGGCTTATAGATCCATAAAACATAGTCAAGCCACATATTCTAGATCAAGGATCTTACCATGGAAGTTGATAGGGTTTGAAGAGTATTAAATTGAATATGATAATTAGGGTGGTATTATGACCTAGGTATGATTAATAGGAGGCACGAGAACATCAAAAAGGGTTGAATATAGACCTATAGGCATATTTGAAGGGACTATCTCAGTCCTAAATAAGCAGAGCCTAGTTTTGGTAGTGAAGGGTAAATAGGTGTAAAGGATTGAGATTGGCTTATAGAAATTATGAAACACAACTTAAATTATATTTAAAACATAATATATAGTGTGTATTTGTGTTATTAAAGCCAAATATATGCCCGAATCACCTACAATTAGGCCTGGAGCAAGGTTTCTTTTCCTTTGAGTAGGTAGCCTAGTCTAGGTTTCCAAGGATACAAGAAGGGGTTAGAGGGGAAAATAGACTATGTGTGGTTTTAATGAATCATGAAAATAATGAGGTACTCATACATGCAAAAACCAATCTAAAATCACACTTTTTAATTCTTTAAACCAAGCCAAAACCCTACCTACCCGCACAAGTTACCTAGCCCTAAAAGTTTGCCTTGGGATTTTGAAGATTTGAAGTGTCAAATGGATGAGACAGAAGCCAAAATTTAATAAAAAGTATCTGTGAGACCCTTAATAAATTATAAAATAATAATATTTTAACATATAATAGAGAAAACCGTTTCTATTGTATCTTAGAGTTGAGTTGGTTTTAGCATGCATGAAGGTGACATATTTGAGAAAAATGTTGAAACAATGGACTAGAAAGTCAAAAAAGACTAAATAGTTATTGGATAAGATGGAGGGGACATAATAAAATATTAAAAAAAAGAAAAAAATTACATTGTCTGAAACCAAATAATATGCTTTAACCAAGGAGGGTTGCAGTGATGGGTGAAGGGAATCCTTAAGCCTACAAGCTAAATATAGGGTCATGTGTTTTTTTGACCTTTTTCATGACTTTAAATTTGTTTATTAATGTTTATATAGGTATATAATATATTTTAAATCTATCAAAAGGTAGAGAAAACCATTGGAGGGTCAGATTGAGTCTCAAATGGCAAGCAGACCCATTGACAAGGTCTAGGCATGTTTCCAAAGTAGGGGTCAACTTCTTTCTATGTCAAATGAAGACATTATAATGATGGGAGAGTGTTTATAATGAATATTCATGTCTTACAACCTATTTTTTTATAGGATATCTACCAATAATCCATCATCTGGCTTAGAATGTGCTTAACCCCTATTAATTGTGCAAAATCAACTCAAATGGTCACCTTGGAAATTTCATATAATATTGAATGGGACCTAGAGATATTTAAGGAAGTTAGAGGGGGTCCTTCAAAAGAAAAAATTGGAATTTGATAATTAATTTAATGTGAAAACTTTATGAGCAAAGGCTAAGAGGGCTAATCACTCCAAAACCCTTTTATACACTATTTCCTACCCTAATGGTATAAATCAAGCTAGAAGTACCTCCAAATGGATGAAAATGACCATAAGTGTAAATTATAAGTTTTTTACAACTTCATTAGGATCACGTCCATGGAATTAGATTGTATGGACCTATAGGGAATGGGGTAAAATAGGGCCTACTTTGATGATTTTTTGTGTTTTACGGGCATGGTGAACTTATAGGAGACCAAATCAACTTTGGAGGGAGGATTAGGATTTTTTTGTAAGTGTTCATGTTTATTAAATAAGGAATACAAACCCTTAATTATGTGTACCAGATCTATTCTTTCTGCCAGTCTAGTCAGCCAGATAGGGAAGACTTAGAGAAAAGGTTAAATCTTCATTTGGTAATTCTTTTAAGGCTTGTTTCTTGAAAATGATGCAATAAAAACTTTAGACACTTTTCATTCCTCTCATTTTATATATCATATTTTTGTTTTGAAGATATTTTAGGTGCCAAGTATGAGAGGTGAATGTCAAATGGCTACTTTGAGACCATCTTGGATGATGGTGCATAGATACAATGTTAGGGATTATCAGGAGCCTCCCCAAAGCATGTGATTACCTAATAATAACCCCTCCTAATCATAAAATTCATTATAATTTGTAAGTTATAGTTATAGGATAGTTTTAGAAGTCCAATCATGAGGGGTATTTTTCTACGCTTGGAAAGGAATTTATTAACCATTTTGAAGGTCCTAAATGATTTCAAATGATACTTTTAACTCATATAGCTACATGGATCACCCCATATCTCTCTCTTATGTAATTTTAACTAATATTTTAGTTGTTTACACATGTTTCTATGACTCTTAGACTCCCATTCTCTATCTCTTACCATTTCTTCTATAAATAGAGCCTTCTTGGCTATTGTATGAATCTCTCTAGCAAAATTGTACCTTAAATCAGTAAATATAAGTAATTTTACCTAATTTTAAGAATTGACTAAGTGTACATGATAGTGTTTAGTTTTGTGCAATTGTGATGTCTATTTACCTTCACATGTACTCTTACTAGAACCTAATGCATTATGATCTCTTTCTTACAGGTCAACAAGAAGTGTCAAGTGAGGTTATAAGAATAGAGACATTGTTATTTTAGTCTTTCTAGATGACATTGTTATATGTTTTAAATATGAAGAAGAACATATTCATCATCTAAAACTAGTTTTGAAATGATTGTGGAAGCATAATTTGTAGACTAGGTTATCTAAGTGTGTATTTTCCCAAAAAATGTGCAATTCTAGGACATACTATCTATGTAGATGGTAGTTTAGTAGATGCACCAATGATAAGATCCATTATGGAGTGGGCAGCACCAATAATGTCTATGACATAATAATTTTCATGTGATTAGTTGGCTATTACATGAAATTCATTTGAAAATTTTCTAAGATAGATAATATGATTACCTCATGTAGTGGAAGAATCAAAGTTTTATCTTGTTAGAAAAGTATGAAGTAGATTTTCAAGAATTAAAAAGGAGGCTTAATTCAGCACCAGTGCTAAGAGTTCTAGATCTGAATGGTCAATTGTTAGTGATCACAAATTCATCTAGGGATGGAATTGGAGTAGTCCTTATTGAGAATGGTATAGTGGTAACCTATTAATCAAGGAAGCTAAAACCTCATGAGGAGAATTATGCACCTCATGACCTAAAACATAAATCAATAGTTCATGTTTTGTAATTTTGGAGGCATTATTTATTGATAAAACCATTTAAGCTCAATACTAATAACTTTGGACTCTAGTAGATCTTCACCCAACCAAATTTGAAGTCTTGACAAAGGCATTGGTTAGAGTTATTATCTAATTATGATTTCAATATCAATTATATCAATGGCAAAGAAAATAGAGTAGATGTTGCCATACATCATAGGAGGTACATAGCATAAATGGATACTAGTAGGAGTACTTTCATGGATAAAGTGATCAAATTCTCTCTAGGAGATGAATTCTATGATCAAGTCAAGTAAACATTATCTTAAAATTCTTAGAATCCTAGGTATAATGGATTCAATGTAGAAAATGATGGTGTTTTGTGATACAATGGAAGGATGTATATAGAAAATAAGGATAATATGAGAATCACAATGCTAAATAAGTTGCAAAATGGCCTATATTTAGGACATCTAGGAGTAAATAATCTCACGACTAAGCTCAGAGCATATTATTTCTATAAGGAAATCAATAAATATGTAATGGAATTTATGTCACATTATCTAGAATGTCAGCATGTCAAAACTAAATGTGTGCATCATGATAGATTGTTGTATCTACATGGCATACCAAAATGGAAGTGGCAGGTGATCAATATGAATTTTATCCATGGTTTACCATTTTCACAAACCAAGTATGAAATGATCTTGGTTGTAGTTGACAAACTAACCATGGTAACTCATCTTATACTAATAAATGTGGTATATGATGCACCTGCTCTTGAAAATAGATTCAAAAAGGAAGTATATAAGTTACATGGATTTCTAGAGAAGAAAATTTTAGATCATGATCTGAATAGGTTTTGTTTATCTCTAAATTCATCTTTGTGTATGCAACTAAATTTCATCACTACATATTACCCATAGATTTGTGATTAGACTAAACGAGTTAATAAGGTGTTAAAGGATCTCCTTCATATGTATTACAATAACTCATACAATAACTCATACCAATCATCTTTGAAGATGGTACTATTTGAATAATTTAATGTAAAAATATGAAAGACAATAATTAGTTGGGATAGATTAGAAGATAGGGTAGTCTTTAGTCTTAATATGCTTTAAAAAATAGAAGAACAAATTAGATCAATCAGTCAAAGGTTGGCTGAGGCTACTTATAGATGGAAGAGCTATGTTGATCTGAAGATAACAACTAGGTAGTTTTCAATAGGTGATAAAGTGTTCTTGGAGGTTAAGTTACAAAAGAGCTTGATAAAATTTGGAAAGTCAATGAAACTTTCATTGAGATATGTGAGACCCTTTGAGATTTTAGAAGTGGTCAATCCTATATCATATAGACTTGCATTGCCACAATCCTCAGATCTATTTCATAATGTATTCCATGTATCTTATCATAAAAAGTATATAGTTGATCTTTCATATGTGTTGAATTGGAATGCTTTGAAGGTTCTGGATCTTGAGGTGGTCATGGTAGAAAAAATAAAAATAATTGACACTCAAAAACATTTTTTGCATAATAGATAAGTGTCATAGTGCAATGTCTTGTGGGACCAATACTCTTAGGATAGTGCTAGTTGATAGGACTATGATAAGTTGTACATGTCATTTGCATATTTGTTTTCTTGATTTTATGATACATACTATGTTATTTTTTTGTTGAATAATGTTTTTAATTTAGAACTAGTGTTTGAATAAGTGTCATCGAGATGATGAACAACTTTAAGTGTAAAAATGCCACATCTCAATTTCTCACTAAGCTAATTTACCTAATTATCTATGGATTATTATGGTTGGTTAATTG
>JARHVA010000512.1:45000-57500 GCA_037957365.1 Torreya grandis | reverse complement strand
AAGGGATGTTACAAAAGCACTTCATGACATAATGGGGGAGACCATCAGGGCCATAAAAATAAAACAAGAATGAATGTATACCATATATGACCTTGAGATACAAGTTTTGAAGGTAGAGTATGAGATCATATTTTTTTAAGTTCAAGGGATGATTCCAAATACATGTGGCATTTTGGAGATGAACAATGACAATTATATATGTGCTCTTTATTTTGTTGTACTCCTTATATAATACATTTGAGTGTTTTTAATATATTGGTGTTTATTATATTATATACCTTAAAAATAATCATTCATTCACCCCACTAATCAAAACATGAATCTTACTTAAATTTTACCAATCATGCAACAAGACAATCCAAACATGAACATGGGTCTCCCATTTAATTCAATTTTAAATAAAAAATTGAGTGCACAACCAAATTCACAAGGTTATAATCAAATTAATCCTTGTTTTTATCTTCATTAAAACTCATTAATCAAACCCAATTAGAGCTTCCAAGGCTCACCAATAATTTACAATCAAAATAAAATCTTGAATACCCATTCTATCTTGCCCAATCAACCATCCAATCTTAGTTTGAATGATGCATCACTCATACCCAATAATTTTCATTTAAATAGTAGTATACTAAACTAGTTTTATTCTTCTAACACTATTGGATTTGTTATATCCAATCCAAATTCTAATCCAACTCCAAATCAATTTAACTCTAATCAAAATATTTCATTTATATTTACCCAAAATCCTAACACAAACTCAAACAAAAATTAAACACCATGTAATTTAAATAAATCAAACCTCAATAATAACCTTAACTTCAATATTTGAAAAAAAAAATCCTAATTCTAACCTTAACCAGAACCAACACAACCCAATCTAAAATTCTAACAAAGCAAATTTACACTTTAATTCTAATCTATTTAATTCAAACTCCAACATGGTTCCAAAACAATATAATACAAATTTATTTAACTAAAAAAGTTTTGATTACAACACCAATATTAATTCCATGAACTTCAAAACCAACACCAATCAATTCAAGTTTTAATCCAAACCTAACTCCAACACACCCAAACATAAACTTTACACAAAACCCCAACCTCAGTTTCAATACAAATCTAAATCAAACAAATTTTAGTTTCAATACAATCTCAAATGAAACAAACTTTTGTTCCAATACAAATATAAACTTTGGTTATAATTCCAAAACCTTTTCAAACCCTCAAAATGATAATTTTAACAATCAGCCTTTGAAAAATTTTAAGCAACATAGTTGGCAAAACATATATCAATTCATGTGTCACCCACCTAACTCATTAAGAGAAATGAAAAAACTATCCCCATATATATTAAAATAATTTCAAAACATAAAGGATAGAGTTCAAGGCTTGCAAGATGGCACTTATAATAGGAAAAAATAATTTAAGTCTGTGGAAACTTTCTCATATCCATATTATTTAACTAAAATTACTACACATTTTGAAAATTACTTTGAACTCCCAAAATTTGACAAGTATAAGGGTAAAGTAAATCCCAAAGAACATCTAACTAATTTATATCAAGCATGCACATATGTTTATTATAGTAATGAATACATGTTGAATTTATCTCCATGATGTCTCAGGGCCAATATCTTGAATGGTTCTCAAAACTTATGAAAGGATTTATTTTCACCTTTGAAGACTTATCTAAAATGTTTATTTGACACTTATGTTATAATATCAAAAAAAATTGACCACCTTATATTTACACAATATCAAGAAATGCAATGGAGAAAATTTTGCTTCCTTCCACTAGAGATGGCAAGCAATGGCAAGTCATTTTAAATGGTAATTTCCTGAAATAGATTTTGTGGACATCTTTATGAATATCTTAAATTTTGACTTGGGATACCAGTTGTTACTTCTTTGCCCAAGCTCTTTTGACGCAATTATTTAAGTAAGACTTCAAGTATAAATAAAATTGATTAATAAAGGTTTAATTATAATATTTAAGCCGTATGATAATAATTCCTCAAAACCAACATACAAAGTAAAGTTCTTTATTAAAAAAAAATATTTTTGGATATAGTGTAACTAATGTTAAATAGAATCAAAACCCTCAATCATAAACATACAACAAACTAATCCATAATATCATAATTCCTAGTGAACAACCGAAATAAGGGGGATGCATGAACATTTTTGGTAAATTTACATAAATTCATGAAGATAGATTTTTGTAGGCATTGTTTGAATACAACATTCCTTGAGAGAAGCTGATCATAATCCTAGATCCCTATGACTGATCATGTTGTGTTATATGATATATTTTTTGTGTCATTAGATGGCATCTAGACCTCAAGTGTCTTGATGGGAGTCATGGACCCTTTTGATTCACCTTCACGTGTGTTAAATGTTATGACATGAAGGTACCTTTGAAAAAATATTAGATAACCAAAGTCACATATGCATGATATAATTTTTGTGGTTCCTCTTTGTATGCAAAATTTTTATGTGTAAACTGTTACATTTTGTCAGTTTTGTTAAATCGTGTAAAATTGTATCTTGACTATACTATTTACATGTAGTTAACCTTCTAGACTTTCACTTATTCTTATTGATGTTAACACTATTATACAATACTTTTATATACATGATTATAAATTTTATAACATATGAATGATGGTAAATTACTTGTGTAAAGAGATCTTCCACTCCTGATAGCCATCATGTGAACCTTATTTTAATTTATGTTTTTAAAATTATTCTATAAGTATCTTGTGTACATACCAGGGAATAAATTTGGCCTTGTGATGTAAACCTATTAGTATGTGGTAATGTGACCATAATATACTCGTGTGTTGTTTCTTCCCCTCTTGAAAACTAGCTTCTATTGATTGAATTTGCCATGGTGTAATGTTTTGTTTTGTGGTGTGATCCCAAATCACTACTCTACTATTGAGTATTGGTGCAAGTATGAGGTTTAGGGTAGAGAAGCACTACATCCATATACATCCATAATTATTTTGACTAGATATGGGCCAAGAAATGGAGTCTCTCCTAGTCTAAAAATCCACTTTTCTACTTTGCATAAGTATTCACCTGATTCATTCAAATTATGCACCACATGTGCCATAGGTGGTCTATGGGATATTAGGGTATAATGGTCACTTTATGGCTTTAATATTACTTTAACCACATCTTGGAGGTTGTTGTAAAAACAACTTATATGAAAATTTATTGTTATATCCTTGTGGATCACTAATCGGTCCTACTAATTGGACATTATGCAAAATTAGCAAGGTGTTACTTGCTAAAATTCAATCATATGTTGGCTTGAAAGTGCAACCATGTTATATATGAGGTATTTCTTATTTATACCTAATATACATATTATAGGATGAATTTTTATGATTTGTTGTAAAATATAAATTATATGCATGTTGATTTTATGCTCGTGAGGAGCAACGTTAAGTGCTAGTCAGGCAAATTTTTAAATTTTGTGTACTTTATATTACTTTCAAGAGGTAAGTGTAGTGGATTGTAATCCCTATAACCATCATGTGAGATGACAAAATTTATGGAGAGAATGATGTAAATGTGATATTTATTGCATGATCTGATTGTAATTAATATATATTATGGATTAGGGATTAAGTCATTAGTGCATAGAATTTAGGGATTAGGGATTATTAGGGCACATGGCTTACAATTTATATTTTATGGTTTATGGATTAGGGTTTAAGGGTGTATATAAGATCTAATCACTCTATGCCATGTGAAACTAATTATTATTATTATAAATGATGTTAATTGGAAATAAATCAATTGGTAAATAGTGAAAGTTTATGGTTTATAATTTAGGGTATAGTTTTTAGGTTTTATGGCTTAGGGATTAGGTTTTAGTGTATATATGGTTTATGGTACACAAGGTCAATCACAAAGATAATTAAGGATAATTTTAATCACTTGGACCAATTTTTTACTACAAAATGTGCTTTTAGGTTGTCATTATACCCCATGTCATCATTCATATTTAGTGAATTAGTCAAATGGAGAAATTAGTCATGTGACTTAGGCTAACCTGAGCCCTGTGAAATTAATTTTTAGTCTAAATGATGTTAATTTGGGCTAAAATTATTGGTTTAGGATTTAAAGAGTTTATATTTATGGTTTAGAGTTTAGGGACTAGTAAATTTAGGGATTAGGGCTTGGATTATAGGTTTTAGGGTATATAAGGTATAATCATGAAGGTGATTTGGACAAATTTGAGTTCCTTGAACCTAGATATTTGAGTAAAGAATGTGATTTTGGGCTTAATTAGCCCCCATATCATTGCAAATTGGGCAAGTTAAGTTAATTGCAGTAATAAGTGATGTGATTCTGACCAGGTTCATCCCTATGAACCTAATTTTTAATATATAAAGGATGTTATCTAGGGAAAAATTTATTGGTTTAAGGTTTAAGGATTATGGCTTAGGGTTTAAAGTAAATGGTATAGGTTTTAGGTTTTAAGTTAAATGGTATAATGTTTACAGTTTAAGATATCAGATATAGGGTCCAATCACTAAGGTAATTAAATAAACATTGACCTGGTTATTGATATATTAGTGATAATTAGCTTCATGTTTCCATTTTTTATTAAAGGAAGGCCAATTAAGCCATACATTTTGTATACATTATACAATCAATTAATCCATAAATTTAGTTTAAGGGATCAATTTTGCCCAAATCATGCCCCTAATTGTAAAAATTGACTAATTGGATTAATTCATGATAGAATCAAACTTAATTTTTTGCCAAATCATATCTTGCTCTTGAAGGTGTTCAAATTGGCCTTAAATGCCTTCTCAATTAAATGAATAAACTCTTTAGTTAATTATATATGACATTCAATTAGGGTTAACTTCACTCTAAATCACATCATATACAATTTAAAATATGATCATGTGGCTCACTTTGACCCTAATTACATCCATAATTAAACTAATCAATCTATGTATTCTTTAGTTGATGACTTCAAGTTTATTGGGATCAAAACCACATTATATACATATAGAACTTCCATATAAATAGAAAATATTTCTTGGATTCAGTCAAGCTAAATAAATTGGAGTTGATAAACCCCCAAATCACATTTTATAGTCATGTAATTAGGTTGAAGGGGCTCAAAATACCCTCAATTTACTTCAAATGCATAACTAGATGGGTACTCCAAAGGCTATGTTTTTGCCATAGGTTTAAAAAATACATTTTATGACATCTCATGATAAAATCAGTTAAATCATAAAATGTATAATGAGTTACACATTAAAACCAAGTAGTTATAAGTTGTCAAATTAACATATTAAAATGCCCATAATTTATTTTGAAGTCTCATGTGATATCATGACACCTTAATTGACTATCCAAGGTTAGGGAACTTTCTCATATCACATGAAATAACACCACTATTAGGTAACTCAAGAACATATAATAACATATATAAAATTTGAGTTT
Organism: Torreya grandis; assembly: GCA_037957365.1. Lineage (NCBI taxonomy): Eukaryota > Viridiplantae > Streptophyta > Pinopsida > Cupressales > Taxaceae > Torreya > Torreya grandis. Next base: position 52,016 of record JARHVA010000512.1, on the reverse strand, counting down.
AAGACAAAATTTGGGTTTTTAGGTGTTATGACTATGTAACATGATCACATTATTAATTAATGTGATCACATTCCTAATGTGTTTAATAAAATCATCTAATTATTAACATCATCATGATATTTAAGTTTGAATTGAAATAAAAAGCCTTTTATCTCTGGAATGACTTGGATTCCTGAGCCAAAGGCTTGGACCTATCAATCTACAGTCAATTCTAAGAGTAGTGATAAAACACAACAAAATTAAACTTTAGTCACCAAATACACTAATAATTTCAATGATAAAATTAAAAAAATTAATAACATCACAAGAGGCATGCTCTTTTCTTTCAAAAAATATGATTTTTTAAAACTTTTAGACTAATTTAAGGTTTAAAACTATGTTGATTTCTAACTATACCTTTTTTAGGCCACTACATGCCACAAACATACATGACTATACATGTTCATGTAATTTGTCTTTCACTAATCCAACTGTAAAAAAAGTTATATGGTCACAAACTAGGCCTAATTCTACACACATTCAAAAAAAACTTATTTTCATTTTTTTGAGGTAGTTAGGTGTGCGACATGGGTGACTATCCATTTTGTTATAAGTTTTCAAGATTTATTTACTTGAAAAATTCATTAAAAAAAGTATTCATTGAAAAATATAGGTCACAAGCTAGAATATCTTATATAAATTTTCACGAAAGTCTTTTAAACAATATTAAACATTACTAAAAAAGTGGTGCACTACACAACCATTTATCTACTTTATTTTCTTAAAAAATAGGAGTTCATATTTAAATTTTAGACATTTGACCTATTTATACTTAAACATTTTAAAAATAAAATAGTGTTTTAGAAACTATACTCGAAATTATACATTTCATGTTCTTACAACATCTTCAAATTTAGAGTGTATATATCTCAAATTATCTACATAAGTTTAGATTTCTATAGAGAATTAAAAATCATGTCTACGGGTAGGCCCCTTTTTGTCCCCCAACATTATGCACTTACCCTTCACTAATGTGTATTAATTCACATATACATAGTCCAAACACATCTAATGATTATGTAACATTTGTGTGGATATCATACTTCAATAAATTTTCATAAAATAATAGGCTAAACTTATTGAATAATCTATATCTCAAAATATTTAAGCTTTGGTATATAAATGCATGGATCTACCTATTCACATAGTGGAATAATTGAAACCTTTATAATGTTAGGCCATGATGTTGGGATGGGTGCCATGTGTCTTCATCATAGGTCATTTATAGTTAAAAGATGAATGTCAATGTGTTCACATTTCAACTCCTCTATGCCCATTCTTGGAAAAAACATGTGGAAAAAATTACAAATTCTTGGGTTCAATCTCAACTATAAATCCACTAATATTTATAATATATACTATGTTTTATTTTATACACGTGGACTTAATTAAATATAATATATATAATTACAGTTGATTCTTATAGTTTTTTACACTTATGTGGAACCTACGTGACATTTTAAGCACCTAATAAGGATTCTCTGATCCATATAGCCTTAGAGAAGTTATTAGTACTACATAGTTAGTCAACCATATGGAGCCTTATTTATCAATATAATTATATAAATATTATATCATGCGACCTAAGTCAAGGTTAAAGATTGATAACCCATGCCTCTATATCATGTTATCCTTGGGCCATGCAAAAATTTAATCCCATAGAGTTAACTTGTGTGAGATCCTTGAATGAGACATTTCTACCTAATGGTATAACCAATCAACGATTTATTGGTATTTTTAATTTAAAATAATCTAATGGATTAATTATGCATTAGGAAGTTATGACCTAAGATGCAAATTATCCTCATAAGTATTTAATTGAATATAAATTGATAGACTAAGCATAATTAATATAGATTAAAGCCTATGTTTAATGTGACGAATCATGATTCATTGATATTTGACACTTGTCTCCATCATGATAATATATGATCACATAATCCATGGAGTCTAAATATAAAGAGTGATCATTCTATATCCATGTGACTATGAGATTGTGTTATGTGGCATGACCTCACCCATTTTAATCAAGGAGATCAATTTACTCATTCAAATCAACTAATTCACATGTAAAATACTTTAATTAAGTTAAGGAAGCCTCAATTTCCATTAATCTTGATAAATGGAATTTATTCTATTAATTACTAAAAATGGATTTCTTGATTGGCCACAATATAAATTAATTATATCTCACACAATCTCATTTAATAGTTTGCCATATTTTCCCCTTCTATTATAAATTAAAATATACCAATAGATTGAGTTAATTAAATGGAAAAGGGGGGATATTATATATCTCCAAGTAAGGATCCACACATGTGCCTTATGGAATTTATAATGTCCCAACATTGAGTCACACATTCATGTTGATAATGATTCTATGTGGCTTGAATTATTATAAACTAGATAAACCTTCACAATATCCTCTAACAATTACTAGAGAGTATGGGTCCCTTTAATTCCATCCAAAAATTGTTGCAAGTTGTGATAAAAAAAAAGGGTGAATAAAATTTCACTCAAAGTGAAATTTTTTTTGAATGATTTTATTGATTGTGAATGGAATTCACATGCACAATCGATGGTGACTATGATGAGGATATAAAATTCAAGGCTTAATAAAAAAAAATATTTCATAAAGTAAATATATTATCAAATATATTGATTTATAGATTAAATCATTCACTAAAGTTTTACCCAAAATTATATAGTATAATTTTTAGACCATGGGGTCATTTCCATTAGTAATCCTATTTATTTAATTAGGAATATTATTCTTTAATATAATGCATATTTTTAAGGTAATGTTCAACATAGAATTCCATTATCAAATTATTACTTTTGTTTACCTTACTATGAACATGGAAATGCAAGCTAAGCTATTGTCCTAAGAACATCATCGAATATGTTTGGAAGGACTTAAATTCATTATACCATTTATTTATAATTTTTTTTCAAGCCAATAATAAAAGTGATGCTCTATAATAAAAATGTCAAATTGTATAAAAGCATCTCTAAGATGGATGCAAAATTGATAAATATGGCCAAGGTGATCATGTTTGTTTTAAATATCAAGCTTATTATGCTATTTTATATTATTTATATATATATTTATTATTCACATGTTGACATCACATAATTAATGGCATACAAATATGTTTTATGTAATGAAATTAATTGATAACTCAACAAATAAAATCCTAGAACTTTTTATGGAAGCTATCATTTCTTTAATATTTTTTCTAGATGGTTAGCTTCTATTAGATACATAGTTCATGAATAAATATATTAATTTTATATTAAGATACAATAAAAAATTTACATAATCAGTTAAGGGATGGACCAATGAATTTATTTATTCAGTCACTTATGCTAAAGAAAATGTTGAGATAACCACTACTTTGAATGGATCCATTCATGCTCAACTATATAGCCACGAAATATTTCTACCTAAAGAATAATATTTATTCATGGTGCCTATTTTTACTATTTTATAAATATATAATATTACTAAATATGATTCCTTACTTTTAAAAGTCAACAGGAAGGTACTATGAGAACTCTAGATCAATGCCACTGATCTAGAAGATTCAATTCTATTTTAAGCTTTATTTTTATTTTTAGAAGCATCCTATATTTTTCATTGCATAAATTTATTTATTTATAATAAAAATAACCTTTGTTATTTTCATGAAAAATTTGTTTTCTGATGAGGTAGTGCCTATTCTTAGCATATTTATAAACTTTGTATTCACCTCTTAAAGAGAATAAGATTTTTCAAGAAAATATAAGTTCAAAAATTATTTAGAAGGTACACCGAGTTTATATTTGTTTTTATTTCTCATTTATCAAGTAGTTCATGCTATGTCTCATTTAATTAATCATTACTTGAAGTTTATTTGTATATGTTATACTAGCTCAATAGACTTTTACACTAGTTCAATTATTTTTATCTATTAATTTTTTGAATGAAGTTACTTGATTCGATATTTACCATTGTAAGTTATATTTTAGTGTTATTTCACCAAAATTATTATAGAAATAATTTCCATGATATTCTCAATTTTATTTGTCTAAATTTGATTAGCCACAACAGTTGGATAAGTATTGGTGAAAACACATAATTTTGATCCAAAACATGATAATCAGTCACCCATGTGAAATGATATGATCAAATTATAATAAGGTAAGTTCTATTTCACTTCTCATTAAAAATATATTTATCCTTAAAGGAATCTTGAGGTTTTATGTTATTTTTCTCAAGATCTTTTGTTGAGTGATTTATTCATTTCTTCATAAATTTATGTTCATCATGCCTAATTATCTTACCATAAGAACATTTAACCTTTTATTCCTTAGGTTTATCACATGAATAAGAGGTCTCAGTTGTTGCTTTGAAATTAGTATTATTTTTTTAGCCTTTCTTTTATTAATTATCCTTCTTATTTTATTTCATATCCTTACTATTTGAATCCTTCTAGTTTTCATCACTAAAAATTAGGGAATGAAACTTAGAGGACTTAAATTCACACATATAAATAATATTATCTTGTTCCCTCATCAAGGAGTTATCAAAATAATCCAAGAACGTCATCTTCTATGTAGCTCGAATGGCACTCATAGTGGCATGGAAGGTACAAACAAAGTCAAGACCTAACTTAGCAAGAATTAAAAGGGACAACTATTCATCAATTTTATTTATACTACATAGTTTCAAAAACAACCTTAGTGACTTCAATTTGATAAAAAAAAAACTGTATTGTGTCAAATTTTCCTAGATTCCAACTAATGAGCTCATGACTCCTCAGTACATCCTACTTCCAAAAGAATTGTTCCAAAATTATCCAAACCTCATTAGGTGCATTTGTATATTTAATGTGAAAGATAAAGTCAAGAGATAATAAAAAAAATATAGTAGAGCATAAGCATTATCACATCAATTAAATCACTTAGTCTTTTCTGAATTTAGTGTTGGTTCAGTTTCATTACCCATAGTAATTCTCTATAAACCCTTATCCCTCAAAATTATTTGTACTTTGATTTACCATTCATAGTAGTGATATGGTGTGAGAAGAACCACCATATTATGATCCATAGTACTAAAAAATAAAGATTTATTTAAATCAAATTGAAAAGGATAACACAAGACATAATGAAATGACCCCTTCAAACTATTAACCCCATTACTCGCCCCCTACCTCCCCCACTCACAATACTATTGAGGTTTTTTATATTTTAGTGTGTATAAATTTTTTATTAGTCCTAAAAATACCTCTTACCAAGTGTGTGTGTGTGGGGGGGGGCGGGGGGGGGGGGGGGGGGGGGGGGGGGTTTGTGAATATTCTAATCACATTAAAAAAAAACCCTAAAAAAGAGATTCTTGTGTGATTTAAAATTTATTGTAGTTACCCTTTATCAATTATTATAAAATATATATTCTAATTTTCAAACATGTTAACCCCACTTGGGTTGGTTGTGACCATGGGATAAACTTCCCATGTGACTAGGGGATAATATTTATGAGTCTAATAGCACATATACAAAGTTGGTTAACCAATTAAAAACCTACTTATGCATATAATCCAAAGGTATAAAAGAGGATGCACATGTACAATATGTTAGTACATATAATGCACATTTACAAAAGAAGTATCACATGTTAATATTCTATGGTGCATGTAGTGAATATGTATGCATGAGGTATATGGGTACATATATTGAACTGTAAATATCTCAAAAACTAGTGCCTATAATAAAAAAACAACAAACCCATAAATTTTCTAGAAAAACCTAGAAAGGTTACTTTTTTCAAAAATGAAACTTCTCTAGAATAGTACATATTTATTAGAAAACATTATCAACCTATTAAAATTATAGGATTTTAATGCCTCAAACCATGGTTGAGTTTACATTTATTTCTATGATTTTTGCTCTTTTGAAACTCAACATGGATAGTCATTTTTAGCTATAAACTCACCAACTAATAAATGGCCAATAAACCAATTTATACAAAGACCTTTTCCCTCTTTATTTTTGTGATTCTCTAGATCATTTAAGGATGAAAGAGAATATCATACTAAAAATAAAATTTACCTATAAAATGAAAGCTCAAATAGTCAAAATTCTAAAATAAATTACAAACAAACAAAAAAATAAAATAAAGGTGTTCGACTACTAGAACCTTCTTTGATGCCATGCTAGTATGGGCCACGATCAAGCATTGAAAGGATTATATCACACTAGACTCATAGCATGTGAAATTGAAATAAAGAAAGAAAGTTTACTATTACAAGAGAGGAACCAAACATGAACATGATAACTATTTTGTATTCAGAATGATAAAATAACTTGGTGAAATGTACATAAATAGAAAGAAAAGAGGCATAAAGCCACCTAAAATGTTAAAGTGTGTCAACTCAAATCTATCATAATGACCTCAGTATTACACCTAAGCAAGATAAATACATGTATAGGAAAATATATAAAATGGAATAAAAAAAAATACACCAATAACAATGAATTTCAAAAGATGATTAATTTGAGAAATATGAAATGTTAGCTTGGAACACTTATTTTTTGCGTTACTTTCCTCTCCCATTTGTTGTTTAGTTTTTAAGACTGATTTTTGTATACTATCACCATTATGAATATCCATACTTAGTATATCTAGGTCTATTAATTCGTTTGATTAAATCACTCATATGGAAAAAACATCTCAAGACAAATAAAAAAGTACATTGCTCCAATGGCTATTCCCAATTTCTCTTATTCATAAAACCATATTCCATGAACTGACGCCACAAGTTAATTTTAGTAATTTGAAAACAATAAATCAGGAACACATCATCATTTTCTATCCACAAATATTTTACATGAACAAATACTATCATTCAAGAACATGCATTCCATTCCCTTGTTAGTATGAATACTAATAAAATAAAATAATGATATTAATATCTAATAAAAATTTAAAAATTATT
>JARHVA010000512.1:5000-40000 GCA_037957365.1 Torreya grandis | reverse complement strand
TAGTTAATGGAATGTGTGATACTCAATATCTTATTGGGTATTATCTATTCTACTTTTTTTAGACTGTATGTTTCTAGTTCTTGTATTCAACCTTATGTGGAAACCATAACTTTGGTGGATATATTATCTCTCACTTGAAAAACTGATTCATATGCTTTTCTAACATTGGGCTTTTTTTGGGTGGATTCATAGAACCCTTGACTAGCGGTTGGGGTGGGTAGGGTTAACACCATATGGATGGGCCTAGTTTTCACCTTTTATTTAGATTTGATTGCACAATGAATAATTTTTAGAGTGAATATGTAGTTTAATGCTCTCTCTAAGTTTTTTAAATGATTGCATAGTTGTTTTAATGATCCTTTAATCATGAGGGAAACTTAAAACTCTTCATAATGTACTTATGATGCACTATTTATTGTTGTGTGATTAGGATTCAGTACTAATTGATGAATATGATGTATATTTTAACCTAAAAAATGAGAATATGGATAAATTACCTTAACAATACACTTAGCATTGAAATCTATATCTTCTATTCAAATATATTTTTCAGTCATAGTTGGAAGAAAAATTTAGAAGCATTATCTCAATAAATGGTTGGTGATTGTGTTGTATAAGTTTGTTTGGTATAATGGAAAATTGGATAAATTACTTAGTAATCAATTTTTATAAGAGTATCATTTTTATTTTTGAAAAAATGAATTATAACTTAGTCAAATTTGATAGTTTATAAGATCATGATATTTTTTATGTTAAACTCACATTTACATATTTATTTTACCTAACAAAGGATAAAGTAATATTTTATCATGCTTTATTAGTAGAATGTTTGCATTAATTACCTATATGTATTTATTTATTATTTGTAAAAATGGAATATTAGCCTATTTTTGAGTTCACATAGTTGTCACATGTAATGAAAAAAACATATTTACATCCAGTGTGTCTTGATTATTGTAATATTTCATAATTATCAACATGGAAAGTATAACATAATTTTAATGGATTTATTTTACTTGAATTGGATCCTTGAGGTTAACTAGTGAGGTTGTATTAATTGATTATTCTTTAAAATGTTAAAATGGTGTAAAATCAATATGCATTCAGTGTTTTTATAATTTTAGTTTATTCTTAAATATATTTTCCTTCAACATGCAGCATTTAAATTTGAAACATAAAGGCATATTATTATGTTATAATTGTAATTGGTAAATGGTGAAACAACTTGGATCTACATGACAATTTTGTATCATTCCTTGCATAACTATAATTACAGTTGAGGAATATTGATACTTAAAATTGTGGAAAGTTGATATTATTGTAGCCTATCGTTAAGATCCTTTTCTCATGACTATAACATGCCATTAAAGTTAATAGCAAATATGTCATCATTATTATACTATTAAGATGTTATTTTAACTTATGAAGGGCTATTACTAATTTAAAAACATGTAATTGATTGGTAATATGTTGACACTTCTTATGTTACTTTGATTATGTTATAAACCTATAGAAGACTAGTAATCAGCAAGAAAACCATATGGAAAGTGTGACTCCAAGTTGTGTAACCCTAATAAAATTTAGTGTACTCTTGTTATTTAGTTCCTTATTTTATTATGTATGACTAAGGAAATTGTAATTGAAATAGCTTGATGCAAAACATGTAATTTATGGTTTATCATTATGTTAATTGATGCATATCTTGCTCAAAAATAGGAGGTGATAGGGAAATGAATTTTTTGATTGCATATTCAAATCTCATTATACTTAATCTTCCTTTTGGTCCTTGAAAATATCAAGGAAATGAAGTCATGAATGTGACTTCCTATGTGGTTTGCAATTATACACTTCTAGGTGTTGTGGTTTGGAATGAGTTTGATTTCATAAGTCATAATTATTAAAATGATTTTTAAAATTATTGTTTTAATATTGATTATATTAACTAATTATTAAAAAATATATTAAAGGAGTACTTAATCATATTATATTAAAATCACACTCAAGAATATTCTATGTTATTTTTTGGTGGTAGTTGAGTTGTTAAAAGTAATCAATTGATAGGATGTGTAATAATTATAAGTAATATAAGTTTTGGACATAAGTAATATCAACATTAAGGGAATATTGTAGGTTCTAATGAGGACCTGAATGTTGCAAGATAACGATAATATTCACTTTATTAGATAGTTTTTATTTGTGAATAATGTGTGCCTATTGTGATATTACCATATCATCTTAAAAAATTTCTTAGGATTTCCAAGATAATGTGGACTATAGTCATTCTACATAACATTAAATACCTCTCATCATAAGCATTACTATATATGCTAAATTATACCATGTTATGTGCATGTCATGTATTTGTGTTGATTATTTAACACTTGAATAATATATGAATGTGATGAAAAAGAATTATATAATTTTTATGATGAATGTAGCCTCATGGTTTATTAATATTTACTTGAATTTATATGAAGGGTTTATAAAAGTGTGTTGAGATCTTGGGATCTTTTAAAAATTTCACACCCATAGGTTATAAGACTAGTATAGTTTTTATAGCATTAACTTTGGACTTAATTCACCTATCCTTTATCTTATCAAGATATAATTTGAAATAATATGACTTTCTATAGTAACTTCTAACATCAAGATCATATTTTTGGAGGTATATTTGAAGCAGTTCACATAAGTATATTGCTTATCACATTAGATGAAAAGTCTACAAAAATTATAGTTCATTTTATTATCCCTCATATTAAAAAGATATTCATGTTATCTTATAAACCTTGCATGATTACCCTCTATTTTACTCAATATGTCTTATAGGTAAATAAATCATAAGGGATGAAATGGTTGATTTTTTAGAAATAATAGGCAAAGCATTTAACTATTAAAGTATTTATTGAAATAATATGATTAACCACTTAAACTAATGGGTCCTAATTAACTTTGGTTTTAGCTATCATAAAAATTGTGAAAATAATCATGTATATGAGTTAATTTAGTTGTTGAAATTTGGTATACTTGTACACTCTTTAATATTGGAATATAATAATAATAATAACCCTAAAACTTTTAAATAAATTTGGGTTAGTTTTTAGGGTTGTGGCATTTGGACCCTCCCTTATAGTTTGGTCCATATTTTTATGATAGTTATAATGAAACCTCCTTATGGATTATATAAGAGGAACATCTAAGTCACATATTCTACCACTTATCAATTTCAATACAAATTCACACTTACACTACTACACATTGACCAAAGTTTGCCTATTCTTACCCATTCTAATTATAATCACTTGAAGTAGTCCTTAGCCATGTCCAAAGCCTATTTTATCCAACCCAAATCTAAACATGATTATGTATTAAATTTATCTCTATATGAATTCATATATTCAAAGGAACATAACTATACAAAGCATATTATGTGGGAAAACTATATGGGCCTGACTTCTATCTTTATATTATTGGATACATAGGCAATGTTCAGTCATCATAGGGTTTAATAGGGTTAGATTAGTGCATTACACTCCCCTTTTTTATATTTGCATGTTTTGAGTCATTGAAAGCCCTATTAGTGTTTCAACTTTGAAGAATTCATTTTTAGGTATATCATGCACATCCAAAGGCCAAATATCTATAGATAACAATAATTTAATCTTTAATAAATGATCATGACCTAAATATCCTAATTTTTATTATAGGATAATAGTGGTAGTTGATTTTGTCCCAAGTTGGAGTATTTTGTTCTTCATCGATTTCACTCGTAATATTTATGCACTTGTAAAATATTTATTTATTTTCCTATACCAGCCATTTTTTAATTCCACATAGTTAACATATGGACAATACATATGTATTTTTTCTATTTTACTTATAGTTAGTCTTTTTTCATTAGATTGCACTCTATCGAATTCATTATTTTACTTTAATTCTACTTGTGTCAAGTTGGTTTACTAAAATCTACTATGTTCTACTAAATTTATTTGAATTAGGGTTAATAATCATATTAATTCATAATTCCAATAAAATATGTTGGTGAAGCCTCTTTTATTCGATCATTGCATCAAAACAAATAATCCTAAGGTTTAGATATAAATTACTAAAAATTTGACACAAGAATTTTTTTTTGAACTTGGATCTAAATCTAACACTAAAATAAATTGATTTTGACCTTGAATTTAATAATTGACAATGAAAACACTTTATTTTAACCTTAGATCTCATATATTACACTAAAAACACCTTTTCGACCTTGGATTTCATGGATATTTTCTAATCTCCATACACAAAAACATTACTTTTATTTTAATAATTTCATTTTCTATTATATTTTACATCTTTTCCATGTTATTTTTTTATTCCATCTAAAAAATCTCCCTCTCTCATTCTTTTAAGGCATAATGCTAGGTTAAGTGGGACCCACATTAAACATATTCAAATCCCTTTGACCTTATTAAAATGGATTACTATAAAGAAAATAAGGATTCCCTTTCTTTTTCTGAATAATTTGCTCAAGATTATTTTAATGTGGATAATCATAATAAAAAAACTAATTAAGATGATCATAATGAACAAAATACTCATGAAGGCTCAAATAGGACTCATCCTAATAAAGTAAATGGAGTAGATCAAGAAAAAATTCAACATTTATCCATATTCTAAGGACTTCATCAAACACAAGAAAGTATTTTAAAATTAATTGAAGTATTTTTCTCTTATATAATCTACTTTCAATGCATAATAAGAACCACTTTTTTATATTTTTAATCCTAACATAAGTTTTTCTTCTTCTATTGTTGATATTTTTATTGAATATACACATTTACATTTAGGGGTAGCATAAGGCTTCTAATAGATATCTCTACACATGCCTAACCAAGTAACTCATATAAGACCTTTGATAGCTACACACACTACATCATATATCTTGCCTACTACACAACCCCTTATGAAAAATATTTTACTTTTGTATAATAAGGTTTTGTAGTTAGAACATGTTATACCAAAAGCTATATAATAATTATATTCTAAATCATTTCTTGATAATCCATCATCACCTAACACTATTGCTTATCCTTTACCTATGGGATTTGTAGCTCCTAAAATACCATTAAGTATGAAGGTAGAATATATTTTAAACAACATCTTATATCTTTTCATATGGCATGTTTGGATTATGCTTTCAATGACAATTTTCTAACTAATTTATTTCCAATAAGTATAAAAGATGATGCCTTGCATTTCTTTTATGATTTACATGTTCAATACATCAAAGGTTTCAATCCATTATAAGATTAATTTTTTAATAATTTTTCTATTAACATTGATGAAAATATTTTTTACATGTAAATTTATAAGCTTAATCAAGGAATAATAAAATTATAATTGATCATGTACTTCATTATATACCATGCTTTCTAAAATTAGTAACACCTTGATAGATAATGAATTACAAGATAATTTCAAACACATTTTACTTTCATTATTGTGTGAGCCAATCATTATCAATAAATTAATGTCATTTAAGGAACTTTGTCATATATTAATAGAAATAGATGTCAAGTTTCTTACTTTAAACAAGATCAAGTATGGACCTGCATCTAATGTAACTTCCACAACAAATTTTAAAAGTTAACCATCTTACAAAGATAATACAATATATAATAAATTTGATGCAAAAATAATAGTTTATGTTATTTCTTAACCTTATAACACAATTATTTTATGAGATCAACAAAGGAGGAAATTAACTATACTATCACAATTTCCTCATAAATTACTACAAAATTTAATTGAGTGAAATTTTATTACTCTACCTCCACCATTTGAAGTTGACATAAATAAATATCAAGGTAAATATTTTTTTAATAATTAATATTGTTTTACCATAGATAAAATGGTATTATAGTAATAGATTTTTCAAGCCGAAGTACCTTATCTAGGATCTTATTGACAAAGAAATATTGAGCTAGGCACTCTAACACAAGAAACTAAGTGTCAATGGAATGAAAATACTAAGTTGAATATTTTTTGTGAACCAATTACAAATCATAATAACAAGGATGATTCATAAATGCATCATGCTTACCATGATTATCCACCTCCTAACTCATATGATCATCTATGATATGGAATAAGTAGTATAATTGTTCAAACTACTCAACCATGTCTTATGATTCTTTTTGATGATAGTGAGATAGTGGATGACTATTATTATTTTCATGGTTTATGTATACAATCTTATATTAATAAAAACCCCATTCATAGTGTGCTACTTGAGAATGGATTGAGTGATAATGCATACACTATGACATTAATTAATTCATTATGTTGCATGCATCCAGATATAGAATAAAATTTTATAAGTTTCAAGACATTTAATGAAAAATAAAAAATCACTTTGGCACACACTATGTTGCTTCTTCAAGTGGGCCCTGGTATACTAGCTACTCCTTTTCTAATTTAACCATAAAATGAGGTCTTTAACATGATATAAGTATGCCTTTGGTTATAAAATATTTTTTTTATACCTTCTATGGTACATATATATCTAAAACATATTCATTTCAATCAAGTTTTATAATTTTAGGAATCATATATGAGTACCCTTTACAATATATGGTTCCCCCTCATCTCCATCCACCACCATAGTTTATTGATACATTTATGCAATAATAAAACACATGATAAAAATTTAAATACATTCAAATAATTCAAAAAGTAAAACCCCATTTATATATATCATCTTAGTTATAATGTTCTTATATTATTTCCACATGTGATCATTTTTATTAATCATTATAATCTATTAGCTCTTATTGATTTTCTTTCCTCTTGGCTCTTATTTTTCACTTTTAAGATATGAGCAGTAGAAAATAAGAATCTATTCTACCATTTACTTTTCTGATTTCATGGTCTACATTAGTAAAAATTACATTTTATAACAAAGAAAGTGTCAACCAGTAAGGGACAAGAATGACTACCATTACTATGCTTAGTTGGTCAATCATTTTATGTACAAATTTTCACATAAAAAACAAAATATTATCACACAAAGCCTTAATATTGATGATTTTTAGATATTTCACTTAGTTCCAATATGCATAACAGTACTTCTATGTGAAAAATTCTTCTTTTCATATTGTATGTTGGTCATACATACTACATAATTTTAAAATTTTATGCTTGATGAGATGAGGATGTACAATCTTTCATATGCATAACTATTTTTTCTCACATGTTTTAAGTTATATTCACATATACTATAGGGGCATCCTGATCATACATGGCCACGTCATCATTTATACTACATATTTTACATTGACACCTATTTCATATTGTTCATATCCCTTCCCTTTAATCTAATTTAAACATCATGGTCTACTTAGTAGTTTATCTATTCTAGTTTTAAATTGAAAAAATACAAAAAATTCAAAAATTATCAAAATTCAAAAGCATTCAAAATATTTTAATAAACTAAAATTGAGGCCTGAACATGATTAAATATATAGTTTACATCAATTTCATATATTATTTATCTAATAATTAGTAGAAAACATACTCTTTTTCTATCACACATGCATTTCATGGGTATTCGTGAGTGTTATGTTAGACATACATATTTTACATGAACTAAGATGATGGACTTATTTACGCCTAGTAGCCTTTCTAAACTATCCAAGTGTTACCATTCTATGACTTATATACTATTGAGGTACATTGTTACAAATGTCTTGCTAACATGTCTATTTTACATTGTGTGCATGCATATGTTGTTTGCTAGGATTTGATAACATTAGATATACATGGTTTATGCTATTTATAGTTATTTGTGTCATTGATGTTATGAATTTTACATAGTCTATTATATCTTGTTTCGTATTAGATCTTATTTCTCTATTGTGTATGGCCCTTGGCACTTGTGTGAAAATTTATTGAACATCTCTAAGAGATATTATTTGTTATGTGTGACATTTTAACATGCTCATTGTTTATGGCCCTTGGCCATTTTCTTATGAGACATTTGAACATAAACCTTTTTGTGACATCATTCTTTTCCTATATGTATTGCCCTTGGCCTTATATGTGCATGTATTTATTTATGCAACATTTAAACATGCCACTTATATGTGGGCCTTATCCTTATTGTATGACATTATAATTATTGTATTTGTGTGATTATTGAGATTGTTATCTTTGATGAGTGCAATGATCTGTTGCATGAACTAACTAAATCATGGGATTATAATGTCACAATTTACTACTAGGAACTTTATTGATACATTTATATAGGTCTTATCTCATAAGTTACATACATATTTAGAATGGTAAACATCTTGTTATATTGACATATATTTTATATGTGTTAAATTACTCAAATATTATATTTTACTACACAAAATATAGTTAATTTTTCTTTTGAGATGAGTGACTTTCAAGACACAATTCCCTCATCTCAAAAGGGGGTTATTTCTATGGGATTTTTAAACATGAAATAAGGCTCTTAAAAAACAAAAATCAATTTTAAATATAGAATATAGTTTCAAACAATGTAAACAAGTTATAAAATTAAATCATTGGTACATGTTATAGCGACATGTGCACTTAGATTAAAATAAAAAATTACATATTCATACAATTTTGAGTGCATGATTCAAATTCATGCACAAGCTTCAAAAAAAGTTTATAATTTTTCATCTATATTAATTTACATATTTTGATTTTATCACAATGGAGAAATGATATATAATCATGCATACTATACTATTTGTCAAATTTAGGGGATACAATACAAATTCATGCCATGCTTTCAGTACCATTTTTTATATGTGAACATTTTAGAAGCATGGATATTATTCATTCTCTTTTAGTCATGCATTTAGGAACTAAGAAACAAAGTAGAAATTGAATATATAATACATTTGGAGAGTTAAATTTTATAATTTATAACTTAGAGGTTCATTACCCTTTAACATCATTTCTTATGTATCTAGTTTAGATTCCATCCTATTTCATGCCTTGGGGTTATAAATACCAACAAAATAAATTGATATTTTTTCAATCCTCAATATATTTTTATTTTATATACAAGTTTAATTCAAATCTGGGGCTGATCACCTTCAAATTATCCATGGTTTCTTAGCAAGTGGTTGATTTAGATAAATTGTATAATGCATAACTTAGAGGTTCAATGCCCTCTAACATTATTTCTTATGTATCCCTAACCTAATATATTAATTATTTATCCTATCTCAAACCTAACCATGGTTAAACTAAACCTAAGCACTCTTGATTTAGGTTTAGTTTGGAAACCTATAAATACAAGTTCCAAGACACCTCTAAACTAAGATCTTAAGACATACTTATAATGCCAAAATGACTAAGGATAACTTAATTTTTAACATAATATACAAAGCCAAGCCACAAGTGAACAAGGAGAGGTGCTACCCAAAAATTTATTGCATTAACAAATGACTCTACTAGATAGAAAACTAGTCGCTATCCATTCTCTCACATGCCAATGAATAAGCACCATTTGATAAGGAAGGTAACATAATATTTTGTTTCTCTTCTAGTTGTAGTTTTGCTTATTCTATTATGCTAACCCAAGTACTTAGGCAAGATTTTTTAGTCTATATTCAGGTTATCTTATTTGGATTTTATTCACTAACAAGAAACTAGTGATCATCTTCATAATCCTATAATATAGGGGTAAAATATGTATACAAAATTAAGGGATACTCATTTGAAGGAGGATAAATGGTGGGGGGATTAAGCAAATAATTTTTCATGCTATCAAAATAATTTTTGTAGGAGTCCAAGTATTATAAGACATTGCCTTTTTTAAGAAGAGAATTGATAGAGTAGATGTAGTAAGCCATTTCTAAAACAAGTTGGTGAATTACCCCAAGTTTTCCAAAATGTGTTTGTATGTGAAGAATGCAATGTGAAATAGGCATGTTGAGAATAGATTCTATTTTGGAAGGGTAAACATCAATGCCTCAATTAGAAATAATAAATCCCAATGGTTTACCAGATGTAACACTAAAAACACATTTGTGGGGATTGAATCTGATTTTGTATTTCATTAGTCAATCAAAGATGATAGCTAAGTCTTAGAGATAAGTTGTATGACTCTCAAATTTAGAAATGAGGTCATCCACATAATTGTCAATAATTTTATAAATGAGATCATGTAATGTATTATTCATAACACATTAATAGGTGGCTCCAGCATTTTCGAGGTTAAAAGGCATCTTATCATAAAAATAGGTTCCCCATTTCATGGTAAATGTTGGTTTGTATTGGTCTTGAAAACCTATGAAAATTTGGGTACAACCTAAAGAGATGTCCATGGGTGATAACATTTCATAACTAGTAGTAGAGTCAATAATGGCATTTATTCAAGGTAAGGGGAAGTTATCTTTTGGACGTGCTATGTTGAGATTACAAAAATTAATACATATATTAATAACCATGGTTACCTTTTGATGAAAAGGAAAAATGTTTGAAACCCATTTTGAGTAATCGATAGGCTTAATAGATTTAGCATCAAAAAATTTTATACTTTCTTTATGACATAATGTAGTAATTCTTTGAAGCAAACATCCATTATTTCTGTTTAACAAGTTTAGCATCTGAATAAATGATAATTGATAGGATCTTTGTGTCCTGGTTTGCATCTATAATTGACTTTGTTTACATTCACATATTGATAATTGGTATAATATTGGTCATACCTTTGTGTATAACCTCCTTTGGAAGTGTCGTTGCTCCTTCTTCTTCCTCTTCCATTTGACTCTTGATGGTTATTCCTTCCACCTTCTTGATTTCTTCAAGTTATTTATATATCTATGTTGTTTGTTCCTTTCCCATGCCTCTCACATTAATATTTACCTTGAAATCTTGTTCATGGGAAGGGGTGGATGATTTATCGAATGTTTATTCGTGGGTTTGCAAGGAACCCATCAACTCATCTATTTTCATTTATCTCAAGTCTTTAGATTCCTCAATAGTAACCAATATATGCTCAAATTTGTTTGGAAGGCTTCTTAACACCTTCCAAATGATTTTATGATTGTCAATGGTATCTCCATTTATATTTATCCAATTGGCTATGCTCATTGTCCTTGTCAAGAAGTCATTGATTGACATATTTTATCTCATCTACAAGGTCTTAAAATCCATTCTCAACAACTGCAACTTGACAAACTTCACCTTGTTACTACCTTGATAAGCATTTTTTATAATTTTCCAAGCTCATTTGAAATGGATAGTTGTTGTTATCCTTGGAAAGACAGAATAAGCTAGTGCCTTCTAAATATAGATCAGGGCCTTCGCATCCTTGTTTCTATTATCTTTCAACATTATTTTTGTGCTTGGGTGAGTGAATTGAATGTTGCTAGGTCTACAACTTCTATATAATTATCTTCTACAAGATCCCATAGTTCTTGTGAGAAAAAAAAATGTCTTCATCTTAATACACTAAATTTCATAGATCTTACCATCAATATTAGGAGGTTGCTTCCTTGAACTACCGGTAGCTGCCATATCTAACAAACCGTAAAGACCCAATGGTTTTGACAAATGCTCTTATATCAGTTGTTGTATGTTTTTGGAAGTTAAAACTCTCTAGATTTAAAAAATAATTAAGGTAGTAAACAAACTCATAACAACAAGGTTTTTAATTTTACAAATACCAAAACAATGGAGGAAATTTTTTACTTGAAAAAAACTCAAAATACTTATATATTAAATTGATTCTAGCCTATTACAATTTGATTTTAACTTGTACAAATGAAAGATATAGCTATATCTAAAAATCCTTCATAATCTTCTTTTATTCTCCATTATTCATAGTCTAACCCTGCTCTTAAACTTTTATGTTTTATTTTTCTATCTGTTGCTCTATTTTTCTACCTTCTCTATTAGTTGTTGCCCTCTCTTTTCTCCTCTGTTCTTATTTTTCTATGGATCTACAAAAAAAACATTCTCATATTCGTTGATTTATTTGTGCATATAATCGTGCATTATTTATGTCCTTTTATGGTTGTCACAACTCATTATTCAGGGAATCAGATTGAAAGAGAATCTCACAGCCTTCTTTATCCTCATATGTTTCTCATCAATTGGTTTTCTACCCAAACATATCATAGGGATTTTGTTTTGTTCCTATATGATTGTCAGAGACTGCCGTTCAGTCTAATCAAAACATAAGACAAACTTAAAAACTTTGATTTTTGTGCATTTAATGTGATTGGAAGGATTCAATCTAATTGTTGTAGAAGATCTCTTGAGCTAGCAAACATTAATAAGTAGGGTGAGGTCAAGATTAAGAATTTCAACAATGGCAAATCAAACTACTTTAGAGTAAGCCAAAGATGGACGATAGAAATAAGCATTCTCATTTCATTTACATACACCATATGGATAGTTAAGGCATCAAAGTTAATATTTATTTAAGTATCATTAAAATCAATAGTGAATAAGTAAAGAGCATCAATACAAAGATTTAAAGAAGAAGACTGGACAAATCTTGTACATAATATAAAGAGCTTCTCCAACTTGATAACTTGCATTTTGTATATAGTTATTAAAGCATTCTGTCAAACAATTGATATGCCTTCAACTATGATATTATAAATATCAATCAAACATTCATATTCCTCTATCAAATATAAAGCCACATAATAAAATTTAACACTGAAAAGAGATGTGTAGTTGTGCAATTTATTGAATTGTTATACATAAAAAAATATGAAGAACACTACCCTAGGATATTCTTCCTTCCACATGGGTGCTAGTAAAGATCGAATATGTTCCTCCTTGCACTTAAGCACTAGCAAAGATCGAATATGAAATGCCTTTGAATGTATGGGTTCACTACTTCCTATCCTACCCCTATTATGGGAGGGTGCCCCCATCATGCATTACCATACTGCCGTGCCCAAATTATTATTTCAAATTTCTAATGCCGAAGACTTTGAAATCATGAAATTCCGTGTGCAGCTTGCCAGATGGCAAATCTGCAATATGACGTTTCGTTGGTATCCCTATACATGATAAAATAGAATGGTGCTTGGGAAGATAATGGTGTCACGCCATGAAGAGCCAAAGATTTATTTGACTTTTACACTGACGCTAGCACGCACGTACTCTGTACATGTTAATTAAGTTCGTCCCCACCGAACGACTACATAACTCCAGTCATTCCGATAATAACATGTTCATCAGCTTCGATATATAAACTTAAAGCTAACTTATTTATATAGCATATGACACATGGTTGTGGAAAATCTACGGTCAATGGTTTTGGAGGCGTACGTGTATCCTAAACTACTAATAAATTAAAAGTCTTACATACTAAAAAATAAATAGCGTTCATTAGTATTGACAGGTGTAAGTAAGAAAAACAGAAGGAATGCAATTAAAAAATTAATATAATGCAAGGGAGACATCCGGTTATGTCTAAGCAGGATAGAGACGCAGAGAGCCAAGGCAGAGAATGAATAGGGAAGGCTTCATTGCTTCTCAAAATGGCGACATGGATACAATTAAAAACCTGCACCAGCGTGTTTTGCGTGGATTGACATTAAGCGGAAACACTGCTCTACACATCGTTGCAAGGGAAGGCCATTTAAATATTGTTGAGTGGATTGTTGATAATGTGAAAGGTATGTGTGGAAGAAGCAATGAGTATGGGAATACAGCTTTGCATGAGGCTGCCAAAGGAGGGAATCCGGAAATAGTGAGGATTCTGCTCCGCCATAACAAGCGTTGTGCTTCGAAACTTAATCGCTTGGGAGAGACGCCTCTGCTAATAGCTTGCGAGTACGGTCACCTCGAAGCAGCCAATCTTTTGGTGGACGCCACGCCATATTATCTTATTATTTGGCCAACCAAAAATCGCCGAACATGTCTTCATGCGGCTGCTTATGCAGGGCATCTGGGTAATTTTAGTTTTTCCTTTTCTCCTTAAAAATTTTGTGTACTAAAATTTCGAATATCGTTTACAAAATTTAGGTTTATTTCCAAACCAAATAATTTCATCTGATTGCCCAAAATAATAAAGTTTTAATAAATCAAATGCAGATATAGTGAAGATGTTGCTTGGAAAGCCAAATGGGATATCGGAATCCGTAGTGAAGTTATTACTTAACATGTCCAATGCGATATTGGAAGTTGTATCTGGTCCTGTTTTCGAAAATTTCTTGAGGTTTCCAGATAAGAGTCCTCTTCATAGAGCCGTCTATGGAGGACATGTTTGCATTGTACGTGAAATCCTAAAATCTTCAAACTGGGAGAATTTAATGAAAGAGAAGGATGAGTTCGGAAGGTGCCCTGTTCATGTAGCAGCGGTGTTGGGACGTCTGGATATAATAGATGAATTTTTATCGTCAACTCCAACCTGTGTGGAAATTGTTAGTGAAGACCATAAAACTGCTGTACATTATGCTGTGGAGTATAATAGATTTGAGGTAGTACAGAAGCTACTATTTAATACAAAAGAAGAAAATGCTGTAATATTGGTGACCTGCAACCCTGACATTTATGGAAACACAGCTTTACATTTGGTAGCCATTAATGGAGTAAATCCCCAGGTTGTATATGCATTATTTGTCTCTTGGAATTGTTTTCAGAATATACGTGAACCGAATATTTGCAAATCCATCCTGGATTAATATATTTCGAAAAAAAACACAATAATGTCTGACTTAGATCTAATATTTTAGATAATTATGTTGAGCTTTGATTTTGGTGGTGGTGCAGCTTGTTGAGTTTTCATCAGCGTGTAGGTGGTTGTTTTTTTTTTTCTTTTTTCTTCCCGTTTTTTAAATTGATCTCGCTCTCTCAATAGAGTGGTCATATTCATTGATCTCTCAGTAGTAAGCATCCGACGAACTATTGTGCTGAGTCCTAATGAGCCAGTTAATTATCAAAGATAATAATGCTGAGATTCTATTTTGCTGATTGTGCAGCTTGTTGAGTATCTACTATCATTCCGCGGTGTAATGGTAAACGCATTAAACTATGAAGGTCAGACTGCACTTGACCTAGCCACATCTCAAGAGAAACCCAATTGTGTCAAGATCGTAGAGATTCTAGAAGCTGCCGGAGCTGTTGGGAGTTATATACCACATTCCAATGCTAACTCTGAAGACTACGTACAGAAGAGAAATGGGAGATCAGAGGAAAAAAAATCGTGGACGTGGACACATTGGTGGCATCCCTTATTGCCACTGTTACATTTGCCGCCATCTTTCAAATTCCGGGCGGATTTGACAATGACAATATACACGATGTACAATTTGGAGCTGCCAGGTTGGCATTGAATCATACTTTTAAAGTATTTTTATGCTCTGATACGCTGGTCTTGTTTGCTTCCTTGACTGTGGTCGTGACGTGGTTATTTCACGAACGTGGGGAGCTTCACCGAGAATTCATCGTGCGGTTAGAAAATATGTCCCAACTCTGCTTGGGAATCTCAATAATCTGCACAGGGATCGCATTCATAAGCGTCACAATCCTCGTCGTCATTCCCCCTAAGTTTCAGTCCCTCAAAGTTGAGAATCCCAATATTTTCAAGGAATATGGGGTGCTCCGTAACGGTGTGTTGGTAACGGCAGTATATCTGCCGTTACTTCTGCTATTTTATTTGGTGATGTCATGGGTTTTTGCGTATTGCGTCAATGCTAGAAACAAATTTAGGTGTCGACTAATGAGGCAGTTTAGGTGGCTTATTGCTTACGCGGTTGGGATTATTGTAATCACCTTTTCCATACTGCCCAGCTGGGGTTTTTAATGATGTGTGTTCTGTTCTTATTAAAATAATTAGCAGTTCTAATAATGCAAGGAATATGGGAAATGATGTAATTTTTTAATTTTTTGGGGGTGATATATAGATAAAATAGAAGAAATAAAATAGACTTCCCTTTCAAATTTTATAAAAAATATATTCAATTAAATTATTTAAAATTTGATAATTTTAAAATATAAATTATTAAAAAAATATCTGTTACATTTGTCATTTAACTAATATTTTTAAATATACACATTATTAATAAAGTTACAAGGCCTTTTATAATACCTATGTGGATTTATACTCTAACAAAAATATTTAAAGACCATTGTCAGGGAAATATTTTTTTATGAAATAATGATGCACTGATATCTACAAAATACTGTTTTTTCTGTTAAGAATTGGAAGTCTAGCAGCATTATCTATGAACACAAATATGAAGGATATCCAATTATTAAAAGTATAGGCTATTCAAGTAATAGAGCAAGACATGGAAGTGTTTTTAATTGGAAATAGATGGATTTACATAAGCCACATAAATCTTGGTCCATGACTATATCCAAGGATTGTAAGAGGAACTACAGATAAACTTCGAATTTTATTAAGAAATTTTGGATAATTATAAAATATAAACTGTAAAGAATAAATCCATTTCATATGTTATTGGATTGATAATTTTAATTACACACTTTTTTTACAAAGGTTGTTGGGATGGTCCACCAAGAACTTGAGATCAAACTCTCAAAATTTGATCATTGTGATCTTGTAGTTCACATGAAATTAATTATAATCATGTGTCTTGCTACCTCACTAGTATTAAAGGGTAGAGATTAATAGGTAGAGAAACATATTATTTAAAAAAAAACATGCAATGCCAAAAAAACAAGTTTGTAGAGTAGAAAAATGGTTTTTTATTAAGAAATAACATATAATCTTTATATAATAAAAAGGCTATTCATTTTACTTACTTCAAATATTTGTCTTTTGAAAGAGAATATAAACAATGGATTTTATTTGTGCAATTGGCAACATATAGTATCCACTATCAATACCTATAATGTCAATTGCATCGAAATGAGCATAACAAATATAGCTAACAATCCTATTATCAAGAATAGAATAATGGAATCAAATTTTATAATATACAAATTTTAGAAGTAATACTAACAATAAATTTCAATGTTTATGAACTATAATGTTGCTTCATTTCCAATGATACTCGTGTAATAAATGTATCAAAAAATATTAGCGTCAAACATACAATAATTTAATATAATTTTTTATGGTTAAACCTTAGTAAACAACTAACTCTTGGTACTCAACTAAATGTTTTTGAGCTATAAATTTACATCATTATAAATCCTTGAGCCTCAAAACTAATAAGTTCTATATAACACTAGAGAGGTATCACTAAATAAAAGTTAAAATGTGTCAAATTCCCAATCGTACCTAAGGCCCATACAATATTTACAGATGTAATAACCCAAATACCATTAAACTATATGAAATTTGTTTTCTTTATACATAGTATAAAAAAATGTCATTTAGTAATTCTTTGAATATTGTGTGCACCTTACTGACATTTAAGTCATCTAACAAAATATTACATGACATAAAAATTAAAACTTATATCTTTCCTTCTCAATTAGGAGTTTCTAATGAACATGTAAAAACAATCACCAATTTAAAATAAAGATCAAATAGTGAAAAAAATGAACATTTTATATATATATATATATATATATATATATATATATATATATATATATATATAAATATATATATATATAAATAAATAAAAGGAAGGAAGAAAAAAATTCAAAAATAATGCAACAGGTTTATTCAATATATTCAATGTGACACTAGTTAACCAAGGGGTTTTTTCAACATAATAAATGGACCACTATTTAACCAAACCTCCGTATGTACTCAAGCTAAAATTCCAAGCTAATTGGAGGTTAGTTAAATCCCAATGTGGTGTAAAAATAAAATAAAATAATCAAATTATGACCCAACATAGTAAAAGTCGAATATAAGTATTAAACTCCTCAAGTCCATATAACCAATATAGTTACAATGCTCTTCTAGAGACCCTAAGAAAACTATAGAAATTATCATATAAGGATGATGAATTACTTTAGATAGAATAAGATACATCAAGTAGAACACAATTACTAAATTTTTTATACATTAAAATTCATCTTCTCAAAGCAGGAGACTGGTTGATATAACATATTTATACTCCACTAAAGTAAGAGTGGAAAGATTGGAATTACCACAACTGGTATGATAAGACAATTTTCACAATAGAAATTTTGAAATTCAATAGTGGCTAAGTAGTAACTAAGATTATTAACAATAATTTTAAGGAAAAGATTAGTAAACTAAAAAGAATGGCCCTTTTCAATAAAATTTGGTAGTCATGAGAAGAATTCTTGCAGAATTTTTATTATCTCTATATTAAAAAGACATGATAATAACATGTCTTATAGCTGATTTGTTTGGATTTTAAAAAAGACAATCCCAACACTAATATAAATAGTAAATATACCTTTTCTAGACTAACTTTCCCATACAATATTTATTTAAAAAAAAAAAAATACAACATATTCTATTTGTAAGAGTCCAAAATATATTGGTGCATATTATTCTACTAGAAAACTCCATAAAATCGATTTGGAAACAAACGGTTCTATATATAAAATACAAGGAAACTACTTTCTAACATCTTAATACATGATCTATTTAAAAAATAATAGGATTTTTTTTGAAACCCTTGAAAAATCCATAAAAACTCACTCCTATCATTATTAAGTATTTAATTTCAAATTATATAATCATAGAATTTGTATTTTAACCAATTCAATAAAAGAAACTCCAAAAATATGTTGAAGTAACACATACCATATTTTAACACCAAATTTTAACATGCACAATTGTGTCTAGGCAAATTGTAATGTCTCATAAGACATTATATGGTTAAACATAGAAATACATTTATATGAAATATCAATAAAATCGAGGGAATATAAAAGATGCATGAGTTGTAGTTGATTTTTTTACTTTAGAATAACATTCAATTATAGTCCTATTGTTAAAATCACATGCATGCATGAAGCTAAATAAAAATATTTTTAAAAAATAGAACGTTAGCTCTTGAAAAACTGAAACATTAGAAAATAATAATAAGCTCCATTAATATTTTAAAAAATAAAACAATAGCTCTTGATAAAGTAGAACATTAGAAAACAATAATAAGTTGCATTAAATTCCTCTACAACGCACATATCTTTTACAACAGTGCCCTCCATCAATTAATATAAATTGTATTTTTCAAATAAAATCCCAATATCACATACATTTATTCCTGAAAAATGATATTTAAGCATTAATCTCACATAAACTCATAAAACCTGGAAAATCATTCAGCATGGATTTTAACTTAAATTGTAAAGGAGACTTCTAAGCGCTTGCAACACTAAAACCAAGATTGATATTAAGCACAACATTATGGGTTCGGGTTATTTGCTCCTCCTATTGATGCAGTACAACCAAGGTCTTAGAGGCATCTTCCTTAATATCCTATCTAACCTTCAAATAATATTCATAATTGAAGTGGCCTCCTCGGCATTATGAATCGCATAACCCTCCAACTCTAGCATAGACTAATCTTCAAAACCACCACTTTCAATAAAATCATTCTTATACTGGCCACCACTTTCAATAAAATCATTCTTATACTGACTGCACGATGCATAATAAATATAAAATTAGCTTTCTCCTTCTCCCTCTCTTCATCAACAAATAATAAATCCCTCTGCTACATATCAGAATTGGATATAGAAAAATCCTTAGAATGGTTTGAACCCGAAACCTTGGGAGACAATGATCTGCATGGTTTTTTCAAATTGATTTTGTCGACTAAATCTACTGTTATTTCTTTGAATTACCTTACAATTTTCATGGTGGACTATCTCACAGAGGTTTTGTGTTATTTTGCATGAAAGATAAATCACTCACATTTCTTCAACTGAAAACCCTCATTATTATAACTACTATCTTCAAGCTCCTTGTAAACCTTATTTTGAGTTTCTTGAGAGGCTCTGTAAATAATATTATTATCAAAGAGAGTGTTTTTTAAAGATTGAAAAGAACATTAACTTTCTTGGGATTTCTTCTTCATTGTCGTTGTTGAAGGGGTTTCGACGATCCGCAGAACCCTTACCTAATTCAAACATGGGACATATCATAGCTGGTTTGGAAGCACCATTATTATTGAATGGGTTTTTATACTATTTTTTGTGGTAGCTTTGTGGGAAGTAGCTTTTTGATTGGATTAATCATCTAAGTCAAAAGGATTGAATGATCGAGAATCCTTCAAAGATTTCTCCTAACCATGAATGAAGTTATGAATTATAAAAAAACCTTGATTTAATGGAAGTGGGGGTTATAGGAAATAAAAAATTACCCAGATAGAATAAAGTAGGTATTACATAAAAACAAAAATTACTTAGAAAAAACAAAAACATGGATCATAAAAAAATGAATTCAAATGAATGCAATTGTAGATATGCGTAGTAGTTGATACATTAGAGGGCTTTGTCTATGCAATGTTAATTAATACACGACTTTCGAATGAGTAGAACTAGCATATATATTTTAGATTAATTTATGTAAATTACACCGATAGATATGATTTTCGATGGATTTTACATAGATTTATCTAAGATATGTATGCTAATTTATTATGATGTGGTAATATTTTTTATGATAATTTATTTTTACAATTTTATTGTTATAATTATTTATAAATATGATTTAGTACAATTAATATATTACTTACAAATTAGTTGTGATTTATGTATATATTATTTATTTATTACTATCATGTGTTGATATTTTTTTATGATAATTTACTTTTAAAATTTTATCATTATGATTATTTGTAAATATATTACAATAACATATAGATAAAATATGATCTATTTATTTGTTTATTATAATGTGGTAATATTTTTTCTAATAATTTATTTTTACAATTTTATTTTTATGATTATTTATAAATAAGATGTCATAAAATTTATATATTACTTATAAACTACTTGTAATTATTTATATATATTTTTATTTTTTTATTAATTTAAAAAAAATTGTATTTTATGTGTTTACAATTTTTTTTGTTTTTTGTTTGAATTTATTTATATTTATAAGTTTTTTATATTTTTAAATAATTATATTTTTGTTTTATTTTTTTATTTAATCATGTCCGTTTTGATATAATGAAATTATTTTATTTTTAATTTATAATGTCGACTTTCAAATAATTAAATACTAACATTTTCATGCCATTATAAGTCCGAGCCACCTCTGATAGATATCATTATAGAAAAACCTATTGGTATAATAAATTGGGAAGATATAAATGATAACTAACAATCACCAAAAAAGAAATAACATTAATTTGACAAGATAGTCGGTGGGAAAAATCAAAAAGACATTAAATGTGAAAAAATTAACATAGATGATGAGACCTAAAAATTATAAACTATAAAGGCAATGGTAGGTATGCATTTGCCAAAAAAATAACTATAGACATTCATGCGTAATTAACATGTTTAGTGAAAATATGGCAACAATGCTGATGTCATGATATCAAAAGATCTGTGAATGAATTATAACTATATCCTTCCCACTAAAGACACATCCAGGATAAATATTTGGATTTTTTTTTTTTTTTAAATTTTTTTAAATAATATATTAATAATAAATTAGTGGTAATGGTTTGAATGTAATTAATTTATTAGTGAAGTTATTTAATTTACATAGAGTCCACTAAAAATAAATTCTTATTAAATGTAAAAACCCAACATCACAAAAAATAATATTGAAATAAATCTCTATATAAATTTAACAAAATGAAAATTTGAAAATTTAATCACTAAAAATTAATAATATTAATAATTAAAAAATATTTATTTATTAAATTAAATTTAATAAAATCTATTATCACCCAAATAAATATGTTTTGTTATCATCCCAACATCTCTATTTTAATTTTATTCTATCTTTATATCTTTACATATTTAAAAATAGCTTCATACATTTCAAATTTCAAAGGGTGAGTTAAACTCGAATAGTGTTGGATTGTCACTTATAAAAAAATTGTTTTCAAAAAATTTGTCTTTGTATTTTCTTTAAATTTCAATGGATACAAGTAAAAAAGTAACGAGTTTAATAGATGTATGTTTTAAAAAAAAATTATATAAATAAATATAGAGTATAGGATAAATATAATTTAATTTCACTATTAAAATAAAAAGTATTACAATCATTATAATACACTTTTTTTTAATTTATTTATTTGAAATAAATATATACAAGTTAAAAAATAAATTATTTTAAATATTTTAGAGATTAATCGATTTAAATTTTTATTAGATATTAATATCATTATTTCATTTTATTAGTATTCATACTGACAAGGGAATGGAAGGCATGTTCTTGCATGATAGTATTTTTTCATGTAAAATATTTGTAGACAGAAAATGATGATGTCTTTCTAATTTATTGTTTTGGAATTACTAAAAGTAACTTGTGGCGTCAGTTCATGGAATATGGTTTTATGAATAAGAGAAATTGGGAATAGCCATTGGAGCAATGCAATTTTTTATTTGTCTTGAGATGTTTTTCCCTATGAGTGATTTATTCAGATGAATTAATAGACCTAGATATACTAAGTATGGATATTCATAATG
Organism: Torreya grandis; assembly: GCA_037957365.1. Lineage (NCBI taxonomy): Eukaryota > Viridiplantae > Streptophyta > Pinopsida > Cupressales > Taxaceae > Torreya > Torreya grandis. Next base: position 17,443 of record JARHVA010000512.1, on the reverse strand, counting down.
GTGATAATATAAAAAAAAAAATCAGTCCTAAAAGTATGGATATTCATAATGGTGATAATATAAAAAAAATCAGTCCTAAAAACCAAACAACAAATGGGAGAGAAAAGTAGGGCAGAAAATAAGTGTTCCAAGCTAACATTTGGTATTTCTCAAATTAATCATCTTTTGAAATTCATTGTTATTGGTATAGTTTTTTTTATTCCATTTTATATTTTTTCGTATACATGTATTTATCTTGCTTAAGTGTAATAAGAGGTCATTATAATAGATATAATTTGATGCACTTTATCATTTAAGGTGGATTTATACCTCTTTTCTTTCTATTTATGTACATTTCATCAAGCTATTTTATCATTCTGAATACAAAATAGTTATCATGTTCATGTTTGGTTCTTTCTTTATTTCAATGTGACATGTTATGAGTCTAGTGTGATATAATCCTTTCAACACTCTACCGTGGCCCATACTCACATGGCATCAAAGAAGGTTCTGGTAGTCGGACACCTTTATTTTGTTTTTTTATAATCTATTTTAGAATCTTGACTATTTGATCTTTCATGTTATAGGTAAACTATTTTTTGTGTATGATATTCTCTTGCATCCCTAAATGATCTAGAGAATTAAAAAATAAGGAGGGAAAAGGTATTTATATAAGTTGGTTTATTGGCGATTTATTAGTTGGTGAGTTTCTAGCTAAAAATGACTATCCCCGTTGAGTTTCAAAAGAGCAAAAATCATAGAAATAAATATAAACTCAACCAAGGTTTATGGCAGTAAAATCCTACATTTTTAATAGGTTGATAATGTTTTCTAATAAATATGTACTATTCTAGAGGAGTGTCATTTTTGAAAAAAAATAACCTTTCTGGGTTTTTCTAGAAAATTTATGGGTTTTATTGTTTTTTATTATAGGCACCAATTTTTGAGATATTTACAGTTCAATATATGTATCCATATACCTCATGCATACATATGCACTACATGCACCATCGAATATTAACCTGTGATACTTCTTGTATACATGTGCATTACATGCACTAACATATGTGTACATGTGAATCCTCTTGTATACTTTTGCATTTATGCATATGTAGGTTTTTAATTGGTTAACCAACTTTGTATATGTGCTAGTAGATTCATAAATATTATCCCCTAGTCACATGGGTAGTTTATCCCATGGTCACAACCAACCCAAATGGGGTTAACATGTTTGAAAATTTGAATATATTTTTAACAATAATTGATAAATGGTAACTATAAGAAATTTTAAATCACACAAGAATCTCTTTTTTAGGGTATTTTTTTTTAAATGTGAATTTTTTCAAGCTCTTTGCATTGATGTTATTCACACCCACACACACAAACACACACTTGGTAAGAGGTATTTTTAGGACTAATAAAAAATTTATACACACTAAAATATAAAATGCCAAACCTCAATAGTATTGCGAGGGGGGAGGGAAGTAGGGGGTGAGTAATGGGGTTAATAGTTTCAAGGGCTGGTTACATTATGTCTTGTGTTCTCCTTTTCAATTTTATTTATGTAAATCTTTATTTTACTGTACTATGGATCATAATATGGTTCTTCTCCTCACACCATACAACTACTATGAATGGTAAATCAAAGTAAAAATAATTTTGAGGGATAAGGGTTTATAGAGAATTACTATGGGTAATGAAACTGAACCAACACTAAATTCAAAAAAGGCTAAGTGGTTTAATTGATGTGATGATGCTTATGGTCTACCATATTTTTTAATTATCTCTTGACTTTCTCTTTCACATTAAATCTACAAATGCACCTAATGAGGTTTGGATAATTTTGGAACAATTCTTTTGGAAGTAGGATCTAATGAGGAGTCATGAGCTCGTTAGTTTGAATCTAGGAAAATTTGACACAATAATTTTTTTTTTATCAAATTCAAGTCACTAAGGTTTTTTTTTTGAAACTATGTAGTATAAATAAAATTGATGAATAATTGTCCCTTTTAATTCCTACTAAGTTAGGTCCTAACTTTGTTTTTACCTTCCATGCCACTATGAGTGCCATTGGAGCTACATAGATGATGATGTTATTGGATGATTTTGATAACTCCTTGATGAGGGAACAAGATAAGATTATTTATATGTGTGAATTGAAGTCCTTTAAGTTTCATTCCCTAATTTTTAGTGATGAAAACTAGAAGGATTCAAATAGTAAGGATATGAAATAAAATAAGAAGGATAATTAATAAAAGAAAGGCTAAAAAACTAATACTAATTTCAAAGAAAAAATTGAGACCTCTTATTCCTGTGACAAACCTAAGGAAGAGAAGGTTAAATGTTCTTATTGTAAGAGAATTAGGCATGATGAACATAAATTTATGAAGAAATGAATAAATCACTCAGCAAAAGTTCTTGAGAAAAATAACATAAAACCTCAAGCTTACTTTAAGGATAAATATATTTTAAAGGAGAAATTAGAGGGAAATTACCTTAATATAATTTGATCCTATCATTTCTCATGGGTAACTGATTATCATGTTTTGCATCAAAATTATGTGTTTTCACCAATACTTATCCAACTATTGTGGCTAATCAAATTTGGACAAATAAAACTAAGAATATCATGGAAATTATTTCTATAATAATTTGGGTGAAATCACACTAAAATATAACCTACAATGGTAAATAGCTAATCAAGTGCCTTCATTCACAAAATTAATAGATAAAAATAGTTAAACTAGTGTAAAAGTCTATTGAGCTAGTATAACATATACAAATAAACTTCAAGTAATAATTAATTCAATGAAACATAGCATGAACTAATTGATAAATGAGAAATAAAAACATATACAAACTCGGTGTACATTCTAAATAATTTTTGGATTTCTATTTTCTTGAAAAATCTTATTCTCTTTAAGAGGTGAATACAAAGTGTATAAATATGCTAAGAATAGGCACTACCTCATCAAAAAAAAAAAATTGCATGAAAATATGAAAGATGATTTTTATTATAAATAAATAAATTTATGCCATGAAAAATATAGGATGCTTCTAAAAATAAAAATAAAGCTAAAAATAGATTTGAATCTTCTAGATTAGTGGCATTGATCTAGAGTTCTCATAGTACCTTCCTATTGACTTTTAAAAGCTAGGGATCATATTTATTAATATTATCTATTTATAAAATATTAAAAATAGGAACCAAAATTAAATATAATTCTTTAGATAACAAAATTTCATGGCTATATAGTTGAGCATGAATGGATCCTTTCAAAGTAGTGGCTATCTAAACATTTTCTTTAGCATAACTGACTGAATAAATAAATTCATTGGTCCATCCCTTATTTGATTTTATAAATTTTTATTTTATCTTAACATAAAACTAATATATTTATCCATGAACTATGTATATGATAGAAGCTAACCATCTAGTAAAAATATTAAAGAAATGCTAGGTTCCATAAAAAGTTCTAAGATTTTATTTGTTGAGTTATCAATTAATTTCATTACATAAAACATATTTGAATGACATTAATGATGTGATGTCAACATGTGAATAATAAATCAGTATAAAAATAATATAAAATAGTGTAATAAGCTTGATATGTAAAATAAGCTTGATCACCTTGGCCATATTTATCAATTTTGCATCCATCTTAGAGATGCTTTTATACAATTTGACATTTTTATTATAGAGCATCACTTTTATTCTTGGCTTGAAAAATAATTATAAATAATTGGTATAATGACTTTAATTCCTTTTAAACATCTTTGATGATGTTGTTAGGACAACAACTTATCTTGCATTTCCATGTTTATAGTAAGGTAACCAAAAGTAATAATTTGAGAATGGAATTATATGTTGAACATTACCTTAGAAATATGAATTATATTAAATAGTAAATATGCATACTTAAATAAATAGGATTAATAATGGAAATGGACCCCTGGTCTGAAAATTAGAATATACAATTTTGGGTAAAACTTTAGCAAATGCTTTAATCTATAAATCAATAGATTTGATAATATATTTACCTTATGAAATAATTTTTCTATTAAACCTTGAATTTTATATCTTGGTCATAGTAACCATCGATTTTGCATTTGAATTTCATTCATAATCAATAAAATCACTCAACAAAATTTTCACTTTGATTGAGATTTGATTCACCTATTTTTTTTTAATCACAACTTGCAACAATTTTTGGATGGAATTAAAAGGACCCATAACTCTCTAGTAATTATTAGAGGATATTGTGAAGGTTTTTCTAGTTTATAATAATTTAAGCCACTTAGAATCATTATCAACATGAACGTGTGACTCAATGTTGGGACACTATAAATTCCATAAGGCACATGTGTGGACTCATACTTGGAGATATATAATATCCTCTCTTTTCCATTTAATTAACTCAATCCATTTGTATCTTTTATTTTAAAATAGAAGGGGAAAATGTGGCACACTATTAAATGAGATTGTGTGAGATATAATTATTTTATATTGTGGCCAATCAAGAAATTCCTTTATAGTAATTAATAGAATAAATTCTATTTATCAAGATTAATGGAAATCGAGGATTCCTTACCTTAATTGAAGTATTTTATATATGAATTACTTGATTTAAATGAGTAAATTGATCTTCTCGATTAAAATGGTTGAGGTCATGCCACATAACACAATATCATAGTCACATGGATACAAAATGATCACTATTTATGTTTAGACTCCATGGATTATGTGATCATATGTTAAAATGATGGAGACAAGTGTTAGCATATCAATGAATCATGATTGGCCACATTAAACATAGGCTTTAATTTATATTAATTACACTTAATCTATCAATTTATATTAAATTTAATACTTATGAGGATAATTTGCACCTTAGGTCATAACTCCCTGACAAATAATTAGTCCATTAGATTATTTTAAATAAAAAATACTAGGAAATTGGTTGATTATACCATTAGGTAGAAATATCTCATTAAAGGGTCTCACAGAAGTTAACTCTATGGGATTAAATTTTTGCATGGCCCAAGGATAACATGATATAAAATCATGGGTTATCAATCTTTGACCTTGACTTAGGTGACATGATATAATATTTATATAATTATATTGATAAACTAGGCTCCATATGGTTGACTAACTATGTAGTACTAATAACTTCTTCAACGTTATATGGATTAGAGAAACCTTATTAGGTGCTTAAAATGTCACGTAGGTTCCATAGAAGTGTAAACAACTTTAAGAATCAACTGTAATTATATATATTATATTTAATTAAGTCCATGAGTATAAAAAAAACATTGTATATATTATAAATATTTGTGGATTTATAGTTGAGATTGAACCCAAGAATTTGTAATTCTTTCCACATGTTTTTTCCAAGAATGGGCATAGAGGAGTTAAAATGTAAACATGTTGGCATTCACCTTTTAACTATAAATGACCTATGATGAAGACACATGGCACCCATCCCAACATCATGGCCTAACATTATAAAGGTTTCAATGATTCCACTATGTGAGTAGGTAGATCCATTTATTTATATACCAAATCTTATATATTTTGAGATCTACATTATTCGTTAAGTTTAGCCTATTATTTTATGAAAATTTCTTGAAGTATGATATCAACACAAATGTTACATAATCATTAGATGTGTTTAAACTATGTATATGTGAATTACTACACATTAGTGAAGGGCAACTGCACAAATTTGGGGGACAAAAAGGGGCTTACCCTTGGACATGATTTTCAATTTTTTGTAGAAATCTAAACTTATGTAGATAATTTGAGATATCTACACTCTAAATTTGAAGAGGTTGTAAGAACATGAAATGTATAATTTCGAGTATAGTTTCTAAAATACTATTTTATTCAAAAAATGGTTAAGTATAAATAGATCAAATCTCTAAAATTTAAAGAGGAACTCCTATTTTTTAAGAAAATAAAGTAGATACATGGTTGTGTACTATACCACTTTTTGAGCAATGTTTAATATTGTTTCAAAGACTTCTGTGAAAATTTATATAAGGTATTCTAGCTTTTGACCTATATTTTTTCAATGAATACTTCTTTTAATAAATTTTGCAAGTAAATCCTGAAAACTTATTAAAAAAATGGAAATTCACCCATGTCGCACACCTAACTACCTCAAAAAAATGAAAATAATATTTTTTTGAATGTGTGTAGAATTAGTCCTAGTTTGTGACCATATAACTTTTTTTACAGTTGGATTAGTGAAAGAAAAATTACGTGAACATGTATAGGCATGTGTGTTTGTGGCATGTAGTGGCCTAAAAAAGGTATAGTTAGAAATCAACATAGTTTGAAACCATAAATTAGTCTAAAAGTTTTTAAAAATTAGATATTTTGAAAGAAAAGAGCATGCCCCTTGTGGTGTTATTAATTTTGTAAATTTTATCATTGAAATTCTTAGTGTATTTGGTGACTAAAGTTTAGTTTTGTTGTTTTTTATCAATACTCTTATAATTGACTGTAGATTGACAGGTCCAAGCCTTTTGCTCAGGAATCCAAGTCATTCTTGAGATAAAAGGCTTGCTATTTCAATTCAAACTTAAATATCATGATCATGTTAATAATTAGATGATTTTGTTAACCATAGCAGGAATGCGATCATATTAATCAATAACATGATTGTGTTACATATTCATAACACCTAAAAACACAAATTTTATCTTGAGCTCAAATTTTATATATGTTATTATATGTTCTTGAGTTCCCTAATAGTGGTGTTATTTCATGTGATAGGGAAAGGTCCCTAACCTTGGATAGTGAATTAAGGTGTCACGATATCACATTAGACTTCAAAAAAAATTATGGGCATTTTAATATGTTAACTTGACTACTTATAATTACTTTGTTTTAAGGTGTAACTCATTATACAATTTAAGATGTAAATAATTTTATCATGAGATGTCATAAAATGTATTTTTTAAACCTATGGCAAAAACTTAGCCTTTGGAGTACCCATTTAGTTATGCATCTGAAGTAAATTGAGGGTATTTTGAGCCCCTTCAACCTAATTACATGACTATAAAATGTGATTTGGGGGTTTATCAGCTCCAATTTCATTAGCTTTATTGAAGCCAAGAAATATTATTTATTTATATGGAAGTTCTATATGTATATAATGTGGTTTTGATCCCAATAAACTTGAAGTCATCAACTAAAGAATACATACATTGATTAGTTTAATTATGGAGGTAATTAGGGTCAAAGTGAGCCACATGATCATATTTTAAATTGTATATGATGTGATTTGGAGTGATGTTAACCCTAATGGAATGTCATATATAATTAACTGAAGAGTTTATTCATTTAATTGAGGAGGAATTTAAGGCCAATTTGAACACCTTCAAGAGAAAGATATGATTTTGGGTAAAATTAAGTTTGATTCTATCATTAATTAACCTAATTATTCAATTTGTGCAATTAGGGGCATGAGTTGGGCAAAATTAATCCCTTAAACAAAATTTATGGATCAATTGATTGTATAATGTATGCAAAATGTATGGCTTAACTGGCCTTACTTTTATCAAAAATGGAAACATGAAGGTAATTATTACAAATAAATCAATAATGAACACAATGTTTCTTCAATTGCGTTAGTGATTGGACCCTATATTTGATATCTTAAACCCTGAAAACTATACCATTTAACTTAAAACCTAAAAGCTATACCATTTACCTTAAACCCTAAGCCATAATCCCTAAACCCTAAACCAATAAATTTTTCCCTAGATAAGATCCTTTATATATTAAAAATTAGGTTCATAGGGATGAACTTGGTAATAATCACATCACTCGTTACCTCAATTGACTTAACTGGCTTAATTTGTGATGAGTTGGGGGCTAATTAAGCCCAAAATCACATTGTTTACTCATATATCTAGGTTTAAGGAACTAAAATTTATCCAAATCACCTTCATGATTGTACCTTATATACCCTAAAACCTATACTCTAAGCCCTAATCCCTAAATTTACTAATTCCTAAACTCTAAACCATAAATATAAACTCCAATTAGCAGGACTAATTAATGATCCACAAGGATATAATAATAAAATTTCATACAAGTTGTTTTTAAAACAACCTCCAAGATGATATTAAAGTAATATTAAATCCATAAAGTGACCATTATGCACTAATATCCCATAGACAACCTATGGCACACGTGGTTCACAATTTGAATGAATTAGGTGGCTACTTATGCAAAGTAGAAAAATGTATTTCTAGACTAAGAGAGACTCGACTTCCTAGCCCATATATGGTGAAAATAATTATGGATGTAGTGCTTCTCTACCCTAAACCTCATACTTGCCCTAATACTCAATACTAGAGTAGTGATTTGGGATCACACCACAAAACAAAACATTACACCATGGCAAATTCAATCAATAGAAGCTAGTTTTCAAGAGGGGAAAAAACAACACATGAATAGATTATGGTCACATTACCACATACTAATAGGTTTACATCACAAGGTCACAATTATTCCCTGGTATATACACAAGATTCTTATACAATAATTTTAAAAACATAAATTAAAATAAGGTTCACATGATGGATATCAGGAGTGGAAGATCTCTTTACAAAAGTAATTTACCATCATTTGCATGTTATACAATATATAATCATGTATATAAAATTCTTGTATAATAGTGTTAACATCAATAAGAATAAGTGAAAGTCTAGAAGGTTAACTACATGTAAATAGTATAGTCAAGATACAATTTTACATGATTTAACAAAATTGACAAAATGTAATAGTTTATACATAACAGTTTTCCATATAAAGAGGAACCACACAAATTAGATCATCCATATGTGACTCAGGTTATCTAATAGTTTTTCAAAGGTACCTTCACATCATAACATTTAACACACATGATGGTGAATCAAAAGGGTCCATGACACCCATCGAGACACTTGAGGTCTAGATGCCATCCAATGACACAAAAAATATAACATATAGCACAACATGATCAGTCATAGGGATCTAGGATTAGGATCACCTTCTCTCAAGGAAGGTTGTATTCAAAAAATGCCTATAAAATCTATCTTCATGAATTTATGTAAATTTACCAAAAATGTTCGCGTGTCCCCCTTATTTTGGTTATTCACTAGGAATTACGATAGTATAGATTAGTTTGTTGTATGTTTATGTTTGAGGGTTTTGAATCTATTTAACATTAGTTACACTGTATCCAAAAAGATTTTTGTTTTTAGCAAATAACTTTAGTTTGTATGTTGGTTTTTAAGAATTATTATTATATGGTTTAAATATTCTGATTACACCTTTATTAATCAATTTTATTTCTACTTGAAGTCTTATTTAAATAATTGCATCAAAAGAGCTTGGGCAAAGAAGTAACAAATGGTGTCCCAAGTTTGAAATTCATTTATTCTTAAAGATGTCCATAGAATCTATTTTAGAAAATTACCATTTAAAATGGCTTGCCATTGCTTGCCATCTCTATTGGAAGGAAGCAAAATTTTCTCCATTGCATTGCTTGATATTTTGTAAATATAAGGTGGTCAAGTTTTTTTCAATATTATAACATAAGTGTCAAACATACATTTTAGATAAGTATTCAAAGGTGAAAATAAATCCTTTCCTAAGTTTTGAGAACCATTCAAGATATTGGCCCTGAGACTTCATGGAAATAAATTCAACATGTATTCATTACTATAATAAACATATGTGCATGATTGATATAAGGTAGTTAGATGTTCTTTGGGATCTCCTTTACCTTTATACTTGTAAAATTTTTGGAGTTCAAAGTAATTTAAAAAAGGTGTAGTAATTTTAGTTAAATAATATGGATATGAGAAAATTTCCTCAAACTTAAATTATTTTTTCCTATTATAAGTGCCATCTTGAAAGCCTTGAACTCTATCCTTTATGTTTTGAAATTATTTTAATAGATATGGGGATAGTTTTTTCATTTGATTTAATGAATTAGGTGGTTGACACAAGAATTGATATATGTTTTGCCAACTATGTTGGTTAAAATGTTTGGGAAGTTGATTGTTAAAATTATCATTTTGAGGGTTTGAAAAGGTTTTGGAATTATAACCAATGTTTGGATTTGTATTGGAACAAAAGTTTGTTTCATTTGAGATTGTATTGAAACTAAAATTTGTTTGAGTTAGATTTGGGTTGAAATTGAGGTTGGGGTTTTGTGTAAAGTTTATGTTTGGGTGTGTTGGAGTTAGGTTTGAATTAAAACTTGAATTGATTGGTGTTGGTGTTGAAGTTCATTGAAATAAGATTGGTGTTGTAATAAAAAATTGTTTGGTTAAATAAATTTGGATTATATTGTTTTGGAACCATGTTGGAGTTTTAATTAAATAGATTAGAATTAAAGTGTAAATTAGCTTGGTTAGAATTTTGGATTGGTTTGTGTTGGTTTTGGTTAAGGTTAGAATTAGGATTTATTATTATTATTATTTAAGTTAAGGTTAGTGTTGAGCTTGGAAATTTAAATTAGATGGTTTTTAATTTTTGTTTGAGTTTGTGTTAGGATTTTGGGTAGATCTAAATGAAATATTTTGATTAGAGTTAAATTGATTTGGAGTTGGATTAGAATTTTGATTGGATATAACCAATCCAATAGTGTTAGAAGAATAAAACTAATTTAGTATACCACTATTTAAATGCAAATTTTTGGGCATGAGTGATGCATCATTAAAACTAAGATTGGATGGTTGATTGGGCAAGCTAGAATGGGTATTCAAGATTTTATTTTCATTGGAAATTATTGGTGAGCCTTGGAAGCTATGATTTTGGTTGATTAATGAGTTTTAATGAAGATTAAAACAAGGATTAATTTGATTATAACCTTGTTAATTTGGTTGTGCACTCAATTTTTTAATTTAAACTTGAATTAAATGGGAGACCCATATTCATGTTTGGATCATCTTGTTGTATGAATCGTAAAATTGAAGTAAGATTCAAGTTTTGATTAGTGGGGTGGATGATTGATGATTTTTAAGGTATATAATATAATAACCACCAATATATTCAAAACACTCAAATGTCTTTTATAAGGAGTACAACCAAATAAGGAGAACATATATAATTGTCATTGTTCATCTCCAAAATGCCACATGTATTTTGAATCATCCCTTGAACTTAAATAAATATGATCTCATACTCTACCTTCAAAACTTATATGTCATGGTCATATATGGTAGACATTCATTCTTGCTTTATTTGCATGGCCCTGATGGTCTCCCCCCTTATGTCATGAAGTGCTTTTGTAACATCCCTTTTGGGATTTACTAGAATAACATAATTTTTAAAATAAAATTTAGCTACACACATTCTTTAATTATATTTCACCATGATAATATAATTAGTTACCCTAGTATAAGACACTAAGTATGTTAACCATAAAATAAACATATAACATCTATTAGTTACTGACCACTGGCATTATATAAAATATTACATAACTAAATATAGAAAGTAATTACATATTTTTAGTCATAGTTGGTACAATAATACAGTAAATCTACAAATGAGTAAATAATTACATTTCCATCAGGAATAATGTTGAAATAATAATTACAATACAAGATACTAAGCTGTACAATGCATGAGTCTCACAAACTCTAGTATCTTTGGTAATCTCAAGTGTAGTCTCCAAATAAGTATTATTTTGGGGAGGGAGAGTATCATCCGAGTACTTTTCCACACCAAACATGGGCCATATATCTCTCACAGAATCCCTTAATTAAGGAATGACCCTCCATTCATATATAGGTAGATGGTGATGATGCGGAAATCTAGAGAGACAATCTAGTACCATATGATATACGATATCTAATACATGATGTGTACCATAAATAAATATATTCTAACATGATATCACACAAAGATGTAAATAATACATATGAAATAATATATTTAGCTAAACATTACTTTCACAAAAGATTTCATATATTTAATGATCTCTAGGATTAGTGAAATTCATACACACCACTTGATCAGATTCCCTTCATCTGGCATTAATGATGCTAATTAAGCTAGTAATGTCTGTCTCATAACTTATTTAGTACCAATAATTCTAGATTTGATTAATATAAATATAAAAACACAAATTCTAAAAAAATATTTCTCACTAAAAAGTATGAAACATGCTAAATACAATAATAATCAAAATACATACATTTAAGCTATCAAACGTATGTAATGAATCTTATCTATATTATTTAGTATAAATAATAAACATAACAAGTATAGTCTATACTAACCTGTATAATTTATACTTAGACTACATGTTTCTAATTTTTGTATCTATTAAAATGTAGTACCATCTTTGGTGAATAATAATATTATAGTTTTAATTTCCATGTACACATTTATCAATTACAAATAACTAGTCATAATAATTTCAAAGATCAAATATCTCATAGACAAC
>JARHVA010000511.1:4365000-4610000 GCA_037957365.1 Torreya grandis | reverse complement strand
TTGGGTCTTGCAGAGTTTTTTCGATGCATTTCATCCATTCCTAAGAAACCTTAATTATCTTAGTTGCACAAAAAATTCACAAAAATAGGATTTCTAAATATCTTTTACCCAAAAAACTATTTAAATGTGTATTTATATACTTCAAGTCTACATGGAAGCTATAAAATGAATATTGGTTCATATTTTAATATAAAAAACATGAATTAAGATAAATTGGAATTGTTGATTGGTCAATATTATATAACCTTTTCCATGAAAATTTTATCCACCCTTTCTTGAGCTACATATCCAAGTATTAATTTTTTTAATCATCCTTGGAATCTCCAACATAAATCATTTCTAGTTTATTTCCTAGTGTTAATGGTTTTATTATGATAAAATATTATATTTCTTGCTAATTTTTTTATGTAAAAATTAAACTTGTCTAGATTAGAAGCATATATTTTGTAAATTTATTTTCCTATTTATTCTATATTTTTGTAGTAAACTCTTGTATATATTTATTCCTTAATTAGTATCATTGGTCATCCTTTCCATACCCACAAATTATTTCTTCCTCTATACTTGTTGTTTAATAACCTATAACTCCTTCATATAACAACCTTCGTGACTACCAAATTTACAAAAATGAAATTTAAATGTCATGGTTATGAACCTTTTCTAATTATACACACTGATCTTCCAAATATACATGATTACAAAATTGGATGTGTTAATATCAAAGACTTTTGGATCAGAATCTAGATCAAAAATAAAAAATTAAATAGCCCAAAAGAATAGTTGATGGTGGACTTGTGAATGTAGTTGGTTTTCCAACATCACTATAATGCATTGATTTTATTCTTTCATGTTAAAATAGTATCACCTTGGATCTATAAATATTGTATATCCTAATAATTAAATGATTAACATCTTTTTAGTACTAATCCCTAAAAAATAGGGTGCAAACAATGTTAATGACTTCCATCCTATTAGCCTTTATAATAGCATGTATAAAATCTTCTCTCCAATACTAGTAAATTGAATGCAACATATTTTAGATATAGTCATTAGGGAGTAACAAGATGATTTTGTGAATGGAAGATAAATAATGGATGGTATATTCCTAATTCATGAAGCCATTCACTCCATCTATAAAACCTTGAGGTAGGTAATGTTCCTTAAGTTGGACATGATGAAAGCTTATGATTGGGTATATTAGTGCTTCCTTATGCTAATTATGGAAAGGCTAGGTTTTAAAAAATATATAAGTAAGATTATCTAAAATTGTATATCTACTCCTAAATTTTTTGTCATCATAAAAAAGATTCTAAAAGGGTTCTTCCCTGCTTCCAAAAGACTAAGGTAGGGAGACCCCCTCTCTCCTTACCTCTTCATCATTATAGAAAAAATTCTAGGAAGGAGTTTTCTAAAATCCCACATTTATGGACTGATTAAAGGAATTTTAGTGGCACTCAAAACCAAGCCTATCATGCATAAATAGTTTATATATGATACCATCATCATAGGGGAAGCCTCCATGGAGGAAGCCCAAAAAACTAAAACTCATCTTAAAAATTATAAATATGTTTCAAATTAGTGCATCAATTTTCATAAAATCTCTTTATTTTTCATTAACACTCCTCTCATTTATTAGAAAATAATTATTAGAACCTTGGAATGCCAGGTAGGAAACTTTACAACAAGTCATTTGGGAATTCCATTATTTGAAGGAAAAATGGATTATGAGCTTTGAAACCTCCTCATTGATCAAATCCAGAGGAAGCTTGTAGGGTGGAAGAGTCACATTTTGACATAGGTAGGGAAATACCAGCTACTCAAATCCTCCATCTAGAGTATCCTCATGTACCAAATGTCTATTTTTAGGATACCCTCTAAGGTGGCTACTAAAATTGAACAAATTTAAAATATTTTTTTATGGAGGAGCACTAAAGATAGATTCGAGTACAACCTCATCTCTTGGGAAAATATTGTATTCCTTAGGCAAATAGAGGACTAGGTCTTAAAAGCATAAAATCTATAACAGGGACCTATTGGAAAAATAGGTTAAGAGACTCATGAAGGAAGACAATGAATGAGCAAGAGTTTTCAAAGCCAAATATCTATAAGGACCAAAATATAATGAATTTATATTGGAAGAGGGTCCTAAGGATGGATCCACATTCTATAATGCCATAACCAACTATAAGGATATTTTAATTAAAGGGAAAATGGAAAATTAGAAATGGAGATAAGATTGATTTTTGAGAAAATGCCTAGTTTTTCTCCACCCCCTCTCCTCACAATAAGATTAGACCAACTGATATAAGGACTTCAAGAAAATATGGGGCTCAAAATTTAGATATTATTAGGTGGTGAATGAAGGATCAAAAAGTTGTAAATTACTCTCCACTAAAGGGCACATAGGTAAATAATTATAGGCAATGTAGAATCTTAACTCCTCTATTAATTAGATCCACATTCATACATTCCTAAAAGAAGATCACTTAATATGGGTTGATAAAGATAGTGGTATTTACTTATTATCATCATGACATGTCATTGATATTAGCCTAGAAAAGAGAATAGAACTCCTAGAAATATCTTTAGATAAAACATCTAACTCCCAAAGTCAATTTCTTTCTTTGGTTGGCAGCCCATGGTAAGATAATGACTATAGACAACCCAACTAAAATAGGGCTGATGGTCTCCAATAGATGCCCATTATGTAGAAATGTGGAGGACTATGTTCACCACCTATTCTTAATGTGTACCTTTAGTTCCACATTATTTAACTAGATGTTAAATAAATTTAACCTAGTTTGGGTAAAATTTAACAATGTGCTTGATCTTATAAAGTAATGGAAATCACCCTAAAATATCCCATCCATAGAATTCTTATGGTACTTAGCTCTCCCACTCTAGTTTTAGAGTGTGTGGAAGGCCCAAAATGATAGCCTTTTCTCTAATAAAATGCACTAGCCTAAAGAGGCCTATTTTCATCTCTACTAAGCTACCATAAAAAATTGGAAATATTTGCCTCCCATGGACAAAAACCTAAGACCTAAATCAACATAATTGATCTTCAACAATTGGGGCATGGTTCAAAAAATAATTTCCCCCTTCAAATATCTTATCCATAAACACATAAAATTGAAGGCTCCACCTGTAGGTTGGGCTAAATTAAACTTTGATGGTGATTCTAAAGAAAACTTGAGACCCATAGGTAGGGGAGTAGTCATAAGATATTCATAAATAATGTTTATTGTCTCCTATGTAGGGTATTTGGGAACTCAAAAAAATCATCTTGATGAAGTAAAGGTGGATTATTAGGGCATCCAACTTACCTCCAACCTTAATATAGAAATAATCATTATAGAGGGTGACCCTTTAAACATATTAAATGCTCTAGATGGAAAAATAACCCCCTCAAACATAATAAAAGATATCATGGTGACACCAAGTAACATTTGAGAAGAATGACATAAGTCCAAATTATGCATGCATATTATAAAGGTAATGGTGTGCTAGATATGCCTGATAATATAGGAGTAGAACTCCCTCTTTTAACTAGATGTCACAAAGGAGGCCACATCCCTGATAACATCCAATTAGCTATACAAAATGGAAGTATAATGGGATAAGAGGGATATTAAGTTGATACATACATGAATATATATCATTAATATATGTGTTTTAAAAAATTATGAACCACAATTATGAAAGAGTGAGTTGTATTTATTGCATAAGATTTAAGGTAACATGCTTCCAAATTTTATTTCAAACTATTCAAGCCAGCATATTCCATAACCTCCTAAACATTTATCTCATGTCCATTAGAACATAGCTAATGAGGGGTGAGAAAGAGTGATTATATCCTACATCATATTATTAGGTGTATGGATTAAATAAAGTCTATAAAACTTTATTGTGGTATGGACTCTTGAAACTAATTCTATGGATTACCAAACATGATGTTGATGTTGTAAGGGACTTCATCACTAGATGGAATAAGTGTATGGTGGTGATGAATGGAATTAAGATTGAAGTCATAGAGTAATTTATATGCGAGACCATGGGCATGATGTATGAAAGGGAGAAGGCTTAAAAAGACCATAATATAAATCAATAACTCCTTTAGTGCTTCTTCTACAAGAATAAGCTCATGAAAACATATAAGAAGGGTTTTCTTGAGATGATATTCCATAGTAATGGTTGGATATTTGCCTCTAGGTGATGAGATACCTAATTATTAAGGGTAAGTATACTTTAATTTTATCCAACCAATTTTAATTATTAAACTATTTTTATGGTTATAAGATTAGCCTCCCATTTTACCTATTAAAATATTTGGAATGCGCAACCCTTACCCACCAAGCTAATAAATCCTACCCTATAATAAATCAAGGACTTATACTACTATTGGTTAAACATGGTAAAACATTAAAAAGGAGGGAGATTCCCTTATAGGGTTATTCTAATGATGAATACTCCCTAGAGGAGGACTCTACTTTAGGATCCTACTACCCCTTTGTCAATACCCCCCAAGCTAGCCTGTCCAAAACCCTTGATGATAAACTACCACTAAATTTGTTTGTCCCTAATCCCAAACTAGTTTTTATGGATGAGGGAACCTATATGGCAGTAAATGAGAACATTAATTTCCTCTAGTCTAAAGAAATGAAAAATAATAAACAGTAGTTAGATATTTTTAATAACAAGGTATAAGAAGCTGGATTGAACTTGGCTAGTCTCATTCAAGAATGGAATGTCTTGCATAGGCAATTTGAAATGAATATTAAATATTTTTTCCATTCCAACATGGTGAATCAGACCCATATTAATTATCTAGTTAGGGATATGGATAACCCCCCACTTGATATCCCTATTTTGAGCCCTATAAAGAAAACCCCTCTACAGGTACAAGGATAAAAAGGTGGCATATGATCCTCCCCCAAGATGATGTTGAACGACCCAAAAATAGGAAAAGGTCCAAAGTTTATAATAAAAAGTAGGTAGTACTTGATAATATATATTAAGAGGAGAAGGAACCACTAGAGGGCCCCCCTCCTGATATATTTTTTATTGTTTTTGTTTCATCAACTACAGGGTTATCTAGCTAGTTTTTTGTTGTTTTTCTACTACTTGGCCATAGTGGCTTGTTAATTTTTTTATATAACTTATATGGTTCCTATATCCTTTTAAAACTATGTTTTTTACATGATCAAATAAAAAAATAATTACATAAATAGATAATTTTTCTCTTATTAATATCTTTAGACAACTTGTGCATGATGAATATGTTGAAATGAGTGAAACATTTTATCAACAAATTTTTGATGAAAATAAATATTATTATCTAAATATTATCACTCAAACTTGGATGAATCCACAAATAATTTGGATCATAAAAACTACGTAAAAACTTAGTCACATCTAATTTCAATTAATATCTATCAGATATCATCACTCTTTTGAATGGAGTAATGAGCTATGAAGTTGCTAAAAAAATTAGAACTAGATGTGCATGTATGTTACTGCCATTTTTAAAGACAAGAAACATATTTATTAGGTACATATAATCAATGACAATTTACATGATCAACTCACCCATTTGGACAAGACTCAATTTTTCTTCATGACTTCATACTTATTATATGTAGTTTGAACAATGAATTCATGGCTTGGTTTGAAATCTAAAGGAACTTTCACCAATAAAACTCAAATTTATGATTTATATGATCATATCACCTATAATAAAATAAAAAATGAATATTATAAGAGTTAATAATGCATTCACAAGGGTGAAATTCTACATGTTGAAAGGTAATCAGGTGATGAAAATCTCTAGAACCTACATCTTTGGTTAAGAAATATGGCATCAATTTTATATAGTTTCCATGCATTCATTTATCTCAAATTTAGGGGATTTTAGGGAACCCCTTTCATGTTACCAAAATATGTAAATTATAATATGATTATTATTGAATTATATTAGCATTTAGGAGTAATACATAAAGTGTGCAAAGATAAAAATACCTATGATCACATTCCTAATCGACCTCATATTTGTAGGTCAACTATGGATTCTTAAAAAGTTAAGAAATGACTTTATAAATTGAAAATGTATTTTTATTTACAAAGTTTATAATTTCACATTAAATATTATGTCAAGAATAAATTAAAACTTGGGACTAAATTTGATCATTATTTACAATATGAAGACTGTTAGGAAGATTGAAAAAATGACATTGAGGTTAGGAAAAGGGATTATATGCCAATGAATTTGAAAAAATGAGATATTTTAGACTTGAATGGGTCTCTTAAGGGATGATTGATGATGGAAATAATATGATTAATCTAGCCTTCACAAACACCATTCATTTTGTCTCTTTACCTTCTATAAATTAGTCTTTAAATTTTATAATTGATTTGAGATAACATACCAAATTTTTCATGAAAAGATCATGGGATTGGTTATATAATAGAATAGTATTAAAAAAAAATAAAAATCCATTTGGAAAAGGTGAATCCTAAAAAAAATTAAAAAAGGGTAACATTTGTAATACCTTATCAACTACTCAAGTATACTAAAAAATTCCTACAAAAAAAAATAGACAAGGAATAGGTGATGATGAAGAGCCTTATAAAAAATAAGGATAGGAGAAAACTTGTGGTGGTAATGAGTAGCTCATGTAGACTTTGGAAATAAATAAACCTAATATTTATGCATCACAATTCAACATTAAAACCATAGCTCAAAACAAGGATCCAAAAGGTGTTGATAATACTAATTTGTTACAATTAATGGTTTCTCCATTGGTTTAAACACCATTTCCCACCTTAGGAACTTATTCCCCATATTTCCAACCACTTCTAAGACTTATTATCCATCACCTTCTCCAACTCATTTTACTTCTCCTCCACTTGTTCCACCTCCACCTCCTCATCCATATTCACCTCAAAAACAAGTCAACTTTACTAAATATTTAGTTACCCATGATACATTTAAGGTTATAACTCAGCCCCCACTACCAAGTTGCATGTTATCACTTCTTCAAATATTCCTAGTTCACAAATTATACCTTCTTAATGAATTACATATTCACCTTGGATTAAAATTTTGATTTAAAAGAAAAGGAATATGGTTAAAGCTATTTCACTAAGTTTTGATGTTGTTTCATAATTATTAAAACATTTTACACCAAATAAAGATAAAACAACCTCTATATTTGTGGTTATTTCTTCAGGTGATATATATTTCAAAGTGGTAAAGCCAATAAAAAATAAGAATGAAGTTGAAATGAGTCCTTATGACTAAACTATGACTCGGGTTGATCTCAGCAAGTCAACATATAAGGAGATATTAATATGTTGGAAATATCTATTTAAACTTATAGTAAAAATAAAAGAGATTAAAAAAATTCAAGAACTACTTGAGTAGTATGTTCACATTATTTTTACTACATAAATATAATTATTGAACAAGGTGACAAACTAATAGTTGATACTCCTTTGAAAATAATTTATCATGTAGAGATTGATAGAAATATAGATGAAAAGGTTATTGGAAATCTTATAAAATTTAAGATCTATGGTAAGGTAACTGATGAAGGGGTTGACAAAGTTCTGGTAAAAGGTGCCAAGTTTATTGATGAAAACTAGAAAATATTTTTTTGATTGAAGGTGATAAAAAATACGTCACTATAGAAATTTATTTGTTAACTAAAGAAGAGAAATCATGGAAAAATATGATAAATGAATTACAAGAGATGGTTCCCATTGATGATAATATTCTCTTTAGAAAAAAAATTTAGCACTGAAGGAAATATTTTATAGTTATGTGTATATAGTGTTAAATGTAAACTAATTGTGAGAAGAAGCCAACAAATATTTTCAAATTAAAAAATATTATTATGATATCGTGGGAGATATTCAAGCTAATATCATTGTCATCCATTGTGATGTATTCAAATAAAAAGATAAAAAACCATTATTATCTATAGAAATAAAGCAATTATTTTAAAATATGATGAAAGAAAAACTTTTAATATTAAACTTTTAATATTATACACTATATGATCCTTGTGGAAAATAATAAAAATGTACCAAATATTTTCATGAAAGATGTAAAAATTAAGAAAGTTATGAGGGTATGGACGATAAAGGTGAATAACACTAGGATCCCTAATTAGGAGGCTATACCATTTATGGTACATACATATATGGATTACATATTAAAATTCTTACTAGATCAACAATAACTAGAGTCAAATTTAGACAAACATTATTAACTTTCTCTCTACCTAGACTTTCTCTCTCTAATTCTATTTACTTGTTTCAATTTTTAAATAAAGTCTCATGTAATATTATAACATTACATTATAGTAAAAATTTATGATTTAAAATTTAATATTTTGAAAAGTAAATTAGAATTAAAAGTGCAACTCAAAATGAGGAAGTTAGCTACTAGGTAGTTACAAGGGTAGTTATGATTGTTTTAAATACAAGTGTAAGCTACTGTATATTGAATTTTTAAGAAAGGAGAATAAAATTAAATACTTTTAATTTTACAAAGAGAATTATTATGATAAATATTTTTTTATCCTTGTGTCTCTTAGATTTCTTAATTAATGTAAGAGTTACCCTTGAGTGATATGCATTTTATTCTTATGTATTCTTTATGTAAAATGATTCAATGTGAAACCATCAATAAAATTTTACTGTAAACATTATAAATACTAATTAATATTTTTATTTACTTGATTAATCCATGTCCTTTAATGATGTTGGAAAAAAACTACTAAAAAAAAACATTGTTTATTTCTAAACTGAAATACAAATATTTTATGCAGAACTTTTTTTCTAAAAAATTATCTAATTATGTCTTAACTCACTCATTTGAAGTATTTATTTATTTATCATATGAGTTATTAGGGACAAGTTTCATGTTGGTACATGTCTTCCCTCATTTTTCTTACTTCTACATTATTTTAAAACTTCCCATTTTTTCTCCCATCACATCATTTTATAGCATTCCATAAAATGCCAATTTTTAATGTATATATTGTAGATGTTATTTTATATAAATTTATATATTTCAATAATTAAATCCTCACTAATCATTTAGGAGGTATTCTATCCCACATATTATAGATCATAAGTTTTGTCATTTTTCCATCATATAAAAAATTACCGCCAATAATTTTTTATACCTACCATGGGGCACATTATTGTGATTTTCATGAAAAACACATGTAAATGTTTTGGTTCACATGAATCTCCTAGCAACTAAAGGACCATTTCATCAACTATATCTTGATTGGTAAAAACCTACATAACTAGACATAACTTCTAACATGACATAATATACACATGAATGTGATAAAGTCATTGTTACTCAGTTTGAAATAGTATTTAATATATTGAACCAAGAGATATTCCATGAAAATCATGATAAAATAATTATTAAATGCATAATAACTCATATAGCTCATCAATTAGCTCATAATCCTAAACATTAAAAGAACTATATGACTATTACTAGAAATGAAGATCCTAAATGTTAACCTAGGCTTGATTGGATAGAATTCATAGATGAATATATTAATTCAACCCTATAATTTTTAACATAGGATAAAAAATCAAGTTAATCTCATTTACAAAGTTTTACTACACTTATAAATGAATAATAATATCATGTTGTTAACATTTGAAGGACTACACAAATCATTTCAAGAATACAAGTTAGAAGTCAAGAAAGTAGAGCATTTCATATGCTTCTCAAACTTATTTTACAATAAGAGTTTCTTCACATTATCATCCTGATAGTTCAATATCTTTTCTACCTACCAAACCTTGATTAGATTTTTGAAACACAAGAAAATCTTTATTTAGACTAGTATTTACATGGGAGAATAGAGTGAATCTAATTAAATTTCAAAGAGTTTTATAATTAAAAATGATAAATATTATGTTGTCCTCATGAAAATATATAAAAAATTAGCTAAGCACAACCAAGAAGATTATTTCAAAGAGTACTTATATTTCATCATGTGACTCTATAATAATAATTTTTCTTTCAAACTAGTATAAATAATATTTACTAGAGAAAACATATCCCCAAGGGAATATAAGATTTTTATTTTGGTTATAGGAGAATTTTGATTTTAAATTAACACCTAAAATAAATCAAAACTAGGATATATACAAGACTTTATCTAAGTTCCAAAAAATAGAAGTAACAAAAAGGTGATTATTTAGTAATTCAAGTACTCATTCTTTTTGGGAAATATATACCTGTGAACATAGTTTTAATAAATATGTATGTACCTTTGGGTAATGTGATTGGTTAATTAGATTTATGGTGATCACATGAATTTCATAGAGGGTCATAAAAGAGATTCCCTAAATTTTTAGGGGATGAACAATAGGATACAAATAAACATATTGCTTCCTTTTTCACTCCATGTGGAATATTAAGAGTCTATTACGAAGATATTGATGTAATATTATTCATGGAAACTCTAAAAAATGAAAAAAAAATGGTTTTATCATCTCACCCTATAATTTATTAGTAATTATAATACCATGAAAAACAAATTTGAGAGTCATTTAATTTTAGTAGAATATGGGGAGAATTACTTAGTCAATTGACTCAGATGAATAAAGAAACTCATTAACCAATGCTAGATTTTATTTAAAAATTAAAAATTATTAGAATAAGATTTATCAAACAATAATACCCACTAATGAAAATCAAAATATTTATTCATTAATGCACAATGGCCATAAGTAGGATTTATTATAAGAAGGAATTCATTACTTGATTTAGACCAAAGACATACATTTTTTTTGAAGTTAAGGATGATATGGTAATATATATAATTAAAAAGAGATCCTTAAAAATGTAAAGGATAATCCTTAAATAAAACATCTATAGATAAGTTAATCCAAAATATGGTAAATGATGTTGTTGATTTTAATAAATAATTACCTTAGATGCAATTTTATGCTCCATATCTAGACATTTCTTTGAGGTCAACATAGCCCCATTTCTAAAAAATGGGGACCCTTGTGTTAAATTGTGCAAGTTTGTACCCCAAATTGAAAATTATATTTGATTAAGAGAATCATTAACATATTTATATATCTTTATTTATTTGAAGATCATCCACACTTGGTCTGGTTGGCTTATTCATTCATGGATCTAGTTTGATCTTATTGCTAATATTGGATCTTTGTGTTTCAAGTTACAGGTTCAATGGAGTTCATTTGAAATGGGAAATACT
The DNA here is from genome assembly GCA_037957365.1 of Torreya grandis. Classification (NCBI taxonomy): domain Eukaryota; kingdom Viridiplantae; phylum Streptophyta; class Pinopsida; order Cupressales; family Taxaceae; genus Torreya; species Torreya grandis. Next base: position 4,598,730 of record JARHVA010000511.1, on the reverse strand, counting down.
AAAGGTTTTATGTTTAAATGTTTTTCTAACCTTTGGTTTATAATTGGTTAAGGAAATTCATATTTGAATTGATAAAACCCTAGTCAAAGATTTTAACCTAGGTTCCTTTTAAATTAAAATTTGGTGAGAACATTTTATGTAGGAATAATTAATTATGCTATGGACTTGATATAATTTTTATCCTAAGGCTTAGTCATGTTTTTGTACGGGAAACTGCTCCTACGAACAGTGTTGTGATCATTGACACGAATAATCCTGTGCCGGTGATGAGGAGACCTATTACAGCAGATTCAGCTCTAATGAATCCCAACAGTAGAATTCTTGCTTTGAAAGGTTTGTTGGGCCTGCCCTTCTTTAATCATGTTTTTTTCTGTCCTTATGATTTAATTTTTCTCTCTCTAAAGGAGTATTCTATGGATCTTTAGATACATCATTCTGTTAATATCTAAGCGCAAACGTTATACTTGAAAATTTAGTCAATCAGAAATACAATTATTTAGTTTCTGGGTGGGTATAAGATGCTTTCAAAAGCCTTTACTGTTTCTTTCAAGGTGAGCAAGGTTATGTAATGTTCCATTTTGCTGCTGTTTATATGTTCTCTTTTTCAACAATTTTAATGGTAGGGTTATCAAATCAAGTAGAGTGGTTGGCTTAAAATCTAGATATCATGGCCAACCTGATGGAGAGAAATTTAACTGATTGTGGAAAAATAAGTACTACTCACTACAATAATAATATGTATCTATCCTTATATGGCGTGGCAAAGCTGGATAATGTGGTTAACTAGACAGTGTAAAGGAACCTAATTACGGGAAAGAAAGTTTCTTAAATATTGTGAACAGGCTGAAAACAATACATTTTATGGAGATGAGTCATTGATGCTCATAGATATTCATAATAATGGCTTTCATTGTTCACGCTGTAAATTTGATTCATATAACTGATAACCAAGCCTTAGTATAATTTTTTAATTTTATATCCCTTTACACCCCAAACACCTTTGTTCTCTTTTATCTAAGATGGTCCAACTAATGTAAGGTCCCTTTTATATATCTTAGACCAGACATAAACCTTTATCCTAAATTTTTAGACCCTAGGATAAAACCTTATGACTTATATTTTATTATTTGTGGGGTCCTTTTTATTATTATTTTGACCTTAGTCCAAAATATTTATACCAAGTCCCTTTTAATTTGAAATTTCATTTTAATATGTCTTGGACCTAAATTAAGACTTTATTTTAAAGATTTATTCATATTTATTAATACAAATGAAAACCTTAGCTTAAGTCCTATATTATTCTTGAGTTGACTTAAATATTGTGCTTATCTACAAGATCAATGACCCACATTTTCTTGAGTGAAGTTAATCCAATAGAGCAAAATAAAAATGGGAAGACTAAGTATAAGAACCAATCTTGCTCAACCTTGAAGATCATGATCAGATGGTGCAAATTTATTCAAATGATAAGATCTAATGGAACATAGTCTAAGTCAAAAATTCAAGCCACAAAAAGGGTTAAATATCAAGCATGTACCCAAGATCAATGGTATATGTTTTCTACTTGATATTGATTAAATGGTGTGTATTGAGTTAATAATTCAATGGATCCCTAGGACAAGTAAGAGGGTGACAAGTGTCACCTTTTTGATGAAGGAATATTAAGCAACCAATTATGTTGGACCTTGAAGATCAAGATCCAACAAGGTGTGTTTTCTTGGATAAGGATAATTCAATATTAGAATATGAACATTAAAAGGTCAAGACAGATGTAGAGATGACACATGTCATAGTTATAGGCCTCTAAATTAAATCTTGAGAATTTTTTCAAGATCAATGCTCTATAGATGAGTGTACATATTTAGATCAAAAATATACAGAGTAGGAGGTATAATTAAGTAGGATAATCCAATGGAGCATGTTTAATCTATATAATCAAGATCAATGATGCATAGAAAATATTGAAAGGTTAAGGAAAATGTATAAATGACAAGTTTCATAACCATAGGGAATGCAACGAGTAGCCAATGTTGTCTAAGTTATCAAATTAAGATCAATGGTTTGCATTGATCTATGTAAAGATGATCCAATGGTGCAAAATCAAGTCAATATTTCAAAGGGAAATGGCCGTTTTTTGAATATGAATGCGTAAAGTGTCATAAAAATTCCATGATAATGCCATGTAAGTAAAAAATGATAAATATAAAGATCTTATGGGTTTATAAAGGCAAAGGTATAAATGTGAAGATCTAAATCAAATCTAAGGCATGAAGTTCATAAAATATCAATAAGTTACCATCATTAAATATCTGAGAGGACTTGAAAAAACTCCCTCACATCTATAAAAACCCTAATTTAACCTTATTGATATTATAATTAAGCCAAATAAGATCAAATTATCATCTTTGTAATAAGAATTTTATTTTTTACCCATGCAATCTAGAAGATGTGAATCTATATATAACCATGGATAAGGAAGGAAGAACTTTCAAATATAAGTAGTTTGATGCCATGGCTCTGAACATAAGAGATATCCAATGGTTTAAACTATTCTAGACAATTGAAGAACAACATGCCTTCACCAAAGAAGAGGAAAAGAACATATCTATGAAGAGGAGATACTATGAAATAGTGGGAATCCAAATGATAAGCCTTCATTTTGTTATAGTGAAACTTGAGGTACTACACTATATAGATATTCTTGCTCCTATCTTCAAAGATGCTAAAGTCAATTAGGGCATGATAATTCATTAATGTATCTTTAAGAAAATTGTCTATATTTCTCCTATAGCCTTTTAAAAATACTATAAATTTCATAAGCCTCAGGTATACATGGCCACAATCAATGAGTGGGCCAAGGAAAATGACATGAAAAACATTCGTACACTATGGCTACTCTGGGAATGAAGTGTTCTCAAACTATAATGGCAACATCCTAATCAACCAATTTAGACTTCAGATCAGAGATGATCATGACTAAGATTAATAATTTGTGTGTAAATTCAACCACCACATATTGGGATGGGATATAGGTGCCCTTGGTCTATTTCATGGTTGAAAAGGAAGTCAACCCTCCCTTAGGTGAGATAATTAGCACTTTTTTGAGTAGGTAGTTCTCTATAAGTAAGAATAAAATTAGGGGTCAATTTTACATGATGTCATACTTGATAGATGCACTACTTTATAAAACAAAAATTCATAGACATAAGGAATGTTTTCTTGATGGGATCAAACCATCTCCTAATAATATTAAAAATTGCATATTTTCAAATATAGGGACCATATTCAATTTATTTGTGATTGTGTTTACCCAGCCTTAATTGAGGCTATTATAGGGATTCTAATGCCCAGGGTTAACCCTTTGATCAAAAATATAATTTAATTCATGGGGGACATCTGGTTATATCTTAATTGCACCATGATCAAGACTAAAGGAATATAATGCACCCCACTTAGACTACCAGTCCACATGTTAGTCAAACTAACTAAATAAGAGGTAGCATACCAAATATTCAATGACATAAATGGTATTTACAACACCAAGAATAAGGGAATGATCCATACCCTCCCCATAACCATTGGTAGTATTTTTTTCAATAATGGGATAATATTGAGGATGCCTCTAAACACATGACCTATTTTAGATTATAACATGATGAACTAAGGCAGTGGGATCCCCAAGGAAGAGTTATGGGGTACTTTAAATATAAAGGAATAAATGTAGTTTATGAGGATAATCTTAGGGGCATTGATCCAATATACACTAAGGAATTTTCATTCATTAAGGTCTTGGAAAGATTGAAGAAACATAACATCAAACCAGAAGTAAGATTGCTAAGGGAGTAGAAAGGAAATAATGATATATGGTAGTTTAGACCAAGGCAATATCATTTTTTAGGGGGTCAATCTTCTAGACCTCCTCCAATATAACCATAAATAGATGTAAAAAATCTTAAGGCATTAGTTTAATAAATGCTAGAGGAAAAAAGGCTTGATGAGATTGCATCTTCCTCAGCCTAGGTAGTAGAACAAGGGTCACCTACTGATGAGATTGATATAATATAATTAGACCCTAAGGAGATAGTGGAAGATGATCTAAAGGTATTATATAGTGACTATGAATATAATGAAGAAGCGACTTAAGTTAAAGAGACAAAAAAATAAAAAGGGAAGGAATTATCCTTGGAATTGGTTCCAGTGGATACCCCAAAGAGAAAAGTTGAGCTAAAATTAGTCCTAATAGGAAACAAAAGGCCCAAGTTGATCTTCACTCACCCTATAAGTGAGGTCAACCTTTTCAGTGAGGAAAACCTAATCAAGGGCCTAACCATCCTTGAATGGTTTGTATATGGAAAATTTTAGATGATCCGTAATATACATCATCATTAGGCAATTACAAACTCAGTCAACATCACTATCCATGATGAAATCAAGACATGGATAGTTTCTCTAAAAAAGGAAGAGGGACAAAGGATGATAGCTCCATGGGATCCAAGTGAAAATTAGATGGAAACCTTAATCCCAAGGATAATATAGTCCTTATTTGGTTTCAAATTTGACCTAAAAACTACTAGTTTACAAAGGGTGATAAGAAGAAAACCATGGTCAGATGAGAAGAGTTCACTTTTCAAAAGGTGGAGCCATTTATTGGCTTAACTCCGGTAAGAGGAAAAAAACTAGGAGAAATCCCTCTTTTTGAGGAAAATGTACTTGAATTATCCCAAGCATAGTCAACCCAGTTATAGGAGGACCTGAAAGGCATGCAACAACACAAGGATAATATACAAAAGTAAAAGGAAAATTTAGAGAAGTAAGCTATATTATCAGTTCCTAATGCTATGATTAAGATGTTTGAAGCATATTTATATGACAAGTTTAAATATCTAAATTTAATAAGGTCTAGATAGAATGGATTGAGATAATAAGATGGAGTAATAAAAGGATTAATCACCAAATGATAAAATTCAAGAGATAAAATTAAATAATTAGCTAACATCTTGATGAAAGATCAAATCCCTAGTTTCAAGACCATTATCCTAGCTCATCTCAACACAATCATGGGATTGATTATGGATAATATCAAGGGTTTGAGTACATGGTCTATGTATTTATAAGGTCTCCTTGAGGATGATAAAGAACTACTAAATAGGATAGAACACTTCCTAGAGACCATGATCACAAAACCAACTACACTCAACTCCATGGGCCTCATCACAGATGAAGATTTCCAACACAGAACCACCCTAGTCATGCAAGAAGTCAAGAAAATAAGTTAAGGTAAATCTTTAGTGGAGAACATCAAGGTCATATATATGATCCTAACAATAGAGGAAAAGAGTTTTGAAGTAAGAAGCATTAAAGAATCCTTGGGAAGAAATGATAGAGACCTTAGAAACTTGGTAGACCAAAAATATTGACTCTTTATGGAGCCTATTATTAACCTCAGGTTGATTGATGAGAAGTATGAGAAGGCAATGAAGGTTTTTCATCAAAAATAGGGAACAACATTGACAAAGGGGGATTAAAGCTAGTTAGTAATATTCTTTTTGTTAGAAACTTTGTAATATTTTGAAAATAGAATATTCTTATTATAAAGGCATGTGCAACTTATAAATCACATTACCTATAGGTCATTTAATTAGGAAAAGTCTAGCGTATTCTATAACTTTGTAAAAAATGATAACTATCCTTACATTTATACTTTTGTAATTAGTTATGACTGATCGACATACTTATTTCCCTTATATAAAATGAGTATTGTAAATTTTAATAGAGGGGGAGTTATTAGATCCAAGAGCTAATTAAATTTTTTTAGCAATTAATATAAGCAAGTAATTCTATAAATTTTGTCCAAATTTAATTATCTTTTTTTTTAATCTTAGCTTCTCTCTCATTTGTTTTATCTAATTTCTATATTTGAATAGTTCTCATGAATTCTTAATGTGTAAATTTTGAATGCATAGTTGTTAACTTGTGTTAATTCTAGGTTAATTCAAAGTTTTTAGGTTCATTTAGTTTTATTACTCTCCTTTCATTTGGGCTAATGTTGTTTTCTTATAGGGATAAATCTTTAAAGTGAACCAAATTCTTATTTGCATTATTTCACACCATCGTTAGATGTTTTCCTAATGTCTGATAGGATTTGAGCTTATGATATTTAATTTCATACATTGGTTAAGTACATACCCAAATTATATTTTAAGCTTGTCATGATACTTGGAATGAAGATCAACAACATCTCTTCTCTACCTTACCTTTCCTTTTGATCCTTTGTTAACCAAATCACTCTAGCTTAACTTTCATTATAAATAACCATCTTATATTAGTCTTTAGATTAGTTCTTAACCATAATTCACCATTCTTAGCATATCATACTTCATATTTTACATTGACTAACATTTGGCCATGGTGGCCCCACCCACCAAAACATTATAAATATTGTGAAACAATCCACTCACTTTGCCTCTATTTCATCAATAGATAATAGGATTATCACAACCTACAACTCATGCACTAAATTCTTAGAATTATAAAATGAGAAGTGTTCTTGAACACTCTGGGCACATGTGATACATATTTAGGCATCAAAAATTCTTACAAGAAATTATGTTTCCCCTAACAACCATCCTTAGTTTCAATCTCCAAAATCTAAGTTTGATATTGAATCCTGTCCTATTGAAAACACTTTAGTGAATGCAGTGTTTGAAATATAAGAAGGATTTGAATAAAAGAATGAATAATTAGAAATCAAGGACTTGAATTTTTAGGAGTAATAAATTGATGAACCTGGTGGTGACCACTAGTAATGATTCCATGGAGAATGAGTCTAATAAATATAATTATAGTATTGTAGTTAATGATAGAAGTAGTTAGTATTTCATTATGTTCAAAAGAACATTTAATTTTAAAAAAAATCTTATAAAAATAAATACAAGGATAGTAAATGAATATGCCCACTTCAAAGAAGTTCCAAAAAATTCTCTAGTAATAGTCACTATTCCTCATGGGTATCCTTTGCCCAATCAAATAAACCCTAAACAAATTAATACTTAATAAAGTATATATTGGAAAAATCCTCATCTATATTGGTACAAATTCAAAAATTAATGTAAATTCTCCCTCAACATTTATTTGATCAAACCTCTAGTATTTCTCTAGCCTTCCTCTATTTGATATTTAGATCATGTTAATAAGTATAGAATCTATATGTCTCAATTCAAGTATTTCAAAAACAATATTGATGAGTTAAATAGACTTTACCATTTTATTAAAGGTAATAATCTTGGTGTAAGAGAATATAATTCTAAATAGATTATTCCCCCACCTTCTAATCCCAAATTAGTGAATTTCATGATGGAATCTATCTCTAACTCTATAAAAAAGAGGCATTCTATGTATCCCTTTTTCTAAAAGGTTGTAGGGTAAGTAATTGCATAATTGGTATACTACCATTAGAAAATGTCATGCTAGCTAAGGTTTCTCTTATGATTTTCTTAACTTGCTCAAGAACATTTGGTCATTATTTCTCCATAAATATTTAGAAATTTCCCTTGTTTGAGAAAATTAAATATGCTCAAGTAGCATTGGCCTCTTATTTAATGACTTTAATAGTAGCAAATATTCATACTATGTATGGCATGTTATTAGGTAGGAAATTTTATACATAATTAGGTGGGGAAATTCAAATAGATTTATATCATGTTACATTCATGAAAAAATGTGTCAAATATGAACTAGAACCTAAATCTAAGATAAAAATCAAAATCATAAGACTAAGGGTTTATATTATTTATGAAGATTCTAGCTATGAAAATTATATGTTAATGTCTGAAGGGGATACAGATGTATCATAGATAGTTAAAACTAATCCTGCTAGTATCTAAACTATATAATTTAATGGTATTTATACTTCAAATCGAGTAGGTGTTAAAATTATCCTTATTTATCCAATAAAATAAAATTTCCCTTTTACATGTAATCTAAAATTTTAATGCATGAATATTATTATAGAGTAGGAGTTACTACTCATTTATTTAAAATATACCTGAAGAGAAAGGAAACAAAATAAACTAAATCTTGAGGATATGCAAACTGATAGTGAAACAAGTGATAAATATGTAACAAGTAAAAATGATCTTTTGAAACATTACAAGAATCACATTTAGGAATGTATTGAAATGTTTGAATAATTATTAATCACATACATTCTAAGAGGTAATAATTCAAAAGTAGATGCAATTTATTTATCTGCCTCACTAATTATTCCTCCTCCTAGAAAAGATGAAGATGAATAAACTATTGAAATTATGTTTATACCAAGCATACTTGATAATTTATAACAATGTAAAGTTTCTAATAATGATGAATGGATAATAACATTTAAAAAAAATTGATAATTTCATAAACTTGTATTTTGAAGGTAATTTGTAGCCTACAAGGAGATTACGATTCAAAAAGAGGAAGAAAAAACTATAAAACCCAATATGAAGGAGTGATAAAGTTTAAAAGAAACTAAATTCCCAAATTATTAGTTTTTATTGAATAAATCTTTGATGAACATGATAGGTTTATCATGATAAAAATGTAAAAGGAGTCCCTCAATTCTACTAATTAAAAAAAAGTGAATATTAGAACAAAATAACAACTAGAATGGTTAACATAGGCAAGTTTTGTTATCTATAAATATAAAAAAAATTAGTACATTTCTTTGGATATATATATGGATATTATTTCATATTCATATTTTGATGTCAAATTATTCAAGTCGAGAGATATTGAACATATGATTCTACTAAAATTTCATTTTTAACCATTCAATAAAAAATAAAGGTAATATAATCCAAAGATATCAGGACTATTTTTTAGGAATTAAATAAAATTTTAAATGAAGGAATTATATTTCCTATCCATCATCTAAAATTGATTTCTTACATTATGCATGTTCACATAAATAAATTTTCATTGGATCTGAGATGTTATCTATGTTTGTTGGTTTATATGGATATAACCAAATAAAAGTAGCTGGTGAAAATCCACATGGGAATAACTTTAATACTCCTTTGGGCAATTTTACATATAAAATAATGGATTTTGGTCTCATTAATTCAAGTGTCACTTCCTAGTGAAAAATGGACTTAGCCTTCAATAATTTGAAAAATAATATTATTGTTATTTATCTTAATGACCTCAAAGTATTTTCAAAGATAATTATGAACATATTGAGAAAGTATTTGAGATATGTGGATCTCATTGCATCTCTTTGAATCCTAAGATGTGTTTTTTTGGTGTGACTGAAGGAAAGTTACAAGGTCATATTGCATCTAAAAAATGGATTAAAATTGATCTATTAAGAGTGAAAGCCATTAAAAAGTTGCCTTTACCATATAGTAAACTAGGAGTCCATTATTTATTTGGTAATTTTAATTTTATAAGAATATTTGTAACATAATTTATTGAGTTAACAAAACATATAGTTGATATAATGAAAGGTAAGGCTTCTTTCAAATAGAACACTGAAGTAAAAAAGGCTTTTGAGTAGATTAAAATGTAATTTCTCAAACTCCTATTGGTATGTCATAATTTTAAGAATGATTTTATTATTTAAAATAACTCTTATGCACATAATATCTCAATGTTTCTACCACAAAAAATTATGAAGTATTGAATCTCTGATTTACTTCATGAGTTTTGGTTTAAATAATCATCAAATAAATTATTAGCCAATTGAAAAGTGTGCATATGCTATCATAAATATAGTAAAATAGTCCAAATATTATATAATGCATTCACATTTTATAGTTATTGTACCTGATGTAATAGTAAATTCAATCTTAGCCAAATGAAAGATTGTTTCCAAAATAGGAAATTATATTTTTTTAGTACATGAATATGATCTAGAGATTTGACATGCAAAATTTTTCTAAGGAAAATGATTATGTCAACCTATGTCCAAACAAGAAGATATTCACATTGAAATAAAATCTAGAATATTTATTCTAGTATTATTCATTGATTCAAAAAATGAATGTTGTTCATAAATATCATACCTTTTGACATACAGTGAATGTCTTCCATATTTGAACATCAAACAAAAAAGGACCATCAAGTTTTAGTCTAATAAATATGTTATTTTTGATGGATTTATTCAATAAACATATTGATTATTTATTTTTGAGATGTGTTTATAAATAAAAATAGAAGAAAATTCTCAAATATTTTCATGATCAAGCCTATACAGGCCATTTTTATTCCTTGGTTATTACATATAATTTCCTGATATCTCACTGCTATTGTCCTACTTTATTTAAGGATGATTTTGAATGAGTAAATATATGTGAAACCTATCAACAATTTTTTGGCATACTTAAATTAGTATAACTCATTCTCAAACTAGTGGTGATTAAAGAACCTTTCCATAAGTAGGGTATAGATTTCATTGTTATAATGAAACCAAAATAGATTCTAGAGAATAATACCATTATTACTACCATAAGTTACTTAAATAAGTGGGTTGAAGCCATTCTAATTAAACGGACTACTCAAAAATTTGTTTGTAACTTCATTAAGGATAATGTATTGGTGAGGTATGGTATTCCACAAAAAAATTTAAAAGATAATGCATAAATTTTTTCTTCCTCACAACTAATTCATTTTTCATATGGATATGATATTTCACTATCACACCCATTATGATATTACCCTTAAGTAAATGGTCAAGATGAATCTAACAATAAGAAACTAGTAACTATCATACACAAATCAACAGATGATAATCAAAGTAACTGGCATAATTATGAACTCTAGGTAGACCATGTTAGTCCAAAAATGGTTATTAGGATCTATCTATTTTATATTTTGTGTGGAAAATAGGATTGAATGCTAATATCATTAGAGTTTTTTACATTATAACTAATAAAAATAGTTGAGGATGCAAAATTTTAAAGTTATTTAGATAGGATAATTTTATATCTAAATAAAATTGAACAATAAAGAGAGTTAGTCATTGATATAATCATTGAGCACCAAAACAAATGGAAGAATATGTTGGATAAGAAAGCTAAAAAGGTATAATTTCAAGTTAGGGATCAATTTTTTATGGGATAAAAGATGAAAATTGAAATGAGGTCATGGAAAAACTAACTCATTATGGATGGGTCATTTTAGAATTAAGCATTTCTATGTTGATAATATTTTCTTCTTATCTTGTAGAGACAATATGCATTATCCTTTTCCCTACAATGGGAAGTATTTGGAACATTATTTTAATGGAAATTAGGGTGTCCCTTGTATGTAAATGTGTAAATTTAGGATTTTTGGTTATGTTTCCTTTGTCTATTTTTTTTTCTCATTATTTGTGTTTTGTTCATTATTTTTGTCTTCTTTGCCTTTAAATATTGGTCCTTCTCTATTAAAGGTTATTTTTATAATAGGATTGACCCCATTACCTAATGGAATATACATATTGAGACCCTATAAATTATTTTATTCTTATTTTCCTCTTAGATTAAAACATTCACATGTTCAATATTTATTGTGCATATTATTCCAACTTGTCCTTTTCTAGAAATTTTTAATAAACCAATTAGAATAAATAAGTATTCAAGAAAAAATCTTATGTTGTGATCTATCTTTACAATTCATGTTCGTTACTCATGTGATTTAGATTGGTGAATTAAATTGTCACTTAGATGGATTGAAACTTGAAAAAAAATCATCTATCCTGGTAGCATGTGTTCATTTCTCATAGTATTGATATTGGTGAATTGGTTTTCAAATGGATGGATTAATGAAGAAAAGTGAAGGCAACCATCAACATAATATCTAGATTTATCATGAAATACCATTTAAATGTGTTCACTCAATTAGATCTAGCTATTATATTAAAAATTTAAGTTCCCATAACTTTCTAATTTTCACTCCATTAGATAAACTACGTCAAAATGAAAAATTTTCATGATTTAAACTTAGACTAAAAATTTAATCATAAGCTTTAAAATCATTAGTTCTTAGTAACCTTCAAAAGCTATAAATGGTCTTGGTTCACTCTATTCTTGTAGGTACTAATTTTACCCTTTTTGGTCTAAATATTTTGATTCAAATTATTCTCATTAGCCTCAAAAATCCTTAGGGAAATGAAAAGCATTGCCAAAATTATTTAAAAAGATTCTAAGATTTTGATAGTTCACTTTGTTTCTAAAGGGTTCTAAAGTTTTATTTTGGTCCATGAGATTATTCTCGACTCTTGAAATCACAAAATATGTAATTTTATTCTAGACATCTTTTTCAAATTGTTCCCTTAGTTCCAGATATTGCCAAAAGTCCCATTTGGGTCTAGGAGGACATTTTAAGGTCATTATTTGTGTTCTTTTAAATATTGAAAGGCTAAAAATTCTTCATAAACTTGTTCACTTTGTTATTTTTATCCCTGTAAAGCCCAAAAATGACACTAAATTATTTTAAGGTTTTTTAATTTGTTCCTATTCTAAAAATAACTAACTTAATTTGGGTCTATAGTAATTTTCTAAACTAGTTCTACATATTCCAAGAAGTTCTAAAAGTTTTATTTTTCTCTAAGGTTTCCAAAACTAAGGGTTTAAATTTTTATATCATGAATAAATAAGCCCATTTAGTTCTTTAATATATTTTTCAATGCATTACATCCATTCTTGAGAAACTTAAAGTTCCTGAGTTGCACAAAAAATTCATAAAAAATTGTATTTTTTAATATCTTGGACCTGAAAAAACTATTTAAATAGGTATTTATCTACTTCAATTCTACATGGTAGTTATAAAATAGATATTGGGTCATATTACAATACAAAAATCATGAATTAAAATAATGCTAAGCTGATGATTGATAAATATTTTATAACTCTTACCATGGAGTTTTCAACCACCCTTTGTTGAGTTACATATCCAAGTATTCATTTTACAAATCATACTTGGCATCTCCTACATAAATACTTTCAATTTTATTGCATGTTAATAAGGGTTTTATTCTTAAAAAATGTTATATAATTTATTTTTGATAATTTATCTATGTAAACCATAAACTTGTTTAGATTATAATCACACATTTTGTATTTTTATTTTCCTCTTTAGTATCTATATTGTTGTAGTAAATTATTATACATATTTATTTATTTATGAGTAACATAGATCATCATTTCCATACCAAAAAACATTTTCTTCCTCCATACATGTTATTTAATAACCTAGAACTCATTGCTATAACCACCCTACTGATTACCAAAGTTACAAACATGAAATTTGAGTATCATGGTTATGAAATTTTTCCTATTATACACACCAATATTCCAAATATCCATGATTTATAAATTGGAAATGTTGATACAGAGGCAAACTTCATCGATATAGTTGTATTACTCATACATATACATATAAAATAAATAATAGACCATCCATCTATTTAATCTTATCCTATTTCTTAGTATTGATGGTAGTATCAAGTGAGTCACATAAATTCCAATGCTCAATTCAATAGAAACCATATAGGTTGCTTCAGTTTGTAGTCAGTTTAGTCAATGTTGATTCTAGTTGTAATAGTCTATTTTACCATTGGCTCAAACCTTTTCTCTCCCACCCTAGATATATATATCTTAACATCTGAAGTTAGTTCATTCTATAAATAATGCTTTAGTTTCCTCCTCCTCTTAGGTGGCATGATTCTTATGGAATATTTATGGACCATGATCCATAGCGAAAATAAAAATTCAATAGCCTAAGGAATAATTGATATTAGACTTTCAAATGTATCTAGTTTTTCATATCATTGCATTGCATCAATTTGTTTCTTGCATGTTTAAAATATTTTAACCCTAAAACCATAAATATTATATCTTCTAACAATTTAGTCATTCCAAAAATAGATAATTTTTCTCTTAGAAATATAATGAGACTTCTTATTCATGATGAATATGTTAAAATGAATGAATCCATTGGTCAAAAAAATTTCAATAAAAATAAATATTATTGTCTGAAGATAATCACTCAAACTTGGATGACTTACCAATAAGGGGAGCATCAAAACTTCATAAAAACATAGTCAAATATAATTTTAATAAACATATATTAGACATCATCACTATTATGAATAGGGTAATGGGATATGAAGTCACTAAACAATTTTAGAATTGGATGTGCATGTTTTATAATATCATTTGTCAATATAAGCAACACATTGATTAGGGATATATAATTAGTGACAATTTACATGCTCACTTAACCTATTTATATGATACTCAATATTTATTCATGAATTCATATGACTTATATGGAGTTTTAATTATAAAATCATGGTATTTTTTGGCATCTAAAGGAACATTTACTGATATAACTAAATTTATTATTGTTAAGATCAAATCAATTGTAATAAAATTAAATAGAATTTAAGAAGTGTTGATGCATTTATAATTTTGATAGTCTACATGTTAAAAGGTAATATGGACATGATAATCTCTTTGTAAAATGTGAATTTAATAAGAAGTATAATCTAAATGTCACATTTTTAATATCTCAGTCATGACTCAAGTATACTTAAAATTACCCAAGAAAAATTTTATCCAAGGAAGAGGTGATGATGAAGATCCTTATCAATGATTTTTTAACTAAAGAAAAGGAATTGTGAATAGATGGTTCTAATTAATGAAAATATTCTCTTTCCAAAATAAATGTTTAGTAATGATGAAGGAAATATTTCTGAATTATGGGTGCAAATTGTTTAATGGGAACTAGTATTGTTAGAAAAATCCAAAAAATATTTGTAGGACTACAATTAAATATGTTATGATCTAATGGGAGCTATTAAACCTAATATATTTTCTATCCATTTTGATTTACTAGAATACAATTATCAAACATTGTTATTAGCTTCAAAAATAAAGGAATAATTTGAAAATATGATCAAATAATAACTTTTCAATATTGAAAATTTCAATCTCAAAATGATGGTGAAGTTGATTGAGATCTATATGTGCCTCATAGAAGATAATAAAAATGTGCCAAATATTTTTAAGAAATATGCAAAAATTGATAAATTTATGAGGGTATAGTTTACAAGGGTGAATAATAAGGGGATACCTAGGCTATAACAACACAAAAATATAGGGATAATCTATTAAAAATCTTGTAAGGTCAAAATCAACCTTTGTGAAATATAGACAAACATTCTCAACTTTCCCTCTGTACATAGACTTTCTCTCTCTAATTCTATTTCAACATTGATCTTTTCATTAAATTATAATTTAATATTTTAATATTAAATTATAATAAAAATTTATGATTTGAATTGTAATATTTTTAAAAAGTAACTTATAATTAAAAGTGCAACACAAAATGAAGAAGTTAGTTACTAGGTAGTTATAAGGGTAATTATAAATATTCTTTTATAAATACAATTTTAATATATTTTATATGTAATTTTTGACAAAGGATAATTTTTAAAAAGGATAAGAAAATAAAAGACTTTTAATTTTCCAAAGAGAATCAATACTAGAAATTTGTCTCTCAAACTTCTTGATGAACGTATGAATTACCTTTGAGAGTAGTGCATTTTATTATAATTTGATCTTAATGAAAAATGATTAAATTTGAAATTTATATTTATGATAAACATGATAATATTAATTAATCAATGTATTTATTTGATTAAAATTATAGGCCAAAACCCTCCTCCAATAAAGGCTTCATGCATGCTAACTTGGTAAGGAAATGGCCAAAGGTATGTCTCCAAATCATATGATATATCACATTGGAAGGAAAACAGACTATTATTTATTCACATCATTTCCTTCTCATCAATAATTTCAAGGGTCATTTTATTAATATCCCACATTTTCTATTGCAATCATTGGAGGTGTTTGTATTGAAATTCAAGAAGAATCTAGGTGTGGATTTAATTCACTAGGGCCTCATATTTCTTATAATCAAGTGGGGGGAATTAGTCTAGTCTAATATCATCTTTGAGGATATTGACATTGATAGCAAGGAGTCAGAGGAGGATGGATTTAATGCCTCTCAATCAAAACCCAAAGAGGAAAATCAAGGGAAAGATCTGGGGGATAAAAGTGCCTGTGTACATAAAAAACACAAAATTTATTTGGGAAGCCCTTCCTACACCTCTAGAGTAAAATACATCTTGTGGGATAATGTTAACAAGGGTTTTGAGGAGTCTCTCTATAAACTCCACACTAAAATTTCAATCCAAAATCTTCTATGTGGAAAAATCTTGAAGAAATTTGAGAGGCTTAGTAATTTTCTTTGTGTTCACAAATTTGTTTTTAATGATGGCAAGATCCCTGAGACCCACACCCCCAGAGATGAGTCTACATAGAAGGATAAAGAGGATGATAACCTCTAGGTTTTTGAGGAAGATAAAATAGGATACCTTTGCATGGAATCTAAAAAGAAGAAATTAGATAAGGATGAGGAGCAATTCATTGGAAGCCAAACCAGAGGCAAATGCAATAAAAAGCCAATACATAGACCAAGAAACTAGTCACTTATTCTGAATTTGACTAATTTTATTTCTCCTTGCTACTTTAGGCTTCTTTTTGGACTTTTGGCTGACTGTTGGCTAATGTTCAATGGTAGTTTGGCTAATCTATTGGGTTATCCCTTTTATCTTGCTTGGTTGTTTTGCTCTTGCCTACTTATCTTTTGGTTCTCTTTTGTACTAGGTATGGGCCCCTTCAAACCATATTTTACCTATCAAATAAAACATGTATTTACTTTATTAATCGAAGTCTTTTGTTGATGTTTAATAAAACCCTACTAAAATTGAAGAAGTAAAATTTTGTTTTTATTCTAGCTTGAAATAAAAAAGATTTTATGAAAAAATTATTTCTCAATGCTTCTCTAATGATGTCTTCATTCATTCAATTAAAATATGTTTTGATTGATCACATTATTTATTAGGGATAAGTTTCAATATGGTACATTTATTCCCTCCATTTTATTCTTTCCTTACTTCTCTTGTGAGAACCCCAATATGTTTCACTTAAAAATCACATAATATATATTTTATAAATTGACTTCAATATACATAAAATAAAACAATATACACTAATTAACATTATTTATATATTGTTTAAGAGATAAGTAAAGATAACTACAACATGTATAGAAATGTGATTAACCTATTAGATAAACAATGTTTTATTTATTTTACAAATAAAATCTCAATATTGCATAAGATTAAAACCCATATAATATAACATGAAAGGTAAAATTTTACACCAATTTAATGCATCCTTAAAACTCTATTATAATATGCATGCACTACTATATTGATTTACAATCAATCATGGTTAAGTATACAATTATTATTATAATAATAACAATAATATATAAGGTACAATTATTAAAATCTTTACTAGAGGGTACAATAGTAAATAAATGAAAGTAAAATAGTACATCATAGCTTCATATGAAAAATCATAACCAATACAATAGATATGAGTATGAATACAAAATGGTTGAATATCATAAGAGAGGGAGAAAATCATGAGGGAACTTTTCCTCCAACCATATACCATCAATCTCCTACAAACCTCCCCACTAGGAATGGCCCTTCCTTCATAGAGGATTAGATAATGGTAGTTCAGATATCAAGAACTCAACCAAAATAGTGGTTGGTGAAATCACTAATACATGTAACAATCATGAGACTATGGAAAAAAATCCTATATCTAATATGAATTCATGCACAAAAATGTAAACTATAAAGTACTATAAATCGACAATTTTTCAACTACAACATAATTTTCACCAAAGTTTTCATTATAAAATTCAAACTTCTCATGAATATAAGTCAAATCCACACACAATCATAATTTTTATTACCAAACTTTCATAAATAATAATAGGTATGAATAATAGGTGTATTCCCTTAACCTAACATACATATCACCCTTTAATGTGACTAATAATCTAATAAGTAATAATTATAAACAATTAATAATATTTAATTCATATTTCTATGATAAATCGAACAAGCATGTATATCATAATCTTTTAGTACAAATTTAGTCAAATTATTAACTCATGGAAATATAAAATATTTTCTAGACATGCCTTTGATTAACTTCATAAGTGTCATGAACCCACTATTTGATACATTTCAATTTCTACTAAGACATTGCGATAACATGATTGCTTGATTCTAGTATGGTAATCTAGTTGTTTGCTAACATATGTTGAGTTGATTTTGATGGTTATGATCCCACTTATCAATTATGATTCTGATTCACTTTAGCCATATATGGTTTATGACTAAGTGATATACATATTCCATTTAATGTCATGTTTAATATATATTTCTCAATTTAGATTATATCAATAATTATTATTGATACATTATCCAGATCTTGTTGATGTATATTTTATATGAATGTAAGGACTAGTTATATGAGCAAGTCTCAATGGTGGAAAAGGGAAAATATGAAAATAATTATAAGGTTAATTATAAATTTGGAATTGATACCAATAGCTAATATTTAGTTACATTGTATCCTAATCCATTTTACAACCTTTTGAGTTTTATCATGTTTGCAGTTTTATTTCATTATTTGTGTCATGTTTTATTCTTGTCTTGTCATGTTAGCATGCATAATCATAATTTTTTATTATTATATTTATTTCTTACTTGTTTTGGTGGTTGTGTCTTATTTAGGGGAATTTTCAACCTCATTCGTTTGAACTTGGTATACCCCTTGTGGTGGTCTTGGTTGCTGTAGAGTTATAAATTACTCTACATTTCATCCTATTTTTTCAGCTGCGTGCTACAAAATTTTGTCCTCACATTCATTGGTCCAAGATGGTGAAGTCATGATATAGAGCACAGGCTCTATTTTCCTTTTGATTCATTTTTGCCTAAGTGTTGAAATCAAGCAGAAGTCGACAAGTGTCATCGACCAAGGCATCCTTTCTCAAGAAGAAATGCCAAGTGTCATCGTCTGAGGCACCTTTCATACTTTCTATAAGTTAGTCAGAATGTGCCATGTGTATCATAGCGGCTCAATAGAATGCACCAAGTGTCAGCCTCTATGGTTACATATCAGCACCCATATTTTATCTCTTTGCAGTGGAAGGTTTCAAAAAGTTAAGTATCGAGATCAGGCAAAAAGTGCCAAGTGGCAATAACGGAAGGTCTCAGTGTTGCTTTTATAAAAGTGATGGAAGCGACCACGTATCCCAGCTAAAGAGAGTGGAAGTCACCATGTGTCAGCATCCAAAATATGTTTGGTTCAATGCTTTGGTTCAATTTTTGGTTTAAAGCCTTGGTTCAATATTTTTGGTTCAATGCCTCAGTTCATGTGTAAACGGCACACAGTGTTGAACCATTGAACTATTTTTGGTTCAATCGATCGGTTCAATAGCTTAGTATGATCAAGAAGTTCAAAGGATCATCCCAAAAACTAAAGGGTCAAGTGCCCTTTTGGAAGGCAGTAAGGCACAACCAAACCATTCAAGCGAAGGCTGCCAAGTGTCATCTACTGAGCCCTTTCTACTCCATTCCTAAAAGCAGCAAAAGATGCCACGTATCTTCCCAAAAGTAGCAAAAGCTGCCACATGTCACCATCTGAAAGAACTTCTTCATGTTTCATTGCTAAATAAATACTGTGGTGGGTCCCGAGTTTTATTTCTAAAAGTCTGTAGAAGCTGCAAAGTGTCACCATCCATAGGAGCCTAAAATGTGTCCCGAATGTTTCCACAGTATAGCTAAAGAGTAGTGGAGATTGCCACATGTCCTAAGTCAAAGCAAGCAGAGATTGCCACCTGTCCCTATGCCCCTTTTCAAATTTTCTTGGGTAAGAGATGCAGTGAGTCTTATTTCTGTTAAGCTATTGAAGTTTTGAGATAGTGGATTGCGACAAGTGTGAAAGGTAGAACACTCCTGAGCAAAGACACAAAAGAGTATAAGTTATGCAGAAAGTGTCATGTGTCTTTGATAGTTACTGTAGAACATGCCAAGTGTTGTCTTCCAGTGTCTCCTAAGTATCAAAAATATTTTCAAGGAATTGGCTGTGTTACTTAGAATTTAAGAGAAGGGAACATCCTATAATCTGTTATAGCCAATGAACTACTAGAAGATGAAGCATTCCAGAATCTATAAGATATCTTCTGTTAGACACTTTTAGTTAGGAGAAGATTTGATTTGGGCCATTACATTGGGAATAAATAGACAATCTGGAGTGGATCTGAGGTTATAAATAAGGGTGCAGAGATCATCTGAGGGGATCATCAATTATTAGAGAGAATTTTTGAGAGAGAATTATTGTAACAAGTTTAGACTTTCTAGAGCTATGGCTAAATAATATCATTTGCTTTTGTCTCATTTTCTTGAGTTAAAAGGTTTATATAATTATACATGTTTCTATGCCTTTTATATGACTGGAAGATTCAAATAAGAAGATTAAACCCTATGCCTTTGTTGATATTATCTGTGTCATTTTCAAAAGTAGTCTAGACTGTAGATTGTCTAGAGCTGTGATTAGGAATGTCATTTGCTTTTATCTCATTTTCTTGAGTTGGAAGGTTTACATAACTATACATGTTTTTGCACCTCTTATGTGATTGGAAAATTCAAATAAGAAGATTGAACCTTATGCCTTTGATGACATTTTTTGTATCTGAGCAAAAGAAGTCTACGTTTTGAGCCTCTATTTCTATTGTTTCAATCTTTTACTTTGATCATGCACTTGTTTGCTCTTAAATGTAAATGAATCCTACATATAGTCTCATTGTGCTCAAGATTAAGGTTGAATTACATTCAGGTGCATCACCATAGATTAGATTTTCTTTCTTGCATTGTGTTTCTGATTTAAATTCCTATCCCTTTTCCTAGTATTTACTTGGTTTAAAGAAGAGCCAACTTCTCTAAAATCTAGAGGTTGTTTCAAGACACAAGTCCCACATCTTATAACTTCCCATTGTTGTTGATTAGAATCAAGTGCAATTTTAAATCATTAATAGTTTTTGGCACGCTTAGTGGGACCAATCTTGAAGTCTCTTTCAAGATCGTATGAACCAAAGAGCTATAAGGAGTTATAGTGTGGACCAATAGCCAGATCACAATCTGCTACAAATCTAGGTATTCTTTTGCCACCTTTGGTAACAAGTCCAAGAAGAAGAGCTAACTAGTTTTTACCAATACCAATAGAAAATATGGGAGCCCCTATACTCCTACAAAATTATGCAAGTTGGAACACTGGTAGTCCCTTAATTCTTCCAATACCACTAGACACTTGGGACCCTATCCCAGTGAATGCCCTAAAAGCTCTACCTAAATTTATTGGGAAAGACTCTAAAACACCTGAAGATCATATACATGATGTATTAGATGTCTATGCTATACATGTTTTCACACAGCAAAATGTGGCCATAAAATTATTAGTAGCTTCTTTTAAAGGGAAGGCTCTAGAATGGTATCAATCTTTGACCCCAAATACCATATCTACATGGGATTAGCTCAGAGATCTTTTCTTTAAAAGATTCACAGAGAAGGGTGATAATTCTTCTTTGTTAAAATAGTTAATTACCATTCAAAGGGGACCATAAGAAGCCATGAATAACTTCAATTCCAGATTTCAAATGACTTGGGACAGAATCCCTGTTATAGCTAGACCATTACTAGGTATGGCCATAGTGTTTTATCTTAAGGATTTGAATTCAGATATATCTGTTATGATTCAGTCATTTGGAGGACACACTTTGCTAGAGGCTTATGAATATGCAGTCAGAGCTGAGATCAATTTAATAGATGCTAGAAACTTACCTCCAAGGCCTCCTATGCCCATATTCCCAGAAATTTCCTTGCCCTTACCTCAAGAAGTACCTAACTCTATAAACCCACCTATGTCCATGTACACTTATCCTCAACCATCTGCTAAAGAAATTGTCCCCACTCAGTCATCTGAGTTGGATGATATCAAGAATATCCTAAGGACATTTTCTAATGAGCTCATCAATATAAAAAGACAGCAGAATACTTTCTCTAAGCCTCCATATCAAGGTTATCAAGGAAATAGATTTTCATCTTAGCCAAACTAATATCAGGGTCCTCTAAGACAAACTAACCATCAGTCAACAAACCAATTGGTTGCAGTCCCCATACCCTCACAGACTATCCCTCCTAATTCAAATAGGGATATTGTTCTAGGGAAAAATAACTATGTAGATAACACTAATGCTTGGTGTTTCCCTTGTAATAATGCTCATACACCTAAATACTATCCTATGGGTAATCTACAATAAAAGGTAGCAGAGCAAAGAAGAATGGATGGTCAGTTTGCAAGTTCCAGTGACAATCAAGCTTACTAGTCTCCTAGTATGCAGAATTTAGTCCTAGTGGCTCAAATGCAAGGGATGTCCTTGCAAAAAGAGGAAGAAATAGCCCCAGAACATGCTTTGTTCTCATGGGTTAAAGATGAAGAATCAATTTTCTTGAATGAAGCATCTACCTCCAAAAAATTGGTAGTACAATCTGATTATTACACCAGATCAAAGAGAAGGATGGTGAAACAGCCTGAGATTGTAAATAGTCAAGTCATGTAGAATCCTCCATTTCAAGGACAAAGAAACATATCTGTCAGACAAGAGGTGCCTCAATCGGTGCAAAATCAAGGGATTCCTACCCAAATTTAGGAAAAAACAAGATATCCTTATTTTTAAAAAGCTTAGACTCTGGGACCAATAAATGTGGTGGATCAATTAAAGAAGACTCCAACACAAGTATCAATATGGGATATATTGGCTATTCTTGAATAGAAGACACTACTACAAGAAGCTCGACAAGTCCAAGCAGTGCCCAAAGGTATTGTTACCAAAGAAGGACCTGATGGAAAAGAAAATCTCAAAGATACAGTCCATCTGTAGATAACAGCTCTAGCGAATAATATAGTAGAGGTAAGCAAATCCAAACTAGATCCTTTCTATTTAACTTTAATAGTTGATAAGAAACTATTGCATAATGCAATGATTGATTCAGGGGCTAGTACCACAGTAATGCCCAAGTAAATAGTTGATGCTTTAGGAATTAAGTATGAACCACTCACTAAAGGAGTCATACAACTAGATGGCAAAGTAGTACAAACCATATGGAGAATCAAATATCTCTAATTATAATTATATGCTTTTCCCAATATAATTGTGAATCAGGATGTAGTAGTGATAGACATACCTCCTATTTTTGGCTTATGTTTATCAAGAGACTTCATAGCCAAAATAGGGGGATATATGTCCCTTGATTGGTCTCACCTCGTCCTAAGAACCAAATACGGTTCAAAGATGAAGATATTGTCTAAACCATTATACAAAGATCACATCACTAATGAGCCCACTGCAAAGTTAGAGGCAGCCCATGCAATGATGAATAAAGAAGAAAGGGTTTTTATCGAAGAGCTAAGGGAATGGACTGAATATAATCATGAAGAAGAAAATGATCATTTATTAGCTATGATGCAAAGTGACCCATATGGAAATTATGACTCTATTGGTCTAGACACTTACGTTATACTTGATGAAGATCATATAATTCCAAAGGTTCTAGAGGAAGAAAAGTCAAAAGACACATCTTATGAATTTCAGATTTGTAGTGAGAAATCACTAGCATATATCTTGACTTCTGATGAAAAAGAAATAATTTCTGATTTTCTTCTTACTTTGCAAGATAATGTAGAGGAGCAGGGACAATTCCTGGACCATGATTTAAATGATTTGTTTGAAATCATTGGGTCAGGTTATACCATTTTTCAAGATAGCTGTGAACCGGTTACAGATGAACAAAACAACATTGAGCCTCAATTACATTTGCAAAATTATTGCATTCTATCAAAATTATCCTTTCAATAGGTTAAAGTCATGAAAGAGAAGGATAATGCAATAGAGCCAAAGTTTGGAGTAGAAGAAGTTAAGTCAATAAATGATATAGGTCAAAAGGCTTCTGTTGATGAGCAAATAGTCATTGATTTCTTGGAAAGACATACCAATATCATGAGCCGATATTTGATGAGCTTCCAAGAAAAAGAAGAGCTTATATATGTTGGAGGTAGGTTTGATTCAGACTCATCCAAATGTAGGCAAATTAACATGGAGTATGAAGGAAGCAAATCATCAGAGCTATATCAAATTCAAATGCTTGTCTAACAATATAAGCTAGCCTATCATGAAAGAGATTTTAGAAGTTATTTTGATCTAGAAGGGAGATAAAGATGCTTCATTAATGTAGTTAGGTAGTTTCCCCTTTCTGTATTGATTTGTTTTCCTACTTTGTTTTCCCATTTTGTTGTTTTCCCACTTTTCTTTTAAATAAGTGTTCTTTGAACACATAGTCGACAACTCAAAATTTTCAAAATTTTCAAAAATTCTCCAATACATTGAATGTCTTCCAAATCTTTAGAAATCCCCAAGGTACCTTGTGCTGCCACTTGCATAACGTGACTATTCCGCTATTCCATAAAGATTGAGTAGGATCTGCTAATGGTTATCTAATTTTAATGCCATTTTAAGACTTGATAGGTCAATAAATACCTCTTAGCAAGGTTTAAAGTTTACAAGTTCTCAACATCTACACGAAAATATCTTGTTACTTGCATTTTCTATGCTTAGTAAACTTGCTTTAGTGAAAGTGTCTCTGTTTTGCAAAAGTTCATACAAGTCACCATAGAGAAGATACAAAGATGGAAGGAGCACAATCTTCACAACAAGGAGCTGGGATGTATGAATCCCTTGATAAGTTTCTTGTAAGTAAATTGTATGCTTCATCTTTCACACAGCTATTGAAGACCTATCCAAGGACTAGGTTTCCTAAAGCGGGTCCAGCAAGTGATTCAGTGAAAATAAAGGATTATGCAGATGGCATCATGGATCCAATTCTTCAGAGAGCTAGTAGCAAAAATATTAGAGAAGGGGCACATCAAAGGTGTCTACAAAGGGCTAGAGTAGGGAAATATGAAACATTCACCATGAGGATATGGACCTCACAATAGGCTCAGTTCATTGTCCCAACTGTGCATTCATGCCCCAACCTAGTCAAATATTGTGCAGACTTGCTCCATGCACCTTCAGGCATCATTTAACGAGGCCCATTCACAGTGCAAATCACACCACAAGTTATTAGGGATATGTTAGCCCTGCATCATTATAGTATAGCTATGTTTCCCACTATTGCTAAGATGCAAAGAACATGGGCAAATATCAACACTCAGATAAGGTTCTTGAGATCTGAGTTATAAATGGGTGATGATGACACTACGATACCCACACTCCCTGTACCAAGAGCTCAATTCACACAAGATAACCAAGATGCATTGTCTATGATGGCTCTCATCTTTGGCATGAAAGATGATATGGTAGTGTATGCTGAACAAATGGCTATCCTTTTTAGGCTGAAGACTGTTGACAAAACCCAGGAATATCAGCTTGACTTTTCTGATCAAATTGCTTTCTCGATGGTAGAACAATTGGCTCATTTTAGATCAAAAGGAGTGTTCAAGTATTCTTCCTATTTGTTCCACCTCATGCTATTTTATAACTTTGAACTCTTTGCCCAACATATGTATCTTAATATGTATGACCCAGATTTTAATCTCCAAAGGACCATTGTTGTGTCTGCATGGACACACATTTTGTCAAAGACTAGTGACCCATATGAGTTATGGGAATTATTTGTCACTCCTAATTTTTACCACCTTAGTCTTGAACCAATTATGAATATATTATTCCCAAGTGTCTCAAATCTTCTGGCCAGCTGCTCAATACCTTGTGATTTTTATTTTGGATCCCACCATATCATTATAAGAGTCCATGGTTTTTGTGGGGAACCAATATTACTACCCAAGATCTTGACCCTTAGGTTAGCATTCCTAGAGGTCACCATGCAGGTATCCATAATTGATAATGAATTTGGCTCAGAAAAGAGGAAAATAAAAATGTACAATCTACCATGGATGACCAGCGGCATGGTTTTGGAAACCAGAGATGTTGAAGTTGTATTGCTCAGAAAGCTAGCCTTTCTGGGTTTCCTTTTAATAGAAGACAAATGGGTTTATGACCCAAATTATTTCATAGCCTCTTGGATAAGAAATAATAGAGTCACAATCAAAATTGCACATGAGGGCCACCCTTTTTGGGAAACTAGGAAAAATCCTAGGGAAGACACTGCTGGATTTTATGTTGAGTTAACAGACTTGCCCCTTCCACAAAATAGGCCGTGGGAGACATTCTATGTTAAATAGAGAGATTATGATCCTAAATTCAGAATGAAATCTAGCTTAAGGAGAGCATTAAAGAATAAATATTGGGATGCTGAAAAGATAGATGCCTATTGGAAGTATAGGCAAGAAATTTGTCAAACAACCCATTCTTTTGGAAATGTAGATACAGATGAAAGATGGGAAGAACTATGGGATGAGTGTCATAGAGACAGGTAATTTTCTGACACCGAGTGAAGAGCAAGAAGCTAGGGTAGGGTCAAGCCAAGATTCACAAGCCTCAAAGCAAACTATAGCTACAACAACTGTATCAGTTTGGCCTTCATCCCTCAGTGCCATAGAAATGCAGAAAAGTATGGTTCCTTCATCATCACAAGCTTCCCCATTAGTCTCAATTATAGATATTCCTAGTTCCCCACAAGCCTCATTAAAAGGAGCAAAAATGTAGCCAAAAGAAGAGACACCCAAGAAAATAAAGAGGGTGCAGTTTCAATTTGCTTCAGAAGAGGAGACAGACACATCACAATGCCAATTACAGGGTACTATAATTGCTCCTCAAGTAAGTACTCTTCCTCCCTCTCCTTAGTCTATTTCTTCCCCTACCACTTCTGCCATCCCCATTTCCCACTTCATCCCATTAGTGCCACCTCAGGCCTTAACATTACCTCATTTCTCCCCTTTTGTTCCCAAGAAACCTTTCCCTCAAATTGCCCATAGCCAACAATTGGCTATTCAATATGGTCTTCCACAAGGACATCATTTTGTGAGTGGGCACATTGCCTCTCCTTCCACCTTCTAGACCTAAGCAGATGCTGCTAGGAAGGCAAGGGAAGCCCAAAGAGAGACAAAGAAATTTAAGGAGAATAAAGCTTTGGCTACACCCCATTTACGGTCATAATTTGACCCCATCTAGTAGCAATTGATGGTGACCCATTTGTCACCAAATGTAATAAATCCAACTAAGCAAATGCAGCCAAAAGACTACACAATGAATGTAGTAGCCATTGACATGTCACTCTTCAGGCCATAGGACAAAGTTGAGCTACTAATTGAATCCACTTCTATAGTTACTGAAGACTATTTGAAGATATCAAGAAGGCTACAGAAGATGGAAGCTAAACTAGCCAAGGAAAAGGCAAACTGTAATAGTTTGACCTTAGAAATCAATAGCAAAAATAATGAGGTAGAGAATCTAAATAAATAGTTGCAAAATACTATTTCTCTTTAGACCCACTGAGCAGTTTAGGCCCAAAATGATTCTTTAAAGGTAGGGCTCACACAGGTAAAGGATGCAGTGATGACCCTTAGGCATGAAAAATTAGCATTGCATGAAAATTACGAGGAACACCTGGTGCAAGTTACCCAATTGCAACAAAGCTACTGGCCAAATAGAATAATGTTGTAGTCATAATAGCCCAATTTCAATCAGAGTAATAAAGAGCAACACAATTGACACTAGAGCTGGCCAATAGGCCAAAGATTATTGGAGTGTTAAGTTTGGTAAAGGAGCTATACGAATCCATATGGAAGAGAATCTCTTCAAAGATTATTCAGCGTAGGCCATCTCTCACCTTCCTGCTAAATGTAGAGAAATTGTGGAAAAAGGTGGAGAGTTTAGTTGTAAATACTCTGGCTACAGTCTCTAAAAGATTAATGGACTCAAAAATATTACTACAAAAGTTATATGATGTAACAGATGCAACACTATCAGTAGTAGGAATCAATGACAGAAAGGTCACTGCCAAGCGACTAAATGAAGTTCTCAATTGCAATTCTACAACTAATAGTTGTAAAGAGCTTTTGGATTTCATGAAGGAAGGAATCAATGAAATGAAACAACATGTTGAAGGTCTAGTGCAACTAGGTTTTCCTTCTCCATTTCCTGATGACAACACCGTGTTAATGGTAGAAGAAATTGAACCTTTGCTATTAGCCAAATAAAAAGATCAAATAGTTTTCTAGAATCTAAGGGATGATTCATCAGTCCCTAAAGTATAAGCTATCTTGGTTCTTGTTTCCCAGCTCAAATTCAAATTGAAGGCTACGGTTCAAATTTTACAACATTTTTAACACAAGGATATTATTAACCTTGATTTAGTCTTCAATGAGTTGTAGAGTAAGAAGGGTTATCTAATGAAGAGTGGTCCACCTATCAGACAACATTGTTGAAGTTGTGATTTTGAAATTTTGATCTAGTGGGAGTTGTGGTTTCTTTTTGAGTAGGCTCAAAAGTCCTTGGGGTCGCCAATAACTATAGAGATATAAATTACTCTACATTTCATCCTATTTTTTTAGCTATGTGTTGTCAAATTTTGTCCTCACATTCGTTGGTCCGAGATGGTGAAGTCGTGATACAAAGCACAGGCTCTATTTTCCTTTTGATTCAATTTTGCCTAAGTGTTGAAATCAAGCAGAAGTCGACAAGTGTCATCGACCAAGGCATCCTTTCTCAAGTAGAAATGCCAAGTGTCATCATCTGAGGCACCTTTCATACTTTCTATGAGTTAGTCAAAATGTGGCATGTGTATCATAGTGGCTTAGTGGAATGCACCAAGTGTCAGCATCCACGGTTACATATTGGCACCCACATTTTATCTCTTTATAGCGAAAGGTTTCAAAAAGATAAGTATTGAGATCAGCCAGAAAGTGCCAAGTGGCAATAGCGAAAGGTCTCAGTGTTGTTTTTCTAAAAGTGACGGAAGCTGCCACATATCCTAGCTGAAGAGAGTGGAATTCACCATGTGTTAGCATCTGAAATATGTTTAGTTCAATGCCTTGGTTAAATTTTTGGTTCAAATCCTTGGTTCAATGCCTCAATTCATGTGTAAACAGCGCACAATGTTGAACCATTGAACCATTTTTGGTTTAATTGGTTGGTTCAATGGCTTAGTATGATTGGGTAGTTCAAAAGAACATCCCAAAAACCAAAGGGTCAAGTGCCCTTTTAGAAGGCATTAAGGTGCAACCAAACCATTCAAGTAGAGGCTGCCAAATGTCATCTACCAAGCCCTTTCTACTCCATTCCCAGAAGTAGTGGAAGACGCCATGTATCTTCCTAGAAGCAGTGGAAGCCACCACATGTCACCATCTGAAAGATATTCTTCATGTTTCATTACTAAATAAAGACTATGGTGGGTCTTGGGTTTTATTTCTAAAAGTTTGTAGAAGCTACCAAGTGTCACCATCCGTAGGAGCCTAACATGTGTCCTAAATTTTTCCATAGTATAGCTAAAGAGTAGTGGAGATTGACACGTGTCCTAAGTCGAAGCAAGCAGAGATTGCCACATGTCCCTATGCCCCTTTTCAAATTTGCTCGGGTAAGAGATGCAGTGAGTCTTATTTCTATTAAGCTATTGAAGTTTTGAGAAAGTGGATTGTGAAAAGTGTCAAAGGTGGAACACTCCTGAGCAAAGACACAAAAGAGTATAAGTTATGCAGAAAGTGCCACGTGTCTTCGATAGTTGCTACGGAACATGCCAAGTGTTATCCTTTGGTGTCTCCTAAGTAGAAGAAAGATTTTCAAGGAATTGGCTAAGTGTTACTTAAAATTTAAGATAAGGGAGTGTCCTATAATTTATTATAGCCAATGAACTACCAGAAGATGAAGCATTCCAGAATCTATAAGATATCTTTTATTAGACACTTTCAGCTAGGAGAAGATTTGATTTGGGCCGTTAGATTGGGAACAAACAAACAATCTGGAGTGGATCTAAGGTTATAAATAGGGGTGTAGAGATCATCTGAGGGAATCATCAATTATCAGAGAGAATTTTTGAGAGAGAATTATTGTAACAAGTTTAGACTTTCTAGAGTTGTGGCTAAATAATATCATTTGCTTTTGTCTCATTTTCTTGAGTTGAAAGGTTTATATAACTGTACATGTTTTTGTGCCTTTTATATGACTGGAAGATTCAAATAAGAAGATTGAACCCTATGCCTTTGTTGATATTATCTGTGTCATTTGAAAAAGTAGTCTAGATTGTAGATTTTCTAGAGCTGTGATTAGGAATGTCATTTGCTATTGTCTCATTTTCTTAAGTTGGAAGGTTTACATAATTGTACGATATTCTGCACCTCTTATGTGATTGGAAAATTCAAATAAGAAGATTAAACCCTATGCCTTTGTTGACATTTTCTATATCTGAGCAAAAGAAGTCTACGCTATGAGCCTTTGTTTATATTGTTTCAATCTTTTACATTGATCATGCACTTGTTTGCTCTTAAATGTAAATGAATCCTACATATAGTCTCACTATGCTCAGGATTAAGGTCGAATTACATTCAAGCGCATCGCCATAAATTAGATTTTCTTTCTTGAATTGTGTTTCTAATTTAAATTCCTATCCCTTTTCCCAATATTTACTTGGTTTAAAGAAGAGCCAGCTTCTCTAAAATCTGGATGTTTTTTCAAGACGCAAGTCCCACATCTTGAAACTTCCCATTGTTGTTGATTAGAATCAAGCACAATTTTAAATAATCAACAATTGATTTACTTCAAATGGACTTGGGCCATGTTTTTATTTTGATTTGTTGCCATTTTTAAATGGTTAGAATTTTAATTTTAAATAAAATTAATTTCTAAAAAAATCAAACTAAAAATATAAACCATGTCATTTTTTTAAACCAAGGAATTGACTTGGGGTAAACCAGAGTGAAGGTGTAGTTAAGGGCTTGAGGAAAAATAATTAATTATTTTATTTATCCCAAGTGTAATCATGTCTAAGTGGGGGGAATATAATATTCCACTTGTATTGTTATATATTTTTCATGTGCAAGTTTAGGTCAAGGAATGGTGTGATTTTTGGCCAAAGGATTTTTTGTCATTAAGCAAGTTTTTTTATCATGAGGGAGAATGGTGCATTTTTTTGGCTATGGAGATTTATGATTATGTAAACCCATTTTTTTATAATTAAAATTTAACATGGAAAGTGGGGCATAAGGATAGTGAAGGGGAAAGAAGGAGAATGAAGGGGAGATAAGGAGAATGAAGAGAGAGAAGGAGAATGAAGGGAAGAGCTCATACTTAACCATTTTCCTAGCTTGGCATGGAAGGAGGAATGAATGGAAGTTTAAACCAAGGGTGGCCATAATATTTTTTAGAGGAGATGTATTATTTCACTTTAAATTTATTTTTTGAGGCAATAAGGTTGTTATTTATTTCATCCATTTAATGGATGCATATTTAAAATAATCCATACATATACTTGGATAAATGGTTATAAATTTATGTGAGTAAACCATATGTGAATGGATTTGCATACCACAATATGGATGGAATTATAAAACCTTCTATGGATGATTTTTTTTTTGTTATAATGCCTCAATATAGGATGCATTAATTTTTTTTGACAAAATATCTCAATGAAGGATGCATGCAATTTTCTTAACAAAATGTCTCACTAAAGGATGCATGGAATTTCTTTGACAAAATGCCTCAATGAATGATTAGTGCTATTTGTTTGACAAAATGACTCAATAGAGGATGCATGAAATTTGTTTTACAAAATGTCTCAATGGAGGATGTTTGTACTATTATGATTATATTATATTTTAATTATTTCCCAAATACTTGCATGGCTATAAATATGCTTAAAGATGATTATATATCCATTTAAATGTTGAGTACTTACTCTCATGGATGTATATGAGCAATTATATGACTTTTAATTTATTTAAATAATTGAATTGGATGGATAAGAAAATTTATATGGTTTTACATTGATCTACAAGCTTGATTTTGAATGCATGAAAGCAATTAGACAACTATTTTTAGGTTGGATTTGCACTTTGTCTTGATATGTATGCATCATTTTTATTTATTGGAATGTTTATTTATTGGTTTTACATAGACTTTGACATGTATATAATGTGATTATTTTAAATCATGGAGGACATGTAAGTGTTGTATTATTTTTGTTTCAATTTTGTGTTGACTTAAGTTGTTGAAGGTATTTATTTTTAGAATTAATAATTTTGAATGATTCTCGATTTCAAATAGAATGCCCAATGGGTTGTTCAAGCTTGTAAGCTTGATTTTTGAATACATTATTATTAACACAATGGAAATATTTGGTGAATAAGGGAATTAATATCCTCTTTGGTATTCAATTGGAGGTTGTGAACATCGTTATTTGATGTTGGTTACATTATTGTCTTTCTTGATGATGGTATTTTGGTATGAATTTGATAAATGGCTTAGTATCTATTTATGCTCATAAACTCTCTCAAAACCTAGTTGCCTAAATCCACAATATATCTAATGGATGGGGTGGTTAGGGCCACCATATGGATGGGCCCATAGGATTGGGTATGCAGATTTTTTCATGTGATGAGTTTCTCTCCATTGCTTGGATCTTAGTTGGTCAGTTGTGGTTGCATAGTGCTGCCAATATTCTTGATAAAGATGTTTCTCTTTGTAATTATTTATAATATAATTATGTTTATTAAAATTAATTTATATATGATTATACATTTTTTTAAAATTACATTTTGAGGATGAATCAATTATTATGGTGCATTCTCTTGATTGGTTCTCCATATATTTTCATGCATACCTAGTTATTGGAACAATATGTGAATTCATGAATTAAGTTAAAGATTACTTGGTTTATTATTTTATGACATGTAAGTTGGACATAATAACTAAAAACTAATTTGAATGCTCTTTTTAGGTTATTAATGTTTTAAATACATACATTAGATTAGAATCCCTTATTGTTGATATACAAGCTACTCTTCTAGTTGGCATACTAATGGTTAATTATTATCATTATGTCTTGTCTTGAGTTGGTTAAATGACATATTTATTCATTAAACATAGATGTTTTCATAGATTTATTTGACTACATAAGTAATTATATCTATATTATGATTCATTTGGGTTCTCAATGATGTTTAAAGGTAGTATGTAGTCACCTCATGCTTGTTATTATGGCATTCATTATATTAAATTATATTCATGCTCTAAGTAGATTATTAAGATTACACTCTATTTATTACTCAATAAATGTAGATAGTGTAGTTGTGATATTCCTGAATAGGTCATTTTACATTGATGTGTATAGATTCATGTGGACAACATGTTAAGGAATTAGTATTTCAGCCATATATATAATTCCTTGGGATGATTTTAATGGTTGTACATAGATGGTATTATCCTCTCTAGGAAGGAAACAAGTTGTAATATATTCATGTGTATATCTATATACAAATCATAATCCTATTATTCATTTATTATTGTAGCTGGTTATGTTATTTAATTTATTATACAAGGGATATTCATAATCTAATCTCTATGCATTGTTCATTTTATATATGGTAACATGAATTATTGAAATTATATTGGATCAGCTATCCCAATCATGGGAGTTGTAAAATAGTAGAAACTTAATTGTGGTTATAATATTTTGTACTTATTATAACCATAAATTAAAAATTATAATATCATTTACTTGTGTAATAAAGAATATATCTTGTATACTGGTTGGAAAGAAAGTCTATGGTTGTTATTTGGGCTTATCATTCCATTTTAGGTGATTATGATTGAAAGGTAAATTATAAAAATAAATTATTTGTGTTGTGTTTTTTCCTTCATCATTCCATTATAATCATGATAGAACTTTCATAGATCATCGAGGATGTGACAGTTGGCCACAATCTAATTATGGGTCCATAATTGATCATGTTCATAATGATGAAGTGAATGAAAAAAATTAGAAATTAATTTATTAAAGGTGATAAATTTTAGAATATAGTTGATCCTATTTATTTTAATTCTTATTATACAAAAATGAGAGGAAATGTGGTACAAGGATCCTAAAGTTGAGGATGGTTGTGAAACCTCGATGGGTAGCACTAATTAGTTGCCTATGAAATACTTAATTTGTGTGTCTCTTTAGAATCTAATTTGGCATGTTGGAAATTAAGCCATATATGATACATTTACATAACATACTACAATATGATAATCACTTATGTTGGATTTATCCATTTTAATAATGCTCAATATTGTATTTTATCACATAAAAGATTGGATTAATGGTTTTAAGATTTGGATTTTAACCAGATAATTATTGGTGTATTATTTGGTTGAATTTTATTATCATTGATATTTATAATTTATAAATTAAATATGTACAAGGACCCTAAAGTTATAGATTTATATATATAATCCTGATAGGTAACTCCATTCTTATTTTCTTGAAATATCTCTTAGTTTTTATTTAAATCAGAGATGATTCTCGTGTTGGCATCTAATTCATAAATGTTAGATCATATTGGAAAATATTTGAGGAATTTTAATAGGTGATGCCCTTACCTTGTCCTAAAATAATATGAGGGATGTTATTGTGATAATAAATGAGCTCATACTGATATATAGATAATGAATTATCATCCTTTCCTTGGTAGGCAAATATGTCTATTAGCAACATGGTGGATAGTTGTTATTACCTTTATAATGAGATGAATATTTTATACATCAATGGTGTTGTATAATGGTGGTGGTATGGATGAAGAAACTAATAATATCATTGATGTGTGAAAATAAGCCACTTGTGTTATGATCCCAAGGATATGGATCATAGTTGGGTAATTAAGAGGTTAACATACACTGATATCAATAGATTACTCCTCATAATGATCATGGTTAATGTTTGCATTATATAATAATTTATAATTATTGGAAAATATTATTAATTAATCCTTATTTTTGTATTTTTTATTTTATTAATAATTTAATTTAAGTATTCATCTAAAGTACTCTTCATGTGATTGATCGAATACACTTTTAAACCATGGTTTTAGTTGTACTCCTAGGTGGTTGCCTAGTATTCTTTATTGAGAACTACCATGTTACCCTTGATTAAAATTAAAATAGGCTATATTATTTTAGTCTTGGAACTTGATTAAGGTATGGGTTTTAAAGGGTTATATTAAGAAGACCATAAATAAGAATATGTAGATTAGACTTTATGAGTGTACGTGAAGTAAACTAATACACCCCAATCCTCATATCCAATATGAATAACGAACATCCTAATGGAATCCTTTAAGATTCATTAGCCTTAGTTAAGTACCAAGCTAGACCTAACATCGTAATGGTATTAATAAATATATTGAGATATTATTTCTCTTGAGTGCCATGGGACTTTTATCATAGACACAAGTGGATATTAGTAATAAAAAAATGGGGTTGTTTCATCTGATATTAGAGACTATGCTCTAGATATTTTCAAGAGAGAATATTAATCTTTCACTCTTGTAAAGTAATATAAGCATTGGTTTGCTTTGAAACTAAACCATGTTGTACTTAACATTAGCTTTTGACAAATTAAATATCTAAGAATTTTTTTGATAATAATTTTTACTAACATAGAACTAATGAATTGTTTCATTTGAAAGAGCTATGATGTGATTTTATAAAGGCACTGGAGATGAACATGGTTTTAATAATCAGTTAACTGAAGCTTTGACTGATTATTGAAAATAGATTCAGTGTTTGAAAAATGGCTCCAATGTTTGCATGTAAGTCTCTAATTCTGGTCGTGTCTATTATGTGGATTTATTCCTGTTATTTTCCCTGTCTGCCTTTTACTCTTCTACTTGCTCCATGGACTGTTGCTCACATTGGTCGTTGAGTCCTAACCGCGGGCTAGAGTTTTGGCCTTCTGGCTTATCTTTTTTTTTTTTATATCGAGTTTACTCCCTGTCGGCTTTGCCTTTGGAAAAGTTTGAAAGGATTCATGTTTGCCCGGGCATCTTTTCTGCGGCCTGCTGCTCTATTAGCTTTTTGTATTTCTCATTGGATTTTATTGTTGTGGTCTATTTGCTTGCAGTTTTTCTTGCGGGCTTTATGTCCGCAGACATTTCCTGAGGACAAAAATTCTGTAGAAATGTTTTGCTCAATTTCCCTGGGCTTTATATTGCCCACGGGCTTTTCATGTTTGTGGGCTATATGTCCACGGCCTGCTGCTCCATTGGCTTTTACTGTTGCACCCCTTGGCAGCTAACGCCTCCTCCACTAGCCTACAGTCCACACTTTGGCATGCTAAAGCCTCCTCCACTAGCCTGTAGTCCATGCAGTCTTTCAGCAAGCCGTTCTTGACCATCTAGGTGCAGTCCATGTAGTCTTCCAGCAGTATAGGTGTCAGTCCACATTGGCAGTGTAGGTGTTTTTTGTTACCTTTTGTCTTCAGGCTTTATATTGGCACTGGCAGCTATTCTTGCAGCCTTTTGTTCTGTGTTTGCCTTGTTATTTTTCCCGTGAACTTCTTTTATTCAGCTTTATTGGCTGTGTCAGCTTCTGAATTCCTTCAGACTTTTAATCTGAAGGAATTAATTCAGATAAAAAGTTTGAAGGAAGTGTCCTCACCTTTGATATCCGAAACACTTTTTTCTTAGCATTTATGAAAATGACTTTCGGCAGCCAAGGTGTCCTCCCGCCAGTCCTTGAACCCACCGTTGAACCATTACGTTGAACTAAAACGTTAAACCTTTACATTGAACATTGAAGCGTTGAACTTTGAAATATGACAAATACGCTTAACCCCAGCTGATGACATTGAACCTTTGAACCCATCGAACCCGTTGAACCAAAATGATTCAAGGTTCAACGGTTCAAGGTTCAATGGTTCACTTCTTGCCTAGAAGCTTGCAAATGGACGCTTTGGTTGAACCTTGGCATCGAACCAAACATGAAAATGACTGAGTGTTGGAACCCTATTCTTTTGAGAGCTTTGCCAAAGGAAAATAGTGCATTCTTCCTTCCTTGGCTAGAGACGATAGCTTTCCAAATGGCCAAAAATCTGACTCGTGGAAGATTTGTCAACATTCTGGCGACTCAGCTGGGAAGCATGCATGTTATACTTGAGGATCCAGGCCATGTATAACTACTATATGAATCCCAGATGGTGAATAATCTGCTCTGATCATTGTTGTAATAACCTCTTCCTTCAAAATAAGAAGGAAAACACATGAAACTAGAAAACTAACTAAAAGTGAATGTGCAAACAAGCACTTATTGAACAAAATTGAAGTAAACTACTGTGATTTTACAGCACTTAGAGGAAAGTAGAAACAACTAAAATAACCTAGTTAACCATGATAAGGTACGATCTGCCTAGATCAAATGGAAAATTCTTGAACTCGCTCCTTTCGAGAGATGATACAATTTACAAGGCAAGATGTATATCAGTCATAACCTTTGACGAGTCAGTTGCCTTATTGACCAGCTGTATTAGCACCTTCTTGAATGAGTCATCAATACCAAACCAGTCACCAATAAAGATAAACTCACCAAGTATTTCCTGATTGTTCTTAGAGTGCTTGTCATCTATCACAATGTCAAGTGATAACCCATCCATGCATGCCTTTTGAGTGACCACATCCTTATTGACTGCTGCCAGTTCATCCATCTCTTCAAGGAACTTTGAATATGCAACTTGATCTGTACTGGGATCTTGAATAGGTGGTTCTTTATCAAGCTGCTTATAAATGTGCTCTTCAATAGCCAACATATCTATACAAAGCTCTTCAATCTCTGGTAGAGGCTCAAGGTACAGCTGCCAATCATATTTTCATTCCTCATTTTGGTCTATTTAAACTGAATCCACTATCACCCTATCTGAATCTTTCTCAATAGGAGATACCTGTAACTCATGTATGACTTCCATTTATACCAGCGCCTTTTGAAGTTTATCTACATCAAGATCAATCTTCCCATTCTCAGTTATAACTAGATGCTCAATTACAACCTCAATAGAAGTATCAATAGGAATTTGGTCCTTAAATACTTTTGAAGCATCCTCTACATGTTTAGCAAGACCCTGACCTATAGCTGCAACCTCTTTCTCAATACTCTGAAGAACAGGGTCTTCTTGAGGAAGGGTGATGGCGAGAGGGTGATGAAATTCACTTGTTTGAGAGGGAAAATGAAGCATGGGAGATTGATCATTATCAGATTTTGGAATCTTGAGGGAAAAGGAATCATCTAGGGAGTTTTGGAGGGGAGGAAAAGAGAAATTCTTAAAAACCTCTGTATTCTGTTCCTTCCACTTGGCCATTACCTCATCAAAGTTTGGACCCTGTTTGCCCTCCTGGACAACCTGAGCTTGAGAGATGATTGATGAGGTAATGATGGGACTATAGGAAGGTCTAGTCTCATAAATAGCCACTTGAATAGGCTTTTGATTCCAACTAGGAAGCTCCCTTGGCACATACTGGGCATGGTTAAGAGTTTCATAAGAATAAGAAGCACCATAGCCTTTTGTAGACAATTCGTTTAACTCGATTCTCTACCTTTCCCAAGCCTCCATCTTTTCTAATGTGAGAATACATAGTCCATTTATCTCTTCCAGATCATTAGACAAATTTCAAAATAGACCATTTACTTCCTCATACTGAGAGCTAAAACAAACCTTTCTTGCATATGCCAATATTCTGAGCTCTATTTCATTCATTTTTTCTTGAAGGCGATACTGCTCATATGTGACATCATAACCATATGGGGAAGATGAAATCTGATCTTGAGACTGATATGGATTACCAGGCAGGTAATAGTCATGTTCTTGATAATAAATATCATGAGAAACTTGATAAGGCTAGACATAACTTTGATAATCACTTTGATAAGGCTGATTAGGCTCATAGATACCCTGACCAGGCTGGTATGATCCCTCATTGGGATGACAAGGAAATATACCATAGAAATTCTCTCCATACATAGCCATCAAAATTCATTCATAATAATAAAAATAGACTTACATGGAAGCTATCCTAAACTATTAGAA
Source organism: Torreya grandis (assembly GCA_037957365.1). NCBI lineage: Eukaryota > Viridiplantae > Streptophyta > Pinopsida > Cupressales > Taxaceae > Torreya > Torreya grandis. The sequence goes on along the minus strand of JARHVA010000511.1, from coordinate 4,559,711 downwards.
GCAACTGCTTGAGCTTGGAGTCACTGAATACTTCTTAAAGAACATTGTTGTAACTGCAATTTCATAAAAACCAAGAAAAATGTGTCCCACCGGGCATGCCAAAAACTGTTGTCAACCTAGAGCTGTGCCTTGATTCGAAGACATGCACAAAAATGGCTAGTCCTCTATCCAACTGAAACAATGGGATCTCCTTGCGAGGGTGGGTGCCTCAATAGTGAGAAGAACCTCCAGAGAAGGCTAGTTCCTGTATGATGTATCAATTAGGATTCCTACTCTACGCTACTGACTGCCATGGGAAAGGGAGAAGGAGAAAATTAAAGGGAAATCCTAGCTAAAAGGGGGTGATACACCAGAACTATGATCCTACTCAGCTTAAAACCTTGAAAACTGAGCGAACAACAGAGAAGGAAGACCTTAGACTTCAAATTAATCACTTGTGCATAAGTATTTCATGCAGAGGTTTGGTTCAATTACTAAAACCTGAGGGAAATGGTGGAGAGAGGTCTGATAAAAGACACTTTATAGCCGCCTACATCCACTTACAGTCTCAACAAAAGACAATGAAGAACACTTTAGCATGACCTACACAAGGACAATACAGCAACTAGGTACGAAACAGAAACTTGGGAAGGGAGAAAAACTCTACCACTTATGCAAATTACTGAAGAATTATACACTATGCCATGCTTGAATTTTGAAAGTACACTCCTGCTTATTGATCGAAAAGGTTACACAACTCTTAATGGCAGAGTCTGGTATAACCAAGAGAGATTGGATTCTTTTTAAAACAAGGCTAAAAGCCATTATATATGAATTTACAATAGGCCAAAGATAGCCGTATAAACTTGAAGAGAAAATTCACTATGGTTAACTCAAGCTTTTCTTGGCCTAAAATAAAATATGTTTCTCTTTTTACACTTTCATGGATTTTCCTTGTTTGGTGAAGCGCAATCATCCTCTTCTCTGCATGGAAATAATCTAATTCTGGATGTGGCATTTGATCAATCAGTTAATTCCAAATATGGAATAGTCAACCCCTAATATAGACTCGAAACTCCTGTCAAAGCCAGGTTTAGCCCTTCAGATGCATGCGTTGACTGGAGATGAATAGGGTTTTAATAATTAGTTAACTGAAGCTTTGACTGATTATTGAAAATAGATTCAGCATTTGAAAAATGGCTCCAATGTTTGCATGTAAGTCTCTAATTCTGGTCGTGTCTATTCTGTGGATTTATTCCTGTTATTTTCCCTGTCTGCCTTTTACTCTTTTACTTGCTCCGTGGCCTGTTGCTCACATTGGTCGTTGAGTCCTTACCGCAGGCTAGAGTTTTGGCCTTTTGGCTTATCTTCTTGTTTTTTTATATCGAGTTTACTCCTTGTCGGCTTTGCCTTTGGAAAAGTTTGAAAGGATTCATGTTTGCCCAGGCATCTTTTCTGCGGCCTGCTGCTCTATTGGCTTTTTCTATTTCTCATTGGCTTTTATTGTTGCGGCCTGTTTGCTTGCAGTTTTTCTTGTGGGCTTTATGTCCGCAGACATTTCTCGAGGACAAAAACCCTGCAGAAATGTTTTGCACAATTTCCTTGGGATTTATATTGGCCGCGGGCTTTTCATGTTTGTGGGCTATATGTCCATGGCCTGCTACTCTGTCGGCTTTTATTGTTGTGCCCCTTGGCAGCTAACACCTCCTCCACTAGCCTACAGTCCACGCTTTGGCATGCTAACACCTCTTCCACCAGCCTGCAGTCCATGCAGTCTTCCAGCAAGCTATTCTTGACCATCTATGTGCAGTCCATGTAGTCTTCCAGCAGTATAGGTGTCAGTCCAAGTTAGCAGTGTAGGTGTTTTTTGTGGCCTTTTGTCTTCGGGCTTTATATTGGTGCTAGCAGCTATTCTTGCAACCTTTTGTTATGTGTTTGCCTTGTTATTTTTCCCACAAACTTCTTTTATTCAGCTTTATTGGCTGTGTCGGCTTCCGAATTCCTTCAGACAAAAAGTCTGAAAGAAGTGTCCTCACCTTTTATATCCAAAACACTTTTTTCCTAGCATTTATGAAAATGCCTTTCAGCAGCCAATGTGTCCTCCCACTAGTCCTTGAACCCACTATTAAACCATTACGTTGAACCAATTCATTGAACCAAAATGTTAAACCTTTACGTTGAACGTTGAAGCATTGAACTTCAAAATATGACAAATACGCTTAACCCCAGCTGATGATGTTGAAACTTTAAACCCATTGAACCCGTTGAACCAAAATGATTCAAGGTTCAACGGTTCGAGGTTCAATGGTTCACTTCTTGCCTAGAAGCTTGTAGATGGATGCTTTGGTTGAACCTTGGCATCGAACGAAACCTAAAAATGACTGAGTGCTAGAACCCTATTCTTTTGAGAGCTTTGCCAAAGGAAAACAGTGCATTCTTCCTTCCTTGGCTAGAGACGATAGCTTTCCAAATGGCCAAAAATCTGACTCGTGGAAGATTTGTCAACATTCTGGCGACTCAGCTGGGAAGCATGCCTACTATGCTTGAGGATCTAGGCCATGTATAACTGCTATATGAATCCCAGATGGTGAATAATCTACTCTAATCATTGCTGTAATAACCTCTTCCTTCAAAAAAAGAAGGAAAACACATGAAACCAAAAAACTAACTAAAAGCGAATGTGCAAACAAGCACTTATTGAACAAAACTGAAGCAAACTACTATGCTTTTACAGCACTTAGAGGAAAGTAGAAGCAACTAAAATAACCTAGTTAACCATGATAAGGTATGATCCACCTTGATCAAATGGAAAATTCTTAAACTTGCTCCTTTCGAGAGATGATACAATTTGCAAGGCAAGATGTATATCAGTCATAACCTTTGACGAGTCAGTTGCCTTGTTGACCAACTGTATTAGCATTAGCACCTTCTTGAATGAGTCATCAACAACAAACCAGTCACCAATAAAGATAAACTCACCAAGTATTTCTTGATTATTCTCAGAGTGCTTGTCATATATCACCATGTCAAGTGATAACCCATCCATGCATGCCTTTTGAGTGACCACGTCCTTCTTATTGACTGTTGCCAGTTCATCCAGCTCTTCAAGGAACTTTGAATATGCAACTTGATCTGTACTGGGATCTTGAATAGGTGGTTATTTATCAAGTTGATTATAAACGTGCTCTTCAATAACCAACATATCTCTACAAAGCTCTTTAATCTCTGGTAGAGGTTCAAGGTACAGCTGCCAATCATATTTTCTTTCCTCATTTTGGTCTATTTGAACTGAATCCACTGTCATGCTATCTGAATCTTTCTCAATAGGAGATACCTGTAACTCATGTATGACTTCCATTTGTACCAGTGCCTTTTAAAGTTTATCTACATCAAGATCAATCTTCCCATTCTCAGTTATAACTAGATGCTCAATTACAACCTCAATAGAAGTATCAATAAGAATTTTGTCATTAAATACTTCTGAAGCATCCTCTACATGTTCTGCAAGAACCTGACCTGTAGCTACAACCTCTTTCTCAATACTCCGAAGAACAGGGTCTTCTTGAGGAAGGGTGATGGCGGGAGGGTGATGAAATTCACTTGTTTGAGAGGGAAAATGAAGCATGGGAGATTGATCATTATCGAATTTTGGAATCCTGAGGGAAAAGGAATCATCTAGGGAGTTTTGGAGGGGAGGAAAAGAGAAATTCGTAAAAGCCTCTGTATTCTGTTCCTTCCACTTGGCCATTACCTCATCAAAGTTTGTGTTTGTCCTCCTGGACAACCTGAGCTTGAGAGATGATTGGTGAGGTAATGATGGGACTATAGGAAGGTCTAGTCTCATAAATAGCTGCTTGAATAGGCTTTTGATTCCAACTAGGAAGCTCCCTTGGCACACACTGGGCATGGTTAAGAGTTTCATAAGAATAAGAAGCACCATAGCCTTTTGTAGACAATTTGTTTAACTCGATTCTCTACCTTTCCCAAGCCTCCATCTTTTCTAATGTGAGAATACATAGTCCATTTATCTCTTCCAGATCATTAGACACATTTCGAAATAGACCATTTACTTCCTCATACTGAGAGCTAAAACAAACCTTTCTTTCATATGCCAGTATTCTGAGCTCTATTTCATTCATTTTTTCTTGAAGGTGATACTGCTCATATGTGACATCATAACCATATGAGGAAGATGAAATCTGATCTTGAGACTGATATGGATTACCAAGCAGGTAATAGTCATGTTGTTGATAATAAGGATCATGAGAAACTTAATAAGGCTGGACATAGCTTTGATAATCACTTTGATAAGGCTGATTAGGCTCATAGATACCATGACCAGGCTAGTATGATCCCTCATTGGGATGACAAGGAAATATACCATAGAAAATCTCTCCATACATAGTAATCAAAATTCATTCGCAATAATAAAAATAGACTTACATGGAAGCTATCTTGAACTATTATAAGCAACTATTTGAGCTTGGAGTCACTGAATACTTCTTGAAGAACGCTACTGTAACTACAATTTCATAAAAACTAGGAAAAATGCATCCCATCAGGCGTGCCAAAAACTGTTGTCAACTTGGAGTCGCGCCCTGATTCGAAGACGTGCAAAAAAATGGCTAGTCCTCTATCCAGTTGAAACAATGGGATCTCCTCGCGAGGGTGGGTGCCTCAATAGCGAGCAAAACCTCTAGAGAAGGTTGGTTCCTGTATGATGTATCAATTAAGATTCCTACTCTACATAGTTGACTACCATGGAAAAGGGAGAAGGAGAAACTTAAAGGGAAATCCTACTTAAAAGGGGGTGATACACCATAACTATGATCTTACTCAGCTTGGAACCTTGAAAACTGAGCGAACAACAGAGAAGGAAGACCTTAGACTTCAAATTAATCACTTGTGCATAAGTATTTCATGCAAAGGTTTAGTTCAATTACTAAAACCTGAGGGAAATGGCGGAGAGAGGTCTGATAAAAGACACTTTATAGCCATCTACATCCACTTACAGTCTCAATAAAAGACAATGAAGAACACTTTAGGCATGACCTGCACAAGGACAATACAAAAACTAGGTACAAAATAGAAACTTGGGAAGGGAGAAAATCTCTACCACTTATGCAAATTATTGAAGAATTATACACTATGCCACACTTGAATTTTGAAAGTACACTCCTGCTTATTGATCGAAAAGGTTACACAACTCTTAATGGCAGAGTCTGGTCTAACCAAGAGAGATTGGATTCTTTTTAAAACATGGCTGAAAGCCATTATATATGAATTTACAATAGGCCAAAGATAGCCGTATAAACTTGAAGAGAAAATTCACTTTGGTTAACTCAAGCTTTTCTTGGCCTAAAATAAAATATGTTTCTCTTTTTGCCCTTGCATGGATTTTCCTTGTTTGATGAAGCGTACTCATCCTCTTCTCTGCATGGAAATATTCTAATTCTGGATGTGGCGTTTGATCAATCAGTTAATCCCAAATATGGAACAGTCAACCCCTAATATAGACTTGAAACTCCTGTCGAAGCCAGGTTTAGTCCTTCAGATCCATGCATTGATTGGAGATGAACAGGGTTTTAATAATCAGCTAACTGAAGCTTTGACTTATTGTTGAAAATAGATTCAGCATTTAAAAAATGGCTCCAATGTTTGCATGTAAGTCTCTAATTCTGGTCATGTCTATTCTATGAATTTATTCCTATTATTTTCCCTGTCTGCCTTTTACTCTTTTACTTGCTCCGTGGCCTGTTGCTCACATTGGTCGTTGAGTCCTAATCGCGGGCTAGAGTTTTGGCCTTTTGGCTTATCTTTTTTTTTTTTTTTTTAATATCGAGTTTACTCCCTGTCAGCTTTGCCTTTGGAAAAGTTCAAAAGGATTCATGTTTGCCCGGGCATCTTTTTCATGGCCTGCTGCTCTATTGGCTTTTTGTATTTCTAATTGACTTTTATTGTTGCGGCCTGTTTGCTTGCAATTTTTCTTGCAAGCTTTATGTCCGCAGACATTTCCTGAGGACAAAAAGTCCACATAAATGTTTAGCTCAATTTCCCCAGGCTTTATATTGGCTGTAGGCTTTTCATGTTTGCGGGCTATATGTCTGCGGCCTGCTACTCCATCAGCTTTTGTTTTTGTGCCCCTTGGCAGCTAACGCCTCCTCCACCAACCTAAATTCCATGATTTAGCACACTAACGCCTCCTCCACCAGCCTGTATTCCATGTAGTCTTCCAGCAAGCCATTCTTGACCATCTACGTACAGTCCACATAGTCTTTTAGTAGTATAGGTGTCTATCCATGTTGGCAGTGTAGGTGTTTTTTACAGCCTTTTGTCTTTGGGCTTTGTATTAGCATTGGCAGCTATTCTTGTGGCCTTTTGATCTGTGTTTGCCTTGTTATTTTTCTCGCAGACTTCTTTTATTTAGCTTTATTGGCTGTGTCGGCTTCTGAATTTCTTTAGACTTTTTGTTTGAAGGAATTCCTTCGGACAAAAAGTCTGAAGGAAATGTCCTCACCTTTGATATCTGAAAAGCTTTTTTCCTAACATTTATGAAAATGCCTTTTGGTAGCGAAGGTTTCCTCCCACCAGTCCTTGAACCCACCGTTGAACCATTACGTTGAACCTTTTTGTTGAACCAAAATGTTAAACCTTTACGTTGAACGTTGAAGCGTTGAACTTTGAAATATGACAAATACGCTTAACCCCAACTGATGACATTGAACCTTTGAACCCATCGAACCCGTTGAACCAAAATGATTCAAGGTTCAACAGTTCAAGGTTCAATGGTTCGCTTCTTGCCTAGAAGCTTGCAGATGGATGCTTTGGTTGAACCTTGGCATCGAACCAAACCTAAAAATGACTGAGTGCTGGAACCCTTTTCTTTTGAGAACTTTGCCAAAGGAAAATATTGCATTCTTCCTTCCTTGGCTAGAGACGATAGCTTCCTAAATGGCCAAAAATCTGACTCGTGGAAGATTTGTCAACATTCTGGTGACTCAGCTGGGAAGCATGCCTGCTTGCTTAAGGTTCTAGGCCATGTATAACTGCTATATGAATCTTAGATGGTGAATAATCTGCTCTGATCATTGCTGTAATAACCTCTTTCTTCAAAATAAGAAGGAAAACACACGAAAGCAGAAAACTAACTAAAAGTGAATGTGCAAACAAGCACTTATTGAACAAAACAAAAGCAAACTACTGTGCTTTTACAACACTTAGAGGAAAGTAGAAACAACTAAAATAACCTAGTTAACCATGACAAGGTACGATCCGCAGGGATCAAATGGAAAATTCTTGGACTCGCTCCTTTCGAGAGGTGATACAATTTGCATGGCAGGATGTATATCAGTCATAACCTTTGACAAGTCATTTGCCTTGTTGACTAACTATATTAGCACCTTCTTGAATGAGTCATCAACAGCAAACCAGTCACCAATAAAGATAAACTCACCAAGTATTTCTTGATTGTTCTCAAAGTGCTTGTCATCTATCACCATGTCAAGTGATAACCCATCCATGCATGCCTTTTGAGTGACCACATCCTTCTTATTGACTACTGCCAGTTCATCCAGCTCTTCAAGGAACTTTGAATATGCAACTTGATCTATACTGGGATCTTGAATAGGTGGTTCTTTATCAAGCTGCTTATAAACATGCTCTTCAATAGCCAACATATCTCTACAAAGCTCTTCAATCTATGGTAAAGGCTAAAGGTATAGCTGCCAATCATATTTTCATTCCTCATTTTGGTCTATTTGAACTGAATCCACTGTCACGCTATCTGAATCTTTCTCAATACGAGATACCTTCAACTCATGTATGACTTCCATTTGTACCAGTGCCTTTTGAAGCTTATCTACATCAAGATCAATCTTCCCATTCTCAGTTATAACTAGATGCTCAATTACAACCTCAAGAGAAGTATCATTAGGAATTTCATCCTTAAATACTTTTGAAGCATCCTCTACATGGTTTGTAAGAACCTGACCTTTAGCTGCAACCTCTTTCTCAATACTCCGAAGAATAGGGTCTTCTTAAGGAAGGGTGATGGCGGGAGGGTGATGAAATTCACTTGTTTGAGAGGGAAAATGAAGCATGGGAGATTGATCATTATCGGATTTTGGAATCTTGAGGGAAAAGGAATCATCTAGGGAGTTTTGGAGGGGAGGAAAATAGAAATTCTTAAAAACCTTTGTATTCTATTCCTTCCACTTGGCCATTACCTCATCAAAGTTTGGAACCTGTTTGTCATCTTGGACAACTTGAGCTTGAGAGATGATTGGTGAGGTAATGATGGGACTATAGGAAGGTCTAGTCTCATAAATAGCCACTTGAATAGGCTTTTGATTCCAACTAGGAAGCTCCCTTGGCACATACTGGGCATGGTTAACAGTTTCATAAGAATAAGAAGCACCATAGCCTTTTGTAGACAATTCATTTAACTCAATTCTCTGCCTTTCCCAAGCCTCCATCTTTTCTAATGTGAGAATACATAGTCCATTTATCTCTTCTAGATGATTAGACACATTTCGAAATAGACCATTTACTTCCTCATACTGAGAGCTAGAACAAACCTTCCTTGCATATGCCAGTATTCTAAGCTCTATTTCATTCATTTTTTCTTGAAGGCAATACTGCTCATATGTGACATCATAACCATATGGGGAAGATGAAATCTGATCCTGAGACTGATATGGATTACCAGGCAGGTAATAGTCATGTTCTTGATAATAAGGATCATGAGAAACTTGATAAGGCTGGACATAGCACTGATAATCACTTTGATAAGGCTGATTAGGCTCATAGATACCTTGACTAGGCTAGTATGATCCCTCATTGGGATGACAAGGAAATATACCATAGAAATTCTCTCCATACATAGCCATCAAAATTCATTCACAATAATAAAAATAGACTTACATGGAAGCTGTCCTGAACAATTAGAAGCAACTGCTTGAGCTTGGAGTCACTGAATACTTCTTAAAGAACACTGTTGTAACTGCAATTTCATAAAAATCAAGAAAAATGCGTCCCATTGGGCATGCCAAAAACTGTTGTCAACCTAGAGCTGCGCCCTGATTCGAAGACATGCATGAAAATAGCCAGTCCTCTATCCGACTGAAAAAATGGGATCTCCTTGCGAGGGTGGGTGCCTCAATAGTGAGAATAACCTCCAGAGAAGGCTGGTTCATGTATGATGTATCAATTAGGATTCCTACTCTACGCTGCTGACTGCCATGGGAAAGGGAGAAGGAGAAAATTAAAGGGAAATCCTACCTAAAAGGGGGTGATACACCAGAACTATGATCCTACTCAGCTTAAAACCTTGAACACTGAGTGAACAACAGAGAAGGAAGACCTTAGACTTCAAATAAATCACTTGTGCATAAGTATTTCATGCAGAGGTTCGGTTCAATTACTAAAACCTAAGGGAAATGGTGGAGAGAGGTCTAATAAAAGACACTTTATAGCTGGCTACATCCACTTACAGTCTCAGCAGAAGACAATGAAGAACACTTTAGCATGACCTGCACAAGGACAATACATCAACTAGGTATGAAATAGAAACTTGGGAAGGGAGAAAAACTCTACCACTTATGCAAATTACTGAAGAATTATACAATATGCGACGCTTCAATTTTGAAAGTACACTCCTGCTTATTGATCAAAAGGGTTACACAACTCTTAATGGCAGAGTCTGGTATAACCAAGAGAGATTGGATTCTTTTTAAAACAAGGTTGAAAGCCATTAAATATGAATTTACAATAGGCCAAAGATAGCTGTATAAACATGAAGAGAAAATTCACTTTGATTAACTCAAGCTTTTCTTGCCCTAAAATAAAATATGTTTCTCTTTTTGCCCTTGCATGGATTTTCCTTGTTTGATGAAGTGCACTCATCCTCTTCTCTGCATGGAAATATTCTAATTTTGGATGTGGCATTCGATCAATTAGTTAATTCCAAATATGGAATAGTCAACCCCTAATATAGACTCAAAACTCTTGTCGAAGCCAGGTTTAGTCCTTCAGATGCATGCATTGACTAGAGATGAACAGGGTTTTAATAATTAGTTAACTGAAGCTTTGACTGATTGTTGAAAATAGATTGAGCATTTGAAAAATGGCTTCAACATTTGCATGTAAGTCTCTAATTCTGGTCGTGTCTATTCTGTGGATTTATTCCTGTTATTTTCCCTGTCTACCTTTTACTCTTTTACTTGCTCCATGGCCTGTTGCTCACATTGGTCATTGAGTCCTAACCGCGGGCTGGAGTTTTGGCCTTCTGGCTTATCTTCTTGTTTTTTTATATCGAGTTTACTCCCTATCGACTTTACCTTTGGAAACGGTTGAAAGGATTCATGTTTGCCCAGGCATCTTTTCCGTGGCCTGCTGCTCTATTGGCTTTTTGTATTTCTCATTAGCTTTTATTGTTGTGGCCTATTTGCTTGCAGTTTTTATTGCGAGCTTTATGTTTGCAGACATTTCTTGAGGACAAAAAGTCCACAAAAATGTTCTGCTCAATTTCCCAGGCTTTATATTGGCCACGGGCTTTTCATGTTTGTGGGATATATGCCTGCGGCCTGCTACTCTGTTGGCTTTTATTGTTGTGCCCCTTTGCAGCTAACACCTCCTCCACCAGCCTATAGTCCACACTTTGGCATGCTAATGCCTCTTCCACCAGCCTGCAATCCATGCAGTCTTCCATCAAGCCATTCTTGACCATCTGCATGCAGTCCATGTAGTCTTCTAGCAATATAGGTGTCAGTCCACATTGGCAGTGTAGGTGTTTTTTGTGGCCTTTTGTCTTCGGGCTTTATATTGGCCCTGATAGCTATTCTTGTGGCCTTTTGTTTTGTGTTTCCCTTGTTATTTTTCCTGTGGACTTCTTTTATTTAGCTTTATTGGCTGTGTCAGCTTCCGAATTCCTTCAGACTTTTTATCTGAAGGAATTCCTTCAGACAAAAATTCTGAAGGAAGTGTCCTCACCTTTGATATCTGAAACACTTTTTTCCTAGCATTTATGAAAATGCCTTTCAGTAGCCAAGGTGTCCTCCCGCCAGTCCTTGAACCCACCATTGAACCATTATGTTGAACCAAATCATTGAACCTTTTCATTGAACCAAAACGTTAAATCTTTACATTGAACTTCAAAATATGACAAATACGCATAACCCCAGCTGATGACGTTGAACCCTTAAACCCATCGAACCTGTTGAACCAAAATGATTCAAGGTTCAACGGTTCGAGGTTCAATGGTGCGCTTCTTGCCTAAAAGCTTGCAAATGGATGCTTTGGTTAAACCTTGACATCGAACCAAAGCTAAAAATGACTGAGTGCTGGAACCCTATTCTTTTGAGAGCTTTGCCAAAGGAAAAGAGTGCATTCTTCCTTCCTTGGCTAGAGATGATAGCTTTCCAAATGGCCAAAAATTTGACTCGTGGAAGATTTATCAACATTCTGGCGACTCAGCTGGGAAGCATGCCTACTATGCTTGAGGATCCAGGCCATGTATAACTGCTATATGAATCTCAGATGTTGAATAATCTGCTCTGATCATTGCTGTAATAACCTCTTCCTTCAAAATAAGAAGGAAAACACACGAAAGCAGAAAACTAACTAAAAGTGAATGTGCAAACAAGCACTTATTGAAAAAAACTAAAGCAAACTACTGTGCTTTTACAACACTTAGAGGAAAGTAGAAACAACTAAAATAACCTAGTTAACCATGATAAGGTACGATCCGCATGGATCAAATGGAAAATTCTTGAACTCGCTCCTTTCGAGAGATGATACAATTTGCAAGGCAGGATGTATATCAATCATAACCTTTGACAAGTCATTTGCCTTGTTGACCAACTATATTAGCACCTTCTTGAATGAGTCATCAATAGCAAACCAGTCACCAATAAAGATAAACTCACCAAGTATTTCCTGATTGTTCTAAGAGTGCTTGTCATCTATCACCATGTCAAGTGATAACCCATCCATGCATGCCTTTTGAGTGACCACATCCTTCTTATTGACTACTGCCAGTTCATCCAGCTCTTCAAGGAACTTTGAATATGCAACTTGATCTGTACTGGGATCTTGAATAGGTGGTTCTTTATCAAGCTGCTTATAAACATGCTCTTCAATAGCCAACATATCTCTACAAAGCTCTTCAATCTATGGTAGAGGCTAAAGGTACAGATGCCAATCATATTTTCATTCCTCATTTTGGTCTATTTGAACTGAATCCACTGTCATGCTATCTGAATCTTTCTCAATAGGAGATACCTTCAACTCATGTATGACTTCCATTTGTACCAGCACCTTTTGAAGTTTATCTACATCAAGATCAATCTTCCCATTCTCAGTTATAACTAGATGCTCAATTACAACCTCAAGAGAAGTATCAATAGGAATTTCATCCTTAAATACTTTTGAAGCATCCTCTACATGGTTTGTAAGAACCTGACCTTTAGCTACAACCTCTTTCTCAATACTCTGAAGAACAGGGTCTTCTTGAGGAAGGGTGATGGCTAGAGGGTGATGAAATTCACTTGTTTGAGAGGGAAAATGAAGCGTGGGAGATTGATCATTATCGGATTTTGGAATCTTGAGGGAAAAGGAATCATCTAAGGAGTTTTGGAGGGGAGGAAAAGAGAAATTCTTAAAAAACTTTGTATTCTATTCCTTCCACTTAGCCATTACCTCATCAAAGTTTGGAACCTATTTGTCATCTTGGACAACTTAAGCTTGAGAGATGATTGGTGAGGTAATGATGGGACTATAGGAAGGTCTAGTCTCATAAGTAGCTACTTGAATAGGCTTTTGATTCCAACTAGGAAGCTCCCTTGGCACATACTGGGCATGGTTAACAGTTTCATAAGAATAAGAAGAACCATAGCATTTTGTAGACAATTCATTTAACTTGATTCTCTACCTTTCCCAAGCCTCCATCTTTTCTAATGTGAGAATACATAGTCCATTTATCTCTTCCAGATCATTAGACACATTTTGAAATAGACCATTTACTTCCTCATACTGAGAGCTAGAACAAACCTTTCTTGCATATGCCAGTATTCTGAGCTCTATTTCATTCATTTTTTCTTGAAGGCAATACTGCTCATATGTGACATCATAACCATATGGGGAAGATGAAATCTGATCCTGAGATTGATATGGATTACCAGGCAGGTAATAGTCATGTTCTTGATAATAAGGATCATGAGAAACTTGATAAGGCTGGACATAGCTCTGATAATCACTTTGATAAGGCTGATTAGGCTCATAAATACCCTGACCAGGCTGGTATGATCCCTCATTTTGATGACAAGGAAATATACCATAGAAATTCTCTCCATACATAGCCATAAAAATTCATTCACAATAATAAAAATAGACTTACATGGAAGCTGTCCTAAACTATTAGAAGCAACTGCTTGAGCTTGGACTGACTGAATACTTCTTGAAGAACACTGCTGTAACTACAATTTCATAAAAACCAAGAAAAATGCATCCCACTGGGCATGCCAAAAATTGTTGTCAACTTGGAGCTGTGCCTTGATTCAAAGATGTGCACGAAAATGGCCAGTCCTTTATTCGGCTGAAATAATGGGATCTCCTCGCAAGGGTGGGTGCCTCAATAGCGAGTAGAACCTCCAGAGAAGGTTGGTTCCTATATGATGTATCAATTAGGATTCCTACTCTACGCTGCTGACTGCCATGGAAAAGGGAGAAGGAGAAACTTAAAGGGAAATCCTACCTAAAAGGGGGTGATACAACAGAACTATGATCTTACTCAGCTCGGAACCTTGAAAACTGAGCAAACAACAGAGAAGGATGACCTTAGACTTCAAATAAATCACTTGTGCATAAGTATTTCATGCAGAGGTTCAGTTTAATTACTAAAAATTGAGGGAAATGGTGGAGAGAGGTCTGATAAAAGACACTTTACAGCCGCCTACATCCACTTACAGTCTCAGCAAAAGACAATGAAGAACACTTTAGCATGACCTACACAAGGACAATACAACAACTAGGTACGAAACAGAAACTTGGGAAGGGAGAAAAACTCTACCACTTATGCAAATTACTAAAGAATTATACACTATGCCATGCTTGAATTCTGAAAGTACACTCCTACTTATTGATCGAAAAGGTTACACAACTCTTAATGGCAGAGTCTGGTCTAACCAAGAGAGATTGGATTCTTTTTAAAATAAGGCTGAAAGCCATTATATATGAATTTACAATAGGCCAAAAATAGCCGTATAAACTTGAAGAGAAAATTCACTTTGGTTAACTCAAGCTTTTCTTGGCCTAAAATAAAATATGTTTCTCTTTTTACCTTTGCATGGATTTTCCTTGTTTAATGAAGTGCACTCATCCTCTTCTCTGCATGGAAATATTCTAATTCTGGATGTGGCATTTGATCAATCAGTTAATTCCAAATATGGAACAGTCAACCCCTAATATAGACTCAAAACTCCCGTCGAAGCCAGGTTTAGTCCTTCAAATGCATGCGTTGACTGGAGATGAATAGGGTTTTAATAATCAGTTAACTAAAGCTTTGACTGATTGTTGAAAATAGATTCAGCATTTGAAAAATGGCTCCAACATTTGCATGTAAGTCTCTAATTCTGGTCGTGTCTATTCTGCAAATTTATTCCTGTTATTTTCCCTGTCTGCCTTTTACTCTTTTACTTGCTCTGTGGCCTGTTGCTCACATTGGTTGTTGAGTCCTAACCGTGGGTTGGAGTTTTGGCCTTCTGGCTTATCTTCTTGTATTTTTATATCGAGTTTACTCCTTGTCATCTTTGCCTTTGGAAAAGTTTGAAAGGATTCATGTTTTCCCGGTCATGTTTTCCACGGCCTACTGCTCTATTGGCTTTTTTTATTTCTCATCGGCTTTTATTGTTGCGGCCTGTTTGCTTGCATTTTTTCTTGTGGGCTTTATGTCCACAGACATTTTTCAAGGACAAAAAGTCCACGGAAATGTTTCGCTCAATTTCCCTGGGCTTTATATTGGCCACGAGCTTTTCATGTTTGTGGGCTATATGTTCACGACCAGCTGCTCCATCGGCTTTTATTATTGCACCCCTTGGTAGCTAACGCCTCCTCCACCAGCCTACAGTCCACGCTTTGGCACGCTAATGCCTCCTTCACTAGCCTACAGTCCACGCAGTCTTCCAGCAAGCCGTTCTTGACCATCT
This sequence comes from Torreya grandis, assembly GCA_037957365.1. Classification (NCBI taxonomy): domain Eukaryota; kingdom Viridiplantae; phylum Streptophyta; class Pinopsida; order Cupressales; family Taxaceae; genus Torreya; species Torreya grandis. The sequence continues at coordinate 4,544,532 of JARHVA010000511.1, read as the reverse complement.
ACGTGCAGTCCACGTAGTCTTCCAACAGTATAGGTGCCAGTCCACGTTGGCAGTGTAGGTGTTTTTTGCGGCCTTTTATCTTCAAGCTTTGTATTGGCACTGGTAGCTTTCTTGCAGCATTTTGTTCTGTGTTTGCCTTGTTATTTTTCCTGTGGACTTCTTTTATTTGGCTTTATTGACTGTGTCAGCTTCCGAATTCCTTCAAACTTTTTGTCTGAAGGAATTCCTTCAGAAAAAAAGTCTGAAGGAAGTGTCCTCACCTTTGATATCGAAAATGCTTTTTTCCTAGCATTTATGAAAATGCCTTTCGGCAGCTAAGGTGTCCTCCCGCCATTCCTTGAACCCACTGTTGAACCATTACATTGAACCAATTTGTTGAACCTTTTCATTGAACCAAAATGTTGAACCTTTGCGTTGAATGTTGAAGCGTTAAACTTTGAAATATGACAAATACGCTTAACCCCAACTGATGACATTGAACCTTTGAACCCATTGAACTCGTTGAACCAAAATGATTCAAGGTTCAACGGTTCAAGGTTCAATGGTTCGCTTCTTTCCTAGAAGCTTGCAGATGGACTATTTGGTTGAACCTTGGCATCGAACCAAACCTGAAAATGACTGAGTGCTGGAACCCTATTCTTTTGAGAGCTTTGCCAAAGGAAAACAGTGCATATTTCCTTCCTTGGCTAGAGACGATAGCTTTCCAAATGGCCAAAAATCTGACTCGTGGAAGATTTGTCAACATTCTGGTGACTCAGCTGGGAAGCATGCCTGCTATGCTTGAGGATCTAGGCCATGTATAACTGCTATATGAATCCCAGATGGTGAATAATCTACTCTGATCATTAATGTAATAACCTCTTCCTTCAAAATAAGAAGGAAAACACATGAAAATGGAAAACTAACTAAAAGTGAATGTGTAAACAAGCACTTATTGAACAAAATTGAAGCAAACTACTGTGTTTTTATAGCACTTAGAGGAAAGTAGAAACAAGTAAAATAACCTAGTTAACCATGATAAGGTACAATCCGCCTAGATCAAATGGAAAATTCTTGAACTCGCTCCTTTTGAGAGATGATACAATTTGCAAGGCAGGATGTATATCAGTCATAACCTTTGATGAGTCAGTTGCCTTGTTGACCAACTGTATTAGCACCTTCTTGAATGAGTCATCAACAACAAACTAGTCACCAATAAAGATAAACTCACCAAGTATTTCTTGATTGTTCTCAGAGTGCTTGTCATCTATCACCATGTCAAGTGATAACCCATCCATGCATGCCTTTTGAGTGACCACATCCTTCTTATTGACTGCTGCCAGTTCATCCAGCTCTTCAAGGAACATTGAATATGCAACTTGATCTATACTGGGATCATGAATAGGTGGTTCTTTATCAAGCTGCTTATAAATGTGCTCTTCAATAGCCAACATATCTGTACAAAGCTCTTCAATCTTTGGTAGAGGCTCAAGGTACAGCTGCCAATCATATTTTCATTCCTCATTTTGATCTATTTGAACTGAATCCACTGTCACGCTATCTGAATCTTTCTCAATAGGAGATACCTGTAACTCATGTATGACTTCCATTTATACTAGCGCCTTTTGAAGTTTATCTACATCAAGATCAATCTTCCCATTCTCAGTTATAACTAGATGCTCAATTACAACCTCAAGAGAAGTATCAATAGGAATTTGGTCCTAAAATACTTTTGAAGCATCCTCTACATGTTCTGCAAGAACCTGACCTGTAGCTGCAACCTCTTTCTCAATACTCCGAAGAACAGGGTCTTCTTGAGGAAGGGTGATGGCGGGAGGGTGATGAAATTCACTTATTTGAGAGGGAAAATGAAGCATGGGAGATTGATCATTATCGGATTTTGGAATCTTGAGGGCAAAGGAATCATCTAGGGAGTTTTGGAGGGGAGGAAAAGAGAAATTCTTAAAAACCTCAGTATTCTGTTCCTTCCACTTAGCCATTACCTCATCAAAGTTTGGAACCTATTTGTCCTCCTAGACAACCTGAGCTTGAGAGATGATTGGTGAGGTAATGATGGGACTATAGGAAGGTCTAGTCTCATAAATAGCTGCTTGAATAGGCTTTCGATTCCAACTAGGAAGATCCCTTGGCACATACTGGGCATGGTTAAGAGTTTCATACGAATAAGAAGCACCATATCCTTTTGTAGATAATTCATTTAACTCGATTCTCTACCTTTCCCAAGCCTCCATAGTTTCTAATGCGAGAATACAGAGTCCATTTATCTCTTCCGGATCATTAGACACATTTCAAAATAGACCATTTACTTCCTCATACTGAGAGCTAGAAAAAACCTTTCTTGCATATGCTAGTATTCTGAGCTCTATTTCATTCATTTTTTCTTGAAGGTGATACTGCTCATGTGTGACATCATAACCATATGGGGAAGATGAAATCTGATCCTGAGACTGATATGGATTACCAGGTAGGTAATAGTCATGTTGTTGATAATAAGGATCATGAGAAACTTGATAAGGCTGGACATAGCTTTGATAATCACTTTGATAATGCTGATTAGGCTCATAGATACCCTGACTAGGCTGGTATGATCCCTCATTGGGATGACAAGGAAATATACCATAGAAATTCTCTCCATACATAGCCATCAAAATTCATTCACAATAATAAAAATAGACTTACATGGAAGCTATCCTGAATTATTAGAAGCAACTGCTTGAGCTTGGAGTCACTGAATACTTCTTGAAGAACACTGCTGTAACTGCAATTTCATAAAAACCAGGAAAAATGTGTCCCATCGGGTGTGCCAAAAATTGTTGTCAACTTGGAACTGTGCCCTTATTCGAAGATGTGCACGAAAATGGCCAGTCCTCTATCCAGCTGAAATAATGGGATCTCCTCACGAGGGTGGGTGCCTCAATAGCAAGCAAAACCTCTAGAGAACGCTGGTTCTTGTATGATGTATCAATTAGGATTCCTACTCTATGCTGCTGACTGCCATGGAAAAGGGAGAAGGAGAAACTTAAAGAGAAATCCTACCTAAAAGGGGGTGATACAATAGAACTATGATCTTACTCAGCTTGGAACCTTGAACACTGAGCGAACAACAGAGAAGGAAGACCTTAGACTTCAAATTAATCACTTGTGCATAAGTATTTCATGCAGAGGTTCTTTTCAATTACTAAAACCTGAGGGAAATGGTGGAGAGAGGTCTGATAAAAGACACTTTATAGCCACCTACATCCACTTACAGTCTCAGCAAAAGACAATGAAGAACACTTTAGCATGACCTGCACAAGGACAATACAACAACTAGGTACGAAACAAAAACTTGGGAAGGGAGAAAAACTCTACCACTTATGCAAATTACTGAAGAATTATACACTATGCCGTGCTTGAATTCTAAAAGTACACTCCTACTTATTGATCAAAAAGGTTACACAACTATTAATGGCAGAGTCTGGTCTAACCAAGAGAGATTGGATTCTTTTTAAAACAAGGCTGAAAGCCATTATATATGAATTTACAATAGGCCAAAGATAGCTATATAAACTTGAAGAGAAAATTCACTTTGGTTAACTCAAGCTTTTCTTGGCCTAAAATAAAATGTTTCTCTTTTTTCCCTTGCATGCATTTTCCTTGTTTGATGAAGCGCACTCATCCTCTTCTCTACATGGAAATATTCTAATTCTGGATATGGCATTTGATCAATCAGTTAATTCCAAATATGGAATAGTCAACCCCTAATATAGACTTGAAACACCTATCGAAGCCAGGTTTAGTCCTTCAGATACATGCGTTGACTGGAGATGAACAGGGTTTTAATAATCAGTTAACTAAAGCTTTGATTGTTTGTTGAAAATAGATTGAGCATTTGAAAAATGGCTCCAATGTTTGCATGTAAGTCTCTAATTTTGGTCGTGTCTATTCTGTGGATTTATTCCTATTATTTTCCCTGTCTGCCTTTTACTCTTTTACTTGCTCCATGGCCTGTTGCTCACATTGGTCATTGAGTCCTAACCGCGGGCTGGAGTTTTGGCCTTCTGGCTTATCTTCTTGTTTTTTTATATCGAGTTTACTCCCTATTAGCTTTACCTTTGGAAAAGTTCAAAAGGATTCATGTTTGCCCGGGCATCTTTTCCGCAGCCTACTGCTCTATTGGCTTTTTGTATTTCTCATTGGCTTTTATTGTTGTGGCCTGTTTGCTTGCAATTTTTCTTGCAGGATTTATGTCCGCAGACATTTCTCGAGGACAAAAAGTCCATAGAAATGTTCTGCTCAATTTCCCTAGGCTTTATATTGGCCGTGGGCTTTTCATGTTTGTGGGATATATGTCCGTGGCCTGCTGCTCCATCGGCTTTTATTGTTGCACCCCTTGGCAGCTAACACCTCCTCCACTAGCCTACAATCCACTCTTTGGCACGCTAACGCCTCCTCCACCAGCCTGCAATCCACGCAATCTTCCAGCATGCCATTCTTGACCATCTACGTGCAGTCCACGTAGTCTTCCAGTAGTATAGGTGTCAGTCCACATTGGCAGTGTAGGTGTTTTTTGCGGCCTTTTGTCTTCGAGCTTTGTATTGGCATTGGCAGCTATTCTTGCGGCCTTTTGTTCTGTGGTTGCCTTGTTATTTTTCCTGCAGACTTCTTTTATTCAGCTTTATTGGTTGTGTCAGCTTCTAAATTCCTTCAGACTTTTTGTCTGAAGGAATTCCTTCAGACAAAAATTCTGAAGGAAGTGTCCTCACTTTTGATATCTAAAACGCTTTTTTCCTAGCATTTATGAAAATGCCTTTCAGCAGCCAATGTGTCCTCCCGCCAGTCCTTGAACCCATCGTTGAACCATTACATTGAACCAATTCATTGAACCTTTTCGTTGAACCAAAATGTTAAACCTTTACATTAAACATTGAAGCGTTGAACTTCAAAATATGACAAATACGCTTAACCCCAGCGGATGACGTTGAACCTTTGAACCTATTGAACCCTTTGAACCTTAATGATTCAAGGTTTAATGGTTCGAGGTTCAATGGTTCAATTCTTGCCTAGAAGCTTGCAGATGGATGCTTTGGTTGAACCTTGGCATCGAACCAAACCTAAAAATGACTGAGTGCTGGAACCCTATTCTTTTGAGAGCTTTGCCAAAGGAAAACAGTGCATTCTTCCTTCCTTGGCTAGAGACGATAGCTTTCCAAATGGCCAAAAATATGACTCATGGAAGATTTGTCAATAGGAACACAACCTATCTTTGGAAAATGTGATACATAAGATCCATATAGCTTAGAATTTTATATCAAATGATGATTTTGGTTAACCATCATAAGTTCATAAAAATGTTGGAGCTTGCTATGTGCAAATTCATAATGCCTAGTCTAAGTAAAAATTTGGTGATAACTAAGCAAGTTATGTTAAGTCTTACCTTATGTTTTCATTATTCTTTGAAAATGTTAAGGAACATGTTGGTAGATTAGAAGGTTTGTTAATAACTTTTAATATGGTATTTTCACACTTATTTTCCTTAATATATAGTTTTAAGAGATATGTTGGAATCTGCATAAATGTTATTATTAATCACAGCCATTCTATTGTCAAAAACATTGATGACATGTTTGTTGCCATGATTTCATTAAGGAAGAAGATGTTAAGGTTGATGTTTTCAACTTGTTTCAATTGGAATATGATTGTGGTATTGACTAATTTTACTTGAAGAATGATAAAGAGTGTTATAAATTTAGCATTGAATTGTTATTATGATTTGTGGAATTGAATATTCTGATATGTTGTACAATTGGCTTTGGATAAAAAATCTAAAATGTAGAAATTTTGACTTGATATGACACTCTTATCATGAGTGGTATTAATCTAAAGTAAAATATGTCAGCAAGAATATGTTACTCATTGTTTATAAATTTTGTTTCCAAGGCTAACTCACCCTTAGATGGCATAAACGTAAGATCTTATGAAGTGACATTTAGATACTATATATACATGGTTGTTTATGTTTATTGGTTGGATATGCCAATTTCATTGATTAATTTCTATCCATGATGTAATCTAAATTTCAAAGGAGTGCTTATGAATCACTACTTGGTCAACAAGGTTGTACTTGTTGAAACACATGCATGTGTTGGTTAATAAGTTCAAACATGCTATGGACAAGGTATTAATTTTTGTGTATATCAGAAAGGGATATTATAGAATGAATATTTATGATTTTTTTAAAACCATGACTAGAATGTATGCTGATTTATGCTCATAAAGATCAACTTGAGGTCCTGATTAGGTGGTGCTAAAAATCCTAGGTGCCCACTTAATGCCTTATAATAGTGATAAAAGTTAGGTGAATGCCCTGAAATGGCTAATTATTAGATTGTGGGATTGTTATCCCTAGACCATCATGAGCTCATAATAAATGGATAGTATGATAAAAACCTTGGGGTTGCATGTGAATGCTTAGAATAGCTTTTCTGATGTTCAGTGTTTAGTGCAGGATGCTACACTAGCCGATGAATGATTAATAATTGAAAGAAAAGTAACCATAATGTTATGATTTTATTTATTTGGATGATATTATGTGATGAATGGTGATATGTTTAAGTGCAATATATAATGTGTATTATGGTATAATTCCACTTTAGATCTATGATTTTGTTGAAAATATGATTATCAAAAATATTGTACTAAAGATTCAAGGATGTGTGTAGTGACACATCCTTGCAATACGATAAACTAATAGCACCAAAATTATTTTGTGCTCAAACTTGTAATTCTAAATTCAATAACTAAATTGATTTTTTTTGAATTTTTATTATCCCTAACAGATCCAAAGGTTATAATCCATGATTGGAAGTGTTGATAACACTCTAGTCAATAAGTATATTAAGTTAAAGTTTAATCATTGCATCTTGGAACACTTTTGTTTACAAAATGTTTTAATTAAATTCCCACATAGGGAGATGGAAATAGTTAATTTCATAAGTGTTGTGTTAAAAATAATAGGTTGTCAATATTTTATGGTAAGGTAAGAGCATGTTTGGATGGTAGACATAGTTTGAATTATGTTTAACAAATTTATGATGAATAATTTTTGGCCTTTAAAAGGTATAAAAAAATAAACTTTATAACCAAGTTCAGAAAATTATGGAATATTATGCTAATATGCGTACATGTCTCACCCCATATTATTGATTTTGGTGTCACGAATAGGAGACATAAGATTAAAAATCACTATTTAAATCTAAATTAAATAAACACATGGTTGTCTTAAGGGTAGTATATGAAATTTTAGTAAGGTATGGCTAAATATTACACCCTAAAGGTTTGATATATCTATATGATATATCAAGAGGTAAGTATGATCTAATCTCTCTTGTTTTATGTAATGGGATGTGTAAGTATGCAAAGGGAATGAAACTATTTTGATGTTAATTTATAAAAATTTCAAATAATGATTTAGTCATTGATGAAAACTTAAACTGATAGTATACCCATGATCATAGAATGTTTTTTGAAAAAGTGTTACTTGGTAAGTTGAACATCTTTTCAAGAAATGATACACCTGGATGTTTTATTAGTTGTCAAGATGGATCATATATAAGAGGGGAAGGATGTTATGACCCCAATATTTGATACATTTTAGTTGATACTGAGACATTATGATATCATGATTTCTTGATTCTAGTATGGCACTCTAGTTGTTTGCTAATAGATGTTGATGATTATGATTCTACTTATTAGTTATGATACTTATTCAGTTGAGCCATACATGGTTTATTATTAAATGATATAAGTAATACATTTAATTTCATGTTTAATATATATTTTTCAATTCAAATTATAACAATAATTATTATTGATACATTGCCTAGATGTAGTTGATGTCTATTTTATATGACTACATGGACTGGTTTTATGAGTTAGGCTTGACGATGGATTTGAAAAATTGGGGCAATAAAAAAAATCTTAATGAGAAATTTAGAATTGATACCCATAGGTAATATTCATTTTTGGTCACCTTTTGAATCTTATCGTGCTTACAATTTTATTTCATTCTTTGCTTCATGTTTTGTTCTAATCTTGTCATGTTATAATGCATAATCATCTTGTTCAATTATTCTATTTATTTCCTAATTAGTGTGATGGTTGTGTATTATACAAGGAAATTATCAACCTCCTTTGTTTGAAATTATTAGACCCCTTATGGTGGTCTTGGTTTCTTTATGTTTTATTATTTTGGGAATTAGGTGTTTAATTCCTAAACAAATAAAGGTCTGAGTAAATGTAAATCAATAATTAATGTGTCTCAATTAGCGTACTGATTTATGTAAATAGATATGTATTTTAACTTTTTTTTAAAATATTAATTAGTTTAAATAAATCAAACTTAGCTTTATTCTAGGCTGAAACGGATGATGTAGGGTCTAGAAATTATTGTGTAGGTGTGATAGACTATCGTAAATAGGGCCCAAAACTCTATTTATAGATTGTATAGGAGTGTTAAAATTAAGACACCCTAATACTTAGAACTATAGTCTAATTTTTATAGTGTTTTTCCCTTTTAAGATCTATTTTCCACTTTTGGCACTATTATCCTAGTGGTCTATATGTTTTGGGTTTTGTTCATCAGGCCTATAACACCCTAGTAGTGAAATATTAAAGCTTGATTTTGTGTAGAGATCAATGTGTGTCTGATTCAATATTCTAAACCCTTAGGAGCTCTTGGTACTTGAAATTGAATAGAAAATGTAGGAAAGAGATAAGGGGTTAGTGTGTAAAGGGTACACTAGATGTCCTTCACACCATGTGTGTGGGCATGCTACCTACATAGCAATACTTATGTAGTTATACCATTGAAGTGATTGGTACAATTTGTGTATGATCAATGCAACTAGAATGAAAAATTTGATGTGCTTATACTAGCTAGGAATTGGTGTAATGACTTTAATAATCTTGGAATAGTGTTAGAATGTCATATGCAAAGGATAAGGAAGAGTGCTTGAGTGTACTTTCTTGTAATCTTGCATCTCCTTGAAAATGAGTGCCAACCCTTCTAAATGGATATTTAATGGAATTTTATATGGAAAATAATGATCATGGGTTAGATTAGTTTGTTTTAGGCTGATAGGGGAAAAGATAAGGAATGAAAAAAACTTGAATGTTAGAGGTGAAAATGAACTTGGATAATAGAGCTATAAAAATGACACCCCTAAATTCTGGTGCTCCTATCTAAATTAAGGGATATTGTCCAAGGAGGATGAGCCTTGGGGGGATGGATTTGGGTTTGAGAGTGTTGTCTAGGTCTTAAAAATATAATTCTAATAAGCTACAGGTGATTGAGAATCAGTGAAAGTCTAGCTGAGAAGGGTTGAGTGAACAAGGACTTATAGGTTGGGTGCTATTAACTATGCCTAAGTCATCCAATTTCACATTTTATATGTTTAAATTTTCCCCCCTTCATTATATTTATGTATCAAAGTGAAATAATATTATAAATGAATTATAGAAAGCATACCTAAGATCAATTGTAGGGGAAAATCTCATGAAGCTATGTGATGCTAGATGTGCATAGAGAGAGCATGAAGTGATGTGTGAATATATAAATAAAAACATGAATTAGATCAGTTATTAATAGATACAATATATTTAAAATAATAATGTACAAAATATAAGTAAAGGAAGAGAGAATAATGAATACACCTCACCGAGTATGCAAACTAATACAAAACCTATTATGATGTTGGATTGTGTTGAATCAAGAGTAATATTATGAATAGAGATGAGTGTTAAATTCCCAAAAATGTGGCTCAAGAATGTAAAGGATGGACCTTTGTATCCATAATCAAAAACTAAGTGAATTTAATGAATCATGCATGTGCTAATCAATGTCTATACTATGTGTCCAATCCCTCTGAATAGGTGGCTCAAGAATATAAAGGCTGGCCTTTTGGCTCAAGAATACAAAGGTTGGCCTTTTGGCTCCCTCATTGCCTCATGAAGTGAAGCTATGAAGTGATGTTGATATAGAATATATGTCATATGAGATGGCTCAAGATCCCATGAATGTGATATAAATTTGACACTGTGGCCTAGATAGTTGAATGTGTGCTAGAAATTAGGCCACTCTTAGCCATTTCAAAAGATGTAGATTAGGCTTGTATAAAAGCCACTTTAAAAATGATATACTAGGATTATATGTAATCCAACTTAGGTATTTATAAATATAAACTTATATGAAAATTTAACTTAAATGTGATGATAACCACCTAGATGGAGTAAGGCACACAACTATTGAGAATGCCTAAAATAAACTAAACTCATAAATAAAATAAGATCAATGTGCCATGCGCATTACCCCAATCAATAATGTCTAGAACATGGATTCTAATTTGGAAGTTATGACAACTATCCAATCTAAATTAAAATTGAGAACCATTATGCCATGCATTATAACCCCCTGTATCTAAGAAAAATGTACTAAAATTATTGAATCTAAAGGATATGGAAGTACAAAAACTCTCCTTGAATTTAACTATTTGCCTATTTATAGAAACCCTAAGTGTTTTTATACTTAGAAAAGAGTGAAAAATTATGGACACCATTATTTTTGGTGCTATTATCTAATATTTAGTGCTACTATCCATTTTTGGTGATACTATCCATTTCTGGTGCTACTATTTGGTGTGAAAACTAATTGCTGATCTAAGACTATTCCTATTATTTTTCTCTAATTTGATTGGTTTGACCTCTAGATTTTGTTTTCACTATTATAAATTCTACAATTTCAATTTCTAGTAGGTTTTATCTCTATGACAAATCCCCTATTATATGCCCCCTCTTTTGAGGGTAGGAATGATGAACCTGTAATGACTACCTTGAGAAGAAACGAGTCCTGCAAGTGTGTTAATTCTAAAAAGATATATGATATAGAATTTTATGTTTGAAAATATGTTTAAATATATATAAATTTTTGTATTAAGATAAATTTAGATCATCAGGGGTATGCCTAGATAGATATAATAATGTGAAAGCATGTGCATGATATTGAACTGGACTGGTAATGCTAGATATTAGTTATTAGTTAGAAGGATGGAGCATGATGTCCATCATGGCATCCAAGAAAGAAAACAAAATGCATGATATGGATCATGGTATTTCATACATTTGACAAGAAATAAGAAAATAATAAGTAAGAATCTATAAGTAAGAAGTATACTAGATGAGCCAAGGGGCCATACAAACAAGGGACATGGGCACATGTCACTCAAATTGGAAACAAGCATTGAAGGAATATTCAAATTCCACATACACATATAAGTGAAATTATCAAATTTGGTACACATGCCACATGTACATAGAGGATCATAAATGAGGGACGTTAGTAAATGTCCTAAGGTACACACATGAAAAAGAAGCAAAGGACATTGGAAAATCTCCTAAGGCACAAGTAGGAGATAAGATAGAATTGAAAATGCAATCACATAAGCTATGATAAGTAGAGAAATCATGTAATAATTGTAAAGATACAAGCACATCTAATTGATCAAAGCAAATGTGAAAATATATAAAACATGTATAGTACAAGACTGGTATATGCTAAGAAATACACAAGTACTAGATACTAGTGAGATGTTGATATGATATTCTATGTAAACTATAAATTATTATGCATTAGCATGATAACTCAGAGTGTGTAGTGTAGGAATGACATAACCTAGATGGTGTAGTTATGTAGAATATGTCCTTAGTGGGTATGTATATCGATGTGTGTCTCAAATTTAGAAGTAGAAATGCCCCCTCAATGGGTAGAGTGAAGCAATCAAAGAGATGGATGTCACTATGCACACTCAAAAGAGATCAAGTGAAGCATGGTAATGTAGATAAATTGACATACAATAATATGAAACAACAAATGTAATTCCTAACATGATAGTGGCAATGTAAAGTATGGATGATGCATATAATCAAACTATGTTTTTGGTGTTTTTAAAAAAATTTGAATGTTTTTTTAATTTTGAAGTGTTATATTATTGTTGTATTTTTGAAAATATTTGAACTATGTATAATTAATTAAAAGTAAATCTATGTACAAGTAATATTTTGAAGAAATGATACTAACCGATGAGTCTCATGGGAGACTCCCTATCATGTTTTGTATCAAGAAGAAGGATCATGCAGGATCATGAAACATGATGGAAATGTCAAGATTATGGATTTGAAAGATATATATGTTGTGGATTCTCTAAAATATTTGTAGTGGAAACCAACAGTGGGGTCCCCCTATAACTCTGAGAAGTATATGTTACTATAGGGCTCTTAGGGACCCATCTAGTAGTAGGAGAAGCTCTCTGAACATGTGCTCTATATGTAGATACAAAAGATCTTGATGAAAATACTCTCTAAACATGTGCTTTCAATGTGAATATTGTAATTAGAAGTTGTCTAGAATCCTAAAGTTGTGATTGATTTAAAAGAGGCCTTTGTAGAGATGTATGAATTCTCTTTTCTAGAAATGAAGGTCTCAACTGTCTAAGTCTGGATTAGAGTAAGAATTATAATAGGTGGAGGAGATAAAAATAGGTCAAAAGGGGTGCTAACCTAAGTGATAAATCTATAACCATGGGTGTTAGAAACCTACCTATCTTCATAAACATGGATGGTAGCATGTATCACATAATCTACTATAGGCATAGAGTTGGCAGTAGGTATGGGATAAAAGTTAGATTAACCAAGTTTGAAGAGAGAAGGGATAGATATAACCACTGGTGTTGGCTTGTGTTTAGTAGTGATAGGGAGATACTCAAAAGTGTCCAAAGAGTTAGATACATCTAAGTAAAAACCATGTATATCAATATGTTTATAAAGAATATTCCACATGATATATAACAAACAAGGGATAGAGAGCATGGAATTGGACATTAATGAATTTATAACTTTAATATGAATCATGACATTTTTAATATGTTTAGCAAGATAAAATTTAAAAAATTTCCAAATGAGAGATAGAGACCAAGTAATAGAAAGCATGAATTTTTGCATGAATGTATAAGAAATTTTGGCATGTGTTATGACATTTCTGATGTGTTTACCATGATAAACTTGATTTTTTTTCAACATGAGAGATAAAAAGCAAAGGATAGAGAACATGAATTTTTACATAAATTCATATATAATTTTGATATGCAACATGACATTTCAAATGCTTTTATCTTGATAAACTTGAATAATTTTCCATATGAGGAATAGAGAGAAAAGGATAGAGAACATGAATTTTTGTATACAGGCATATAAAATTTTGATATGAAAAATGAGATTTATAATGTGTTTAGCCAAATTTAGTTGGTAATTGTTCCATATGAGTGAAAGAGAATATGCAAAAAGAATTTTAGAATCTTGTGCATGTTTGGCAATGAATTTTGTGATATCATCCCATATAATGAAACATAAATAGGAAATGCAAAGGATGAAACTTTGTACTAACATATGATAGACTTCATCATTTATATACATGATAGGGTCCATTATGGTTTCCTTGTTATTTACAAGAAATGTAAGAAAAGTTTGTAAATAAATGAGCATCATTTTTACAATTCAACTATGGATGAAAGGTGATAACTCAAGAAGCCAAATAGGGGATATTATATGCAACTAATGATTTTTCATAAATATTTGTGCAAAATACTATGAATTTTTGTAATTTATATTAAGCTTTTAAGTTAAGTATACAAAATAAAATTTAGAAATTTATGGGAAAGTACTTGATTTATTGGGACCTAGTAGATACAACTAGGGTTTAGAAAATATTTTTAAAAAAAATAGTATGATAATTTTTAAATTTTTATATGAATTTTTAGAATCTTGCTTGATAAATTTAGGAAAAATCTAAATATTTCTAAAATTAGCAATATATTTTTCCTAATGTGTTGAATCTGTTTGTATGTAAAAAGGACCTAGTATGTGCAAACTAGGGTTTAAACAAAATATGTGATATTTTTACAAATAATTGATATATTTATGATTTTTAAATTCAAGAAAAATTAGGAAATTATGGAAAAAAATTATAAATAATTATCCCTATAGTTTTTGTGCAAAAAGGACCTAGTATGTACAAACTAGGGTTTGGGTGAATTTATTAAAAATATTTAAATTAATTTTTAGTTTTTTTTTAAATTTAGTAAAAATAAATAAAAATTTGAAAAAAAATTAGAAATAATTATCCCTAGGGTTTTTATGGTTTTTGTGCAAAAAATTCAAAGTAAGTTGGGTTCACCAAATGTTTTATTCTTTTGGGAATTATGTGTTTAATTCCTAAGCAAATAAAGGCTTGAGTAAATGCAAATCAATAATTAATGTGTGTCAATTAACCTACTAGTTTTTGTAAACATATGTATTTTAAATTTTCTAAAAATAGTAAGAAGTGTAAAGAAATCAAACTTAGCTTTATTCTAGGCTGAAATAGATGATGCAAGGTATAGAAATTATTGTGTAGGGGTGGTAGACTATCGTAAATAGGACCCAATTTTTTTTTCCTATATTGGATAAGAGTTAAAAACTTATGATTCCTTTATAATTGGTGTTATAGTCCACTTTTGGGAGATTTTGTCCCTTTTCAAAGCTTTTTTCTACTTTTGGTGTTGTTGTCTTGGTGGTCTAGCTTTTTTGGGTTTTGTTCGACAGGCCTATAACACCCTGGTAGTGAAATATCAAAACTTGATTATGTACATAGCTCACTATCTGTCTAATTAAATATTCCACACCCTTAGGATCTCCTAATACTTTAACTTGAACATAAAACTTAGGAAAGAGAGAAGGGTTTAGTGTATAAAAGATACACTAGATGTACTTCACACCCTGTGTTTGGGCACGTTGCCTACATACCAATACTCTAAAAAGGGATCAAGATAATGTAGGTCTCCCATTAAAGTTATTGGTATAATTTGTGTATGATCAATTCAACTTTAATGAAAAATTGGATGTCATTTAGCTAGTTAGGAACTAGTGCAATGACTTAAATAGGCTTGGAATAGTGTTGGAAGGTTGTATGCAAAGAATAGGGAAGAGTGTTTGAGTGTAATTATGTTATTGTGTCTCTATTTAAAATGAGTTCCAACCCTTCTAAATGGACATTTAATGGCCTTTTATATGGAAACTAATGATCATGGGTTATATGAGCTTATATTAGGATACTAGGAGAAAATATAAAGAATTAAGAAAACATGATTATTAGAGGTGAAAATAAACTTGGACAATAGAACCAAAAATAATACACCCATAAATTTTGTTGCTCTTGTCCAAATTGAGTGATATGGTCTAAGGAGGATGATCCCTAAGGTGATGGATCTAGGTCTGAGAGTGTTGCCTGGGTCTCAAAAAGCTAAGTCTGGGAAGCTATGGGTGACTAGGAATTAGTGAAAGTCTAGTCAAGAAGGGTTGAGTGAGAAAGAAAGAGGGCCTATAGGCTGGGTTCTACTAGTCATGCCTAAGTCATCCAATTTTTCATTTTATATGATTACACTTTACTTTAAAAGGACTTGGGCCATGTTTTTGTCTTGATTGGTTACCATGTTTATATGGTTGACATGTTAATTTTAAATTAAATTGTGAAATCTAATTTCAAAAAAAATTAAATTAAAAATACAAACCATGCCATTTTTTTAAAACCAAGGGATTAACTTGAGGTAAACTAGGGTTAAGGTGTAGTTAAGGCCTTGGTGCATGTTTATTTTTGAAGAGGAAAAAAGAATTAATTTATTTATTTATCCCAAGTGGAAGTATGGAAAAGTTGGGGGGAAATAATATTCGATTTTTCTTGTTATATATTTTTCATGTGCAAGTGGAGGCCAAAAAATGATGTGATTATTGGCCAACGTATTTTTTTTCATTAAGCAAGTTTTTGTTTATCATGATTGAGAATGGTGCATTTTTTATCTATGGAGATTTATGACTATGTAAACCCATTTTTTTATAATGAAAATTTAAGATGGAAAGTTATAGAGAAGGAGAGTGAAGGGGAAATAAGTAGAGTGAATGGGAGAGAAGGAGAGTGGAGGGAGGGAAAGGAGAGTGAAGGGAAGATCTCATACTTATCCATTTTCTTGGCTTGGAATAGGAAGAATGAATGGAAGTTTCAACCAAGGGATACCATAATATTTTTCATCTAAGAGGTATTCTTTTGATTTTCATTTATTTTTAGAGGTAGAAAGTTTTTTATTTCCTTCATTCATTTAATGGATGCATATTTAAAAAAATCCATACATATACTTGGATAAATATTTATAAATTGGTGTGATTAAACCATATGTGAATGGATTTGCATAACAAAATATGGTTGGAATTAGAAAACCTTGTATGGATGTGATTTGTTTGTTATAATGCCTCAATGAATGATGCATGCAATTAGTTTTCCAAAATGTCTCAATGAAATATTCATGCAATTTGATTGACAAAATTCCTCAATGAATGATGCATACAATTTGTTTGAAAAAATTCCTCAATAGAAGATGCATGCAATTTGTTTGACAAAATTCCTCAATGGAGGATTTTTGCACTATTATGATTATATGCTATTTTAATTATTTCCTAAATTCTTGTATGGATGTAAATATGCTTCAAGAGGGTTATATATCCATTTAAATGTTGAGTAATTGCTCTCATGGATACATATGTGCAATTAGATGGTTGCCCATTCATTTAAATTATTAAATTAAATGTATAAGAGTATTTACATGGTTGTTAATTGATCTAAAATATTGATTTTGAATGCATGAAATCATTTAGATGGTTATTTTCATGTTGGATTTGCACTTTATCTTGATATATATGCATCATTTTTATTGTTTGGAAAGTTAATTTGTTGGTTGTACATAGATTTGACATGTATGGAATGTGCTTATTTTAAGTAGTGGAAGCCATGTAAGGTATTTTTATTATTTCAATTTTGTGTTAACTTAAGTTTTTGAAGGTATTTATTTTCATATTTAATAATTTTAAATGATTATTTATTTCAAATCAAATGCCCAACGAGTTGCTCAAGATTTTAATCTTGATTTTTGAATGTATGCTTCTTGTATGAATGGAAAAATTTGGTGAATAAGTGAAATGGTATCCTATTTGTCATTCAATTAGAATTTGTTAACCTCATTGTTTTATTTTGGTTACATTATTGTTTATTTATTTTCTTTCTTGATGATGGTCTTTTATTATGAATTTGACTAATGGCTTAGTATCTCTGTATGCTCATAACCTCTCTCAAAACCTAGTTGTCTAGATAAACCATCTAGCTAATGGATGGGATGGTTATTTATCCCATATGTATTGGATCATATGAATAGATATGTGGATTTTTTCATTTGATGAGTTTCTCTCCATCACTTGGATCTTAGTTGGTGGTTGTATAGTGCTGCCAATATTCTCGATAAAGATGTTTCTTGTTGTAATTATATATAATAGTGTTATAATTATTAAAATAATTTTATTTATTACTATACATTTTGTAAAATTCCATTTTTATCATGAAATAATTCTTATGTTACATGATGTTTATTGGTTCTCCATATCTTTTCATGCATATCTAGTTATTGGAATAGTATGTACTTTCATGAATTAAGTTCAAGATTACTTGGTTGATTATTTGGTGAAATGTAAGTTAGACATAAGAATTAAAACCTTATTTGAATGTTATTTTTAGTTTATTAATGTTTTAAATTCATAACTTAGATTAACATCATTTATTTTTAACATACAAACTACTCTTCTAGTTGACATATTAATGGTTAATTATTATCATTATGTCTTGTCTTAATTTGGTTAAATGGCATATATATTCTTTAAACAAAGATTTATATATATATTTATTACATTACAAAAGTAAGTATATTTTTATTGTGATAAATTTGGGCTATCAATGATGTTTAAAGGTAGTATGTGGTCACCTCATGCTTGTTGTTGTGGCATTCATTATATTAAATTATGTTCATGCTCTGAGTAGATTATGAAGATTAAATTTTATTGCTTAAGAAATGAAAGTAGATAGTGTATTTCAGATATTTATGAAGTAGGTCATTTTACATTTATGTGTATAGATGCATGTGGACAACATGTTAAGGAATTTGTATTACATCTTATTAATTCCTGAATATGTACCACAAGTTTCCATAGTGTTTAATAGACACTTATCATTTTAGAATTCCTAAGAACTCAACACATGAGTTTTAGGTTGTAATAATCCCATTTTATTTGATGGAATATAGGCATAACAAGTAGACTCTTTCACAATATTTATATTAGTTAGTGGTTGGGAGCCAACATGGCCAAATAATAGATCTTTATAAAATATGGAGTATTCTATGCTAAGGATAATGAATTATGATAAAAAACTAATCTAAGAGATGATCTAAGATGAATATTTCAAATGAAGATAAAATAAAGTGATCTGGTAAAAAAAATAAAAGGAAGGATAGGGTAGAGAAGAAATGTTGTTAATCTTCATTCTAAACATCATGACAAAGTTTAGATTTCATCTAGGCATGTACTTAACCAATGTATAACATGAAGTAGCATAAGCTCAAATCTTATCACACATCAATAAAGATTATAAGGAAGGTGGAAATAATGCAAATAATAATTAGGTTCAACTTAAATATTTTACCCTTACAAACAAACAACATTAGCCCAAATGCAAGAAGGATAAAGAAAATGAAATGAACCTAAGAACTTTTAGTTGACCTAGTATGGGCACAAGATAATATCTATATAATTAAAGGTTCACACCAAGAATTAATAATAACCATTAAAATCTATAAATTAGACTAAGCAAGTGAGAAAGAAACCATGATAGCAAACACATAGATATATATTGGACAAACTTTGCAAAATTCCTTGTTTATATTGTTTGATCCAAGTTTACAAAGTAATTTTGGCTCTAAGAACTCCACATTTTACAATTGATAATACTTAGTAAAACAGACAACCCATTAGGTATGTTGATTATTTTTTTCCCATTGCATTTGTACATGTGTATAGGACAAGTGTCATTTCTACCACCTTCTATAACAAATGATTTTTTTAATAATCTGATCTATAGGAAAGATGTGTCAACAATTTCACATGCCTAAAAAAATATTCCTTTTCAAGACATTATACAATACTGAATAAAAAAATAATATTCCTATTTCATCTAACTTTGGGACCCACTAGCTGATGAAATCAAGTGGAGCCCCATGTCTTCCTAGTAAATACTTTTTTGAGTTGTCAGGGCCATGAATTTAAATAAAATTGCTCACTAGTGGATCACACTTCAATACTATATTTAATTATGATTTCATTGATTGTAGTTCAACTTTTATGGTTTGATTAGGGTGATGATAAGGTCTGACTAGGGCTTTGTCTATGTTAGGGCTATTTTGAAGGTTTCACCAATGCTTTAATGGTGGTAGTAATTCAAAATTAAGTGACTATTATGTCTCAGATCATGCATCTATATTTTGCCTTGTCATGGATCTTCAAAAGCTATTGAGATAACTATTCTAGCTTATGTGGTTCCATTATGGCATCTCCATGGCCTTCTTTCTCATTAATGTTTAAAACAATGACCATTGACTTTTAAAAATCCTTTTTTGCTTTGCATCATCAAATAAATTTTTCATGGTTTAATGTTGTTTGTAGATCTTGGTTATATGAATAATTGAATACTATGAGCTTGAAACTTATCATGTCCTCATTCATTTGAAAATTGTTTGTCATTCTTGTACTATCAGATCAACTGTACAGATCAATGTTGACCTTTGCTCTATCTAGTCCCACCAATATTTGATTTTAAACATCTACTTTATGAGGTTAAATTTAATGTTCATGTGACCATGAATGACATCTTCACTACAGTCAATGACATCCATGTGACCATCATAAATTGATCCCCTATCATTTTCTTTCTAAGCCTAATTTTGACATTCACATGATATTCAATGACGTCCTCACAAACATAAATGACATCCACACGATTGTCAGAATTTAAATCCCTACCATTTTATCTCTGATATTAATTTTAACATTCATGCAAACGTCAAAGACATCCACATGACCATCAAATTGACTTAACTCCCTACAATATTGACACTTCCTATTTTATTATACTCTAATTCTAAACTAATGTTAAAAAAGGTGCTCATGTGTGTGACACTTGGTAACTACTCGGGGCTCCTATGATCTTGACTATTGACTCTAGGGAGGGGTCTATGAGTCATTATATCTTTGTATTGAGTTCCCATGATGGTGACACTTGTCACCCTCATGGATCTCAGTAGGTCCTTTAAATTTTAAACCATTACTCTTACTTCATTAAATCAATTGAGCTTGAGTTAACGTGGTTCATTAGACCTGTAGGCATAAATAAAATTCATAAGTTAATATAAAGAACCTTGAATAAAAATTCTAGCCTAAGGTCTGAGTTATATTATTAAATAATATTAGGACCAAGGATTATAATATATATAATAGCTCTTTCATAAATTTCAACCCATGAAATATAAATGACCTAACATAGAGATTTTAGCCTAAGGTTTTTATTGTATAAATATAATTAAAAATTTAGGCTAGATGTAGGATATTATAAGGGACCTTGCATTAGTTAGACCATGTAAACAATAAAATAGACCAAGGGATCATAGGATAAAAAAGGGACCAATCATGGATTCTTAGACAGAGGTTTGGTCATGTTAATAAACATAACTAAGCCTTAGTATAAAAATTAAACTAAGCTCATGGCATATTTAAAGTGATTCCACATAAAATGTTTCTGCCAAATGAGTTTAAACCAAGGAACTTAACCATGAATTCAATTGGACATTTAAAAAATAAAAGGCTACTAAAAAACTAAATTGACATTAAACCACAAAATCTAGACATAGTGTATTTAAGGAGGGATCTATTAAACCTACAATATAAATCACAAAGATCCAATGTTAGAAAATTTTCACAAGATTACACTAGAATTAGGCACAAAAATGATAACCATACTATGTGTGGATGATCTTCAAATAAAGATAATTTATAAACATGCTAGTGACACTCTGATTAAGTGAATTATCAATTTTAAGGTAAAAATTTGCACAATTTGATACAAGGGTCCCCATTTTTTATAAATGGGGGTATATTGACCTCAATAAATGAAAATTTCTAGGGGAAACATAGAAATATATTATAATTTAGAGATTGGTTCAAAAAAATAACAAGGTTACTTATTCCACTTGATCAAGTTCTATTATTTAGATCAATTCATGGTTAAAACAAGTCTTGTACATGTAGGATTGAGATAAAACATCAAAACCTAGCCACATTGTGTGTGTGTTTTGATTTAACTTACCATTTTCCATGGGATTTAGAGAGAAACTTCTATATTTCATGACTTTAACCATTAACATTGACTTATAGCTTGTTTGGATATTCATTAATACCCATGATTTAACTCAAGGAAGGTTTGGCATTGATCTATTACTAGCCAAGCATCCATAGCCTTGATAGAGATGCCTTTGGATCTAATCAAGGTAATGCATCAGTGTTAGCCAGGTATTGATAGCCCCATTGGAGATTACCAGAATCACCTCTGCTTAGAAAGCTCTTTGAATTTTGTAATAAGCTCTTATTTTTGTATTTTTTAGATCATTTTTTTGGATTTATAGCAAATATTGAGAACCAAGTTAGCCATTTTTAGGGATTTTGTCAATGGTTTTATCTTAATACAATCCACTATGATTGCAACCTTTGTCTCAGGCAAGGATGTTTATTAATTATAAACATGAATGTGTTCTAATAATTCAAGCTTTCATCCCACATGTATAATCCTTATTAAAACCAAACTTAGATCAAAACAAGGTTTAAAACCTTATAAAAGAACCAACTTATCCAGTAGTCATTACTAATTTCTCTATACTATAACATCAAGCTCATATTTCCATTCCATGGTCAACATACACTTAAGATTCATACCTACATTTCTGAATTATGGAGTTCCTGAGTAATTATGTGAACTTTGAGTTGAGGGATGTCAAAAAGGACTTATTACAGGAAAGGAAAAAAGTAGATAAAACTCACACAAAAACAAAAATAAAAAAAAGTAGAAAGTAAAGGAAAAGCAAATGAATATATACAAACTTATGAACAAACTAGGGACAAGAAAGAAAGAACAAGAAAAAAACTAAACTAAGCCCTACACTAACTCCATAAAGAACCTACCTCTAGGATCAAATGGAAAGTTTTTTATCCTACCATAGAATTTTGAATCATGATTGTTTCCATCTAATGGCCTCTTCTTATGGACAAAATAACTATTATGCTTATGTCTTATAGATGATGCAACTTGGCTTCCCACCTCTATTCTCTATTATATGGATTAAAGGTATGGATCCAAGGTCCAATCATATTCTTCTTAAATTATCTTGTCTTTAATAAAGAGCATTAATTATTCTTCATCTATAGATAGATAGTGGATTATATCATCTTCACTCAGTGATGGTGGCTCAGCTAGTATACTGAGACTGATGTCTTTACTAGGTTCTTCCTAAGGTGGAAATGGACTACCAATCTTTGTATAAAAATATTCCAAGTCATCCCAAAAGTCATCTTCATCCTATTCAATTAAATGAAATTCTTATGGTATCTATCATCATAAAAATGTTGGTCCCATACCCTTGAATTTTTGATAAAGTCATAAGGGAATTCCTAATCAGTTATGCTTGCTTCATCTTCATCTTTGGTGAGGAAAGGCATCTCTTATACCCAATCATGTCCCACCTCATCTTTCTTTGTAATATATATAATGACATTGTTTTCTTGAAGTACCTCAATTTCTTTCAAAAAATCCTAATATAAATGTTGTCATTGGTTAACTTCTTCAAAGATGTATTCAATTTTAGCAATAACCCCATAAGAATGGTCCTCATAGCTATCTTTTGAAGAAGGGTCAACTTGTATTTGATCTTGTTCATGGGGCTACTCATTATGAATGGATACTCCTTCTAAGGCATTTTCAGGTTCACTTTCTTCTTCATATGGAAAATCAAAATCCTCTATCATAAAGGATATAGATGTCCTTAACAAGCTATATGTTCCTACAATATTATCTTTGTTAGGCATAGTTTCAGATGTGTCTCTTTTATTTTGATAAGCTTTAGAGACATTACAATGATTAGATAGACCTATATCACAAATATTCATTTCATGTACTTCTTCAGATGACCCATTATAACTACTCTCATGAAACCTACTTCTAGGTCTATTGAACCTTTGATAATCATAGTTCCTATTAGATCCTTCCCTTGTATTTCCTACTTGTTTTTGTAATTGAAGAAAGTCAGTGCTAAGTTTTTGGACCATTTTTAATACTAAGTCTTTTGAGTTTTTTGGTGTCTCAGGATTATGGATACTAGGGTTCTATGATTTTTTGGATGAAGTCCATTACTAATGTTCTTCATTAATCCTAGGTTTTGGTCAGGATATGGATGACTCAATAGTAATTGGTTCCATACTGGATGTTAATTTAGAGTAGGTATATTTTGATTGGGATTAGGGATGGAATATGCCATTTGAACTTGGGGCTACATTTGATCATTGATTATTATAGCTTCATCATAGGCCAATGTTAAGGTTTTTATGGCTTTATTAGACCTTTTAAGAAACATAGAAGTCATGGGATCCAAATCATCTTGGTAAATATCTAAGGCTAAAGACTCATTATGTCTATAAGGGGCTATGTTTTTATTGAACATAGTTTGGAATCTAGAATTAAAGGCTCTAATGGTATCATTATAATCTCTCTTAATAGTGGTGAATTATTGATATTGAATACATGGATTAATGATTTTACCAAATTGATCAATAAATATTCTATTGAAATCATCCCAACTAGGTATGTAATTCTCTAGAAGGTTAAGGAACCACTTATATGTAGAATATTTTAAAGTAAATGGGAATAATATACATGTTACATCTTCATGAAAAAAATTTAAGAGTCTTAACGTAGCCTTAATCTTTTAACATGTTCTTTAATTGTGATAACATTATTAAGATTGAAATAAGGCAAATACCTTTCAAGATTTTGAAGAAGAGCATGTACCTTGTCAAGCACATTGATAGAAGATTCACCTATCTATGCCATACCTTGATGAGGATATAAATTTTGGTAGTTATAATTTGTGTAATTTTAAACCTATTTAAAATATGATGCATCAAACTGATTTTTGAAAATAACAATGATTAATTTTGTACATTAAACCAATTTTTCACAAATACATGTAAATCATGACTATTTTTAACTAAATAGGCTCAAAGGTTCATATATATGGATGATGAATGAGAGGTATCTTTACACCTCTAAGCTCAGATGATCTCAAATTTGCAAATATCGAATCAATATTTGAACAAAATAGTTATTACTAACCTTAAACATGGGAAATACACAAAGCTTAAACTACCTTTGCATGAATATCCATAGATCTTCAAAGAATATTAGTATTTGGCTAAAGGAAGCCCAAATATTGGTTTGAAACCATAAAGATCAATTATATTTACACATCTGAGCAAATAATTACATAAATATGCAGAGAATACATAATTTTTTTTATCAAAACACACCAAAATTAGTAAATATTCTACAAATTCACAAAGATATAGCTAAGGCCCTCCTTCTATCACCAACAAATCTCCTTTTTTTGATTCCTAAATATGTACCACAGGTGCTCAAATTATTTAATAAACACTTCTCATTTTATAATTCTTAAGAACTCAATGCATGAGTTGTAGGTTGTGATAATCCTATTATCGTTGATGGAACAAAGGTAGAATAAGGAAACTATTTCATAACATTTATATTAGTTGGCGGTTGGGAGCCACCATGGCCAAATAGTAGATCTATATAAACTATGAAGTATTCTATGCTAAGGATAATGAATTATGATTAAGAACTAATATAAGAGTTGATCTAAGATGAATATTTACAATGAATCTAAACTAAAGTGATCTGGTAAAAAAATAAAAAGGAAGGGTAGGGTAGAAAAGAAATGTTGTTGATATTCATTCCAAACATCATGAAAAAGTTTAGATTTCATCTAGGCATGAACTTAACAAATGTATAACATGAAGTAACATAAACTCAAATCCTATCATATATCAAGTAAGTTTATAAGGAGGGTGGAAATAATGCAAATAAGAACTAGGTTCACCTTAAAGATTTTACCCCTGCAAGCAAACAACATTATCCCAAATGCAAGAATGATAAAGAAAATGAAATGAACCTAAGAAATTTCAATTGACCTAGCATGGGCACAAGTTAGCAGCTCTACAATTAAAGGTGCACACCAAGAATTCATAAGAATCATTAAAATATATAAATTAGAGCAAGTGAGAGAGAAACCATGATAACAAACACATAGATAGATATTGGACAAAATTTTCAAAATTCCTTGTTTGTATTATTTGATCCAAGTTTATAAAGTAGTTTTGGCTCTATAAACTCCCCCTTTTATAATTGATATTACTTCCTTATATATATAACCCATTAGGTATGTTGGTTAGTTATTTCCCAATGCATTAGTACATGTGTATAGGATAAGTGTCCTTTCTACCACCTTATATAAAAAATGATCTTTTGTAATATTATGATCTATAGACAATATGAGTTACCAATTACACATGCCTGAAATAATATTCCCTTTTAAGACATTATACAATGTTGGCTCCAAAAAGGAATATTCCTATTTTATCTAACTTTGGGACCCACTAGATGATGAAATCAAATGGAGCTCTAGGTATTTTTGGGAAATGATTTTATGAGCTATTAGGGACATGAATTTAAATCAAATTTCCCACTAGTGGATCATACTTTGATTCTAGATTGAATTATTCTTGCATTAATGGTAGTTTAACTTTTTCTAGTTTGATTAGGGTGATGATAGGGTTGAACTAGTGCTTTATCTATGTTAGGGATGTTATAAAGTCTTCATTAGTGCTTTAATGTTGGAAACCATTCAAAATTAAGCAATAATTGTGCCTCAGATCATGCATCTATATATTTCCTTACCATGGATCTTCAAAATCTGTTAAATTGATTGTTTTAGCTTAGCGGCTATATTCTAGCATCTTCATGGTATTCCTCCTTATTGAAGTTTAAAAAATGATCATTGCCTTTTAAAAATCATTTTTTTCCTTGCATCATCAAATTAATGTTTTATGGATCAACATGGTTCATATATCTTAGTGCTTTGAATCATTGACTCCTACAAGCTTGATACTTGTCACATCCTCATTCATTTGAAAAGTCTTTGTCAATCTTGTACCATCAGATCAACTATACATATCAACACTAGCCTTTGATTTGTTTGGGCCCACCAATATTTGATTTCAAAAATCTAGTTTATGAGGTTAAATTTGATGTTCACATGATTGTTAATTATGTTATCATGAATGTCAATGACGTCCATGTGATTTTCATAATTTAATCCCCTATCATTTTCTTATTGACCCAAATTTTGATGTTTGTGAAATCATCAATGACATCCTCATGAATGTTAATGACATCCACATGCCCATAATAATGTAAACCCCTAATGCTTATCTCTGAGATTAATTTTGGCATTCTTTCAAATGTCAAATATGTCCACACAATTGTAAAACCAACTTAACTCACTATGATCTTCACACTTGTCTTTTACTAGTTTGCTCTACTCTTAGTCTAAGCTAATGTTAAAAAAGGAACTCATGTGTTTTCCACTTGATATATACTTGGGGATCCTATGATCTTGACTTATTAACTCTATAGAAGGGCTCGTGAGTCATTGGATCTTTGTACTAGGTTCTAACAATGGTGACACTTGTCACCCTCATGGAGCTCAGTAGGTCCTTTGAATTTTCAACAATTACTATCACTTTTTTAGATCAATTGAGCCTAAGTTAACTTAGTTCATTAGATCTATAGGCATAAATAAAAGTCATAATTTAATATAAAGGACCTTTCATAAAAAAATATAGCCTAAGATTTGAGTTGTATTATTAAATATGATTAGGACTAAGACTTAGAATATATAAAAGAGCTCTTGCATAAATTTTAACCCATGAAATATAAATGACCTAGCATAGATATTTTATCCTAAGGTTTTTATTATATAAATGAAATTAAAACTTTAGGATAAGTCTAGGATATTATAGGGGACATTGCATTAGTTTAACCATGCCAATAATAAAATAGATAGGGGGATCATAGGATAAAAAAGGGACCAAACATGGATTCTTAGACTAAGGTTTGGTCATGTTAATAAACATGACTATGCTTTAGTATAAAACTTAAACTAATCCCATGGCATATTTAAAGTGCTCCAACATTATATATTACTATGAAATTGAGTTTAAACCAAGGAGCTTAATCATGAATTCAAATAGACTTTTGACAAATCAAAGATTAGTAAAAGACCAAATTGTCATTAAACCATAAAATCCAGACATAGTCCATTCAAGGAGGGATCCATTAAACCTATAATATAAATAATAGAGATCCAATTCTATAAATTTTTCATAATATTACACCATAACTAGGCACATAAATGATAACCATACTAGGTGTGGATGATATTCAAATAAAGATACTCTACAAACATGCTAGTACCACTATGATCAAGAGAATTTTTAATTTTAAGGTATAAATTTGCATAATTTGACACAAGGGTCCCCATTATTTATAAATGGGGTTTTTTTGACATCAACGCATCCATATATAATTACTTGGGTTAATTTTAAAGGTTATACATGGTTATTATTCTCCTCTCTAGGAAGTAAATAAGTTGTAATATATTTGTGTGCGTATATATACAAATGGTTAGCCTATTATTGATTTATTTTTTTAGTTGGTTATGTTATTTAAATTATTATACAAGGGATTTTAATAATTTAATATCTATACATTGTCTATTTTTTATATGCTAACATGAGTTATTGCAATTATATCAAATTTGTTATCTCAATAATGGGAGTTTTATACTAATGGAAACTTAATTGTGGTTTTAATCTTTTGGATTATTATAGATATAAATTAAGAAGTAGAGTAGGATTTACTTGTGTAATATAGAAGATATAGTGTATAATGGTTGGTAAGAATGTTTATGCTTATTATTTGGGCTTATCATTCCATTTTAGGTGGTTATGATTAAAATGTAAATTCTGAAAATGAATTGTTGGTGTTGTGTTATTTACTTCATGATTCCATTAAAATCATGATGGAAGTTTTGTAGATCATCCAAGATGTGATAGTTGGCCACAATCTAATTATGGGCCCATAATTGATCATGTTCATGATGATGAATTAAATGCCAAAATTTAGAAATTAATTTTTTGGATGTGATCAATTTTAGATTATGGTTAAGCCTATTTTTTTTCATTCTTATGCAAGAAACATGATTAGAAATTGATGCAAAGAGTCCTCATTCTCTATTTTGTTGAGGTCAACAAACCCCCATGTTTGAAAAATAAGGATCCTTATGTTAAAATTGTGAAAATTTATACTTTGAAATTGAAAAAACATTTGATCAAAACATCATTACCATGTTTGCACATTAGTTTCATTCAAAGATCATCTACACCATGTTTTAGTTGGTCTTCTTATTGATGGCTCTGGTTTAAACTTGTCTAAAGTTTACTAACTTTGGATCTTCTTGTTTTAGGTTACAGGTCTAATAGATGTCCATTAGAGGTAGATAATGTTTGGATTTCATAATTTCATTTATTTTATCTTAATTTGACCTTTTAATAGCCTTTGGTGTGTTAAAAGTCAAATTGGATCCATGTTCAAGCTTCCTAAAACCCTCATTCAAAAAACCTAGCTCAAACTCATCATTCAAATTCAAATTTGGTGGGAATAAAATTATATGGGAACTTTTAATATGCTATGGACTTATTTAAATTTTTATACTAAGGCTTGGTCATGTTTTTCAACACAACCAAAACTTAGTCTAAAAATTATCTACTAGGTCTCTTTTATTTCTTGAGCCCTTTGTCCCCTTTTATTTTAATATGGTCTAACCTTTTATACACAGGGTCCTTTTTATATGTTATTAACTTAGATTAATGTCTTAATCCTAATACCATATTCATTTTTATTAACACAAACACGACCTTAGTCTTAAGGCTTTATCCTAAGTCTTATATGTCTTTGAGCTTTAGCTTAAACTATGTGATTGTTTGCAAGATTAATAGCTCATGTTTAATTAGATGAAGTTGATTGAATGGAGTGAGATGAGCCCAATATGCCTAAGACTTTATACCATAGGACCAATTTCACTCAATCATTTGTATCATGATCAATCACTCACATTTGAGTGGAACCCAGTGATTTAATGGAGCAAGACCATCATGGATCAAAATGGGTCCCTTTTTATTAAAACATAGACTTAGCCTAAGTTTTACCCTAAGGTTTTGTTATTTTATTTATCAATACAATAAAACCTTAGGATAAAACTTATATTATGACTTTAATTAGTTGAAGGGTCTTCATTTTATTATGTTTTAAGGACCCATGTTAAAGACATATGCTATACTTTCATCTAAATTATAATTGGTCCCATGCTCAATTAATCCTTTTATGACTATAGGAGCCAATGAATTCCAACTACCTAGATCATAATCAATGATTCACACTTACCTAAGTGAGATAAATTGAATGACACATATTGATTTAAAGTTTTTATAGGACCTACTATTCATGGGATTTGAATTTGACATTCTCATTCCCATCATTTGAGACCCATGAGGACATCATTGATGTCCATGATATTGTCACATTTTAGTCCCTAAGACTAATTATACGAGCTTAAATTTGAGGTTATCATGACCATCAATTAAACTCCACAAGGTCATCTTTGACATATATGAGACTATAAAATTTTAGCTTAGAAACCAACCTTGAATGAATGATCATGTTTGTATTCATGTTGCAAGATCAATGGAATCTCATTTGGAAAATAAACATTCTTATGATTATGCACTTCAATGTTAAAATTGATCTTTTATTAGCCTCTAACCTATCATAGATTAATTGGATTTATTTAAAGCCATGTTTTGACTTGAGACCCTTCTAACCAAGTTTAAATTTATGTGGAAGTAATTTTGAACACCATAGACTTAGTTTAAATAGGATTTAGTCATGTTTTTTCACATATGACCAAACCTTAGTAAAAAATATTATGCTTGGTCCATATATGTCCCATGATCTTCTGGTCTATTATATTGGCTTGATCTAATGAATATAGGCACTAGTTGCTATAAAACTTAGCTGAGATATTTTACCCTAAATTTTTGTCATATTTATTAATATGATGAAACCTTAGGTTAGAAACCTTATGTTAAGTCCTTATATTGTTATTTGAGGCCCCCTTTTTACTATACGCTAAACCTAGCCTAAATACTTTAGCCTAAGTTTTATTTCATGTTTATTAACATGAAATAAAACCATAGTCTAAAGTATTTAACCTAAGTTATTTATATATCCCAACCTTAAATTAATCATATTTCACCTTTGTAGGATCTATGACTCATGTTTGCTCAGACGAAATGATTTGACATAGTGTAGCTAAATTCAAAATTTGAATAGAGCCCCAAGAAAGCATAAAATCACTATGTGGTGAGAACATGTTAACCAAAAAGGTTGATAAGGTGAAAACATTAGAAGGAAAATAGTACTACCAAGTGGTGTAACCTCAAGGCCTAGTACAAACATCAACCAATGGTGTGCAACTCTCAAGATTAAGATCAAATATTCATGTTGATCTATGAAATAAGATTTAATGGTGTGAAATAAAAGGTAGATTTTAAATGGAAATGGTCATGTTTTCAAACATTAATGAATAATATACCATGAAAAGTGCCATGTAGATACCATGATAATGCCACATGGGAAAAAAGGGACAAAACTAGAGATTTTGTGGGCTCAAAAAAGCAAAGGTATAAATGCTAAGGTCCAAATCAAATCTAAGGCACAAAATCACTCAAGTGAAAAATTTTCCACCATTAAAGCTCAAAAATACATGTAAAAAAACCCTAGTATATAAAAATTCCCTAATCTGATTCCAAATCAACCATAATAAAGCTTGAGATAGTCTAATTACCATCTGAACAAGTGAAAACTAATTTAGAGGCAAACTATAAACCACTAGTGAGAATTTTTTTCAAACTCACTATCATGGTAGCCAAAAAATAACATATAGAGGACACATAACTAAATTTGACCATGGATTCAGAAGGGAGTGTCTTTAAAGACCTAAATTTGATGTTGTAGCCTTGAACATAGGAGATAACAACTAGTCAAAGCATTTCTAGACAATTGAGGAACTACCATACATTTTAAGAGAGGATGGAAAGATTTCATTAATTAATCAGAGATATAATGACCTACTCACCATTGAAATGACAAGTCTTCACTATGTGGCAATAAATCTAGAGGTACTACATTTTATAAATGTTGTTTCTCCTATTTTTAAGGATTGTAAAATTGATCAAGACATGATAGTACATGAGCATACTTTTATAATAATTGCTTATATCTCCCCTATTTCCTTTGATAATTACTACATGCTACCCAAACCTTAGGTGCATTTACCTAAAATTAGAGAATGGTACAAAAATAATTACCTAAAAACCATCCTTACCCCATGGTTTGATTTAAGAACCCAAGTAGTCTTTGACCTCAATGGAAGGATCCCAATCACCCAATTTAGGGCTAGTATTAGGATGATTATGATATTACTAAACATATATCTAGAAGCCCCTTCACCACCTATGTGAAAAAAATTTGGGTCCCTTTTGTGTATTTCATGGTTGAGAAATGACTTATTCCCCTTCTTGGAGAGATGGTCAATATTTGCTTTGAACAATAATTCTCTACAATAATGAATAAAATTAGAAACCATTTCTATATGATGTCTTATATTTTGGATGCCTTGCTAGCCAATACCAAAATCCCAAACATAAAAGAATGTTCACCTGATAGGAGACAAGTAGTCTCCCATTATTATTCTAAATTGCATATATTCAAGTAGAGGGACCATATTCAATTGATATGTGACTATGTATACCTATCCTTAGTTGAAGCCATTATAGGGATCCCTATGATGAGGATCAACCCTTTTATCAGGAAGTATGTTGAGTTCATTAGGGATATTTTCCTATATCTAGATTGCACTATAATCTACATAGAAAGAACTATGAGCCAACCCCTTAGGTTACCAGTCCATATCCCCACAAAGTTGGTGGAGCAAGAAGTAGCATACCAATTATTTCATGGCATAGAAATTATTTTTAAAATCAAAATTAAAGGACTACTCCATTCCTTTCCTTTAACTATTAATATAATTATGTTCCAAAATTGGGACCATGTAGAGACTATCTCTAGGCACAGGTCCTCCTTCAATAGGTAGATTATTGATATGAGGCAATGTGACCCCTATGAAAGGGTTGTAAATTTTTTTAAGGCCAAGCAGATCAACATGACTTATGAACATCACCCTGATGTCTATGATAGATTATACATTAAGGGTTATTCTTTGAGAAAGGTGTTATAAATATTAAATAAACTCAACATTAAACCAGAGGTTAGGTTTATGAGAGAGTAAAAACCAACTAAGGATATATGGTAGATGGGGCCTAGATAGTACCATTTACTACCAAGTCCATCCTCTAGACCCCATCCATCACAATCATAAGAGGTAATACAAGATATTGAGACTCAATCTATTCCAAGGCTTGAAGAAAAGATACATGAGGAGAGAAGACATGGTGAGGTGGTATCATCTTCACAAGTGCCAAAAGATTTAGAGTCACAAGTTAAATAAATTAACATAATTGCATTATACCCTAAGAAGATAGCAGAGGATGCCTTAAAAGTACTAGCTAGTGCTTATGAATCATATGAATAAGAAGTATAAATGGAATAACCTTAGTCCCAAAGTAAGGAAGAATAAAAATAAAATAAGGGAAAAGAAGTAGTTCTTGACTTGGTCCTGATTTCAATCCAACCCAAAAATAAAGTTGAGTTGGTCTAGTCCAAATGGGGGGCAAGAAGCCCAAGCTTACTTCACTCATCCTTAGCGTGAAATTAACTTTTTCAGTGAATATAATCTAATTTATGGCCCTTCCATTGTATAATACTTCATATATGGAAAGTTTCAAAAGTTTCCAACCATTCACCACCATTGGTTTGTTACAAAGATTATTAACATCCATGTGAATGATGAAATCAATCCTTAGATTATGGATTTTTAATAAAATGAATAAAAAATATGTATGGCTACCCTTTGGGAGTCAAGTGGAACATAGACGGATGCTCCTATAAATTCAAGTGGAGCATAAGTTAAGATCCTTACTCATCAAGTAACATAATCATCATTGGGAGTTTAGTTCAACCTAAATATGGCTAGCATGGAGAGATTAATTAAGAAGAAATCCATGATTGAAGGTAAATAGTTCACCTTTTATAATATTGAATCATTTGTTGGTCTAACTCTAGTGATAGGGGAAAATCTAGGACAAGATAAAGTGTTTGAAGAGAAGATCATTAAAGTGTCCTAGACTCAAAATGATTAATTACAAATAATGATCAAGGGAATATTACAAGAAAACAAGATTTTGAAAGAGTCTAGTGTTATATAAATTCATGAGGATAGATTAAAGAAGTTTGAGGATAGTAAGGATGACCTATTCAGCTCTTTAAAGGTAGTTAGGACCAAATAGAGAAATAGAGAAGAAAATATCTAAAGAAACATGCTGAGTTAGCTAATGACAAGATGCAAGTCTTCAAGTGAAAGACTTGATTAAAGTCTTATCCAAGAATCTAGTCCCAAATTTTAGAACTATCAATAAGGCACATTTGAATATGGCCATGGCCATATTGGTTGACAAGATTGAGGCTCTAGATAGTTGGTTCAAAGGAATGAAAAACATTGCTAAAGACTTTAAGTAGTTTGAAGAAGAAACATCTCATATCTTAGATAGCTTGATAAATGATCCCATAACCCTCAACTCCCTAGGTCTCATAATTGATGAAGAGTTCAAAAGTAGGACCTTTTAGTTCATGTAAGAAGTAAGAAACTAGGGGAAAACTAGATATAAGATGGAAACATGCAATTAATGGGCTTAATATTATCATCTGAGGAGAAAATGGGATATTTTATGGGCATCAAAAGAGATATAAATAATATTTAAAGGAACCTTAAAGACCTAGTGTAGGAAAAACAGATATTCATGAGACTAGTTGTCGACCTTCAGCTCATAATTAAACAACATTATAAGTTGATAATCATGTAGGGTAGGCAAAAATAACAAGGGGATTAATTAGCTCAAAGACCTTAAAGAAAAATTTGGTTAGGAATATTCTCTTTGTAGTAACTTTGTAAAATTTTGAAACAAAATATTATCTTCTAAAGGCATGTGCATCATATAAGCACATTGCCTATAGGTTAGTCCACTTGGAAAGGTTTAGTGTATTCTAGAAACATTTGTAGAAAGGATAATTGTAATTACACTTATACACTTGTAAGTGGATATGACTAAATGAGATGCTACCTTATTTATTATAAAAAGAGCATTGGCATTTGTAAAGAGGGGGGAGTTTTTGAGATAAAAACTAGTGAAAACTTTGAACAACTAATGCAAGCAGAGAATTTTGAAAAGATTGTCACATTTTATTTATGTGAATTTTTATATGGATTCTCTCTCACTTCTCTATTCTAAATTATAGATTTGAATAGTTATTGTAGAATCTTAGTGTGTACCTTTGAATTTAAAATTGTTAACTTATGCTTATGGTAAGATAATTGAAGGTTCTCTAGTTTACTTCATTTTATTTGTTATGAATTAGTATATGTGCATCAGCTATCTACTTATAAGGATAACTATTTAAAGTAAGCATAGTTATTATTTGCAATATTTTCACTTTCCTTAGAAGTTTGCCTAATGTGTGGTGAGATTCAACATTAAGCTATTTCATATCATACATTGGTTTTAAGTACATGCTTGGAGGATATTTGAACTTTGTCATAATATCTAGAATGAATATTAGTAAAAATATACTCTCTTTTCCCCACCCTTCCTTTTGCTTCTTTTTTAACCAATTCATTTTAGATTAAAGCTTCATTGTATATGTCCATCTTAGTCTAGTTTTAGGATTGAGAATAATTCACCTTAATTAGCATATAACATCTTATTATTTTCAAATATTTACCAACCATAGTGGCTCCCAATCACCAAATAACATAAATATTATGAAACATTTATTTGTTTTGCCTCTATTCCACCATAGATAATATGATTATCATAAACTACAACTCATGCTTTGAGTTATTTGAGTTTTGAAATGAGAAGTGTTTATTAAAAACTCTAAGAACCTTGTGATACATATTTAAGCATCAACAAGGCAAGCTTTAATGGTGCTATAAGGAGGACATTTAGTTAGATCTATGTGAATTTGTAGAGTCTTTGCTCATTTTAGTGAATTATGTCTAAAAATTGATGTATTATTTGCATATTTATGATTCTATAATCATAATTGTGTAAATATCATCAATATTTATGGTTTTAGACTAGTCTTTGGGATTCCTTCAGCCAAATATTGATATTCCTTGAAGATCCATAGATATTCATGAAAAGGTAGTTCATGCTTTGTGCATTTCCCATGTTTAAGGTTAGTAATAACAATTTTTTACAAAGTTTGACTAGTTCTTTACAAATTTGAGTTCACTCAAGCTTAGATATGTAAAAATCCATTTCATTCATCATTTTATATATATCTTTGAGATTCTTATGTTAAAAATAGTCATGATTTACATATATTTGTATAAAATTGGCTTAACATGAAAAAATAATCATTGTGTTTTGCAAAGATCAGTTTAATGCATCATATTTTAAATAGGTTTCAAAGTCACAAGCTATAATTACCCAAGGCAAGGATTAGGTGATAAATATTCCCAAAGTATTAAACACTTTACTATTTCAAGGTAGTCATGTGTTCAAGGTATGGATTGGCTAGCTAGTTATTCAATCAATGTGCTAGGTATAGTACAAGATCTCCCTAGAAATCTTGAAAGATATTTACCTTCTTTTAGTCCTAATAATTTTATCACTATTGAGGAGCATATTAATTCATTTAATTCTGCACTAAGATTGTTAAATGTATTTCATGAAGACATAACCTGTAGGTTATTTCCAATTACTATCAAAGATGTTGCATATGAATTATTTCTTAACCTTCTAGAAGACTACATTACCAGTTGGGATGACTTTAACACAAAGTTTTCATTGATTAGTTTGGCAAAGTCATTAGTCCCTATGTATTATATCAATAGTTCACCATAATTAAAAGGGATGTTAATGAAATCATCAAAGCATTTAACGCTCAGTTCCAAAAAATGTTTAGCAAAACTATATCCCCTTATAGACTTGGTGAGGATTTATCCTTAGAAATTTATAAGGATGATATAGATCCTGTGACCTCCATGTTCCTAAAAATGTCTCTTCTAGTCGTAAACACATTGACCTGAGCCTACTCTAAATCTATTATTATTAATGACAAATATAGATTCAAGGTTAGATGGCATATTCTATACCTAATTTCAATTTGAATTGGCCCATCCATAGTGTCATTCCTAGTATGTGTACTTTAACACCAATCTAGAACCATTTTCCCTTGAGTCATACCTATCCTGTCTAAAACTTAAAGTTAATAAATGGCACTACAAGTGGATTACATACACTAAATCTTATAACTCTAATTCCCATAACCAATATTAATGCTCCAATTAATGATCTTGAGATAACAAAAAATACAAATGATTTGATATTATAAATGGTCTTAAAACTAAGCACTAACTTTATTCAGTTGCAACGACAAGTAGGAAATATAGGGGAAGGATCTAGCAAGGATTTTCCTTCTCAAAGATTTAATAGACCTCAAATCAGGCTTCAAAATAGGTTATCTAAGGAAATACACATGAATTAATGTGATATAAATCTAGCTAAACATTGTAATGTTTTTTAAATGTCTCTATATGAAAGAAACACATATTAAGTTGTGCCTAACTAAGACAATGTTGTAGGTACATCTGGTTCTTCAAATACATCTCAATATCTCAAAGTGGAGGCCTATGGTCCTCTATTTTAATATGAGGATGAAGATGAAGATGAGCCAATTAGAGAAGTTACATCTGAAATAAATCACATGTATAAAGATGTAAAAGATATTTCTATTGAAGATCAACAAAATGTCATCATTAAAAATTTTACAGGCGAATAAGAAGAGTTTTTATAGGTTGTTCAAAGATATACGATGGTAGATATGGATCAAATACAAGATTTTCTTTCTTTAGAAATGGGCTAGGGAGATAACTCATGTAAATTCATTTCTAAAATGGAGAATACCCCTGAAGAGGATGATCATTGGTAATAGTCATATCATAGCTTCTTAACTAGAATTAAAGAGTTTGAGATGGTAGATGATGAGATAGAATAGAATATTGATGCATCATCTAAAAATTTCACTAATTATATAGAATTACAAGAAGAAAAATTATCTTGAAGACTAAAAACCAAGATAATTTGGAGCTAGTTTGGATAGATGAGATGCCACTCTATACAAAAGATGAAGCTAAAACAAGTGAAACTAATCAGGAAATTCCAAATGACTTCATCAATAGGTCAAAAGTATGGGACCAACATGTT
The DNA here is from genome assembly GCA_037957365.1 of Torreya grandis. Classification (NCBI taxonomy): domain Eukaryota; kingdom Viridiplantae; phylum Streptophyta; class Pinopsida; order Cupressales; family Taxaceae; genus Torreya; species Torreya grandis. The sequence continues at coordinate 4,506,801 of JARHVA010000511.1, read as the reverse complement.
TTTGATGATGAGATATTAGATGAATTTTATCTAGTTGATCAAGATGAAGAGGCCTTTTGGGATGACTTATAATATTTTTGTACAAAGATTGGTGGTCCATTTACACCTAAGAAACTTGATGAAGACATTAGTCTAAGTATGTTATCTAAACTAATATTATTGAGTGAAGATGATATAAACCACTACCTATTTATGGATGAAGTAGAGATAGCATGGTTGCTATAGAGAAGTATAATTTGGGATTATGATGATTGGCTATTGGATACATATATTCAATCCATATACCTATAAATTTGGACAAGATCCCAAACTGTGCCATCTAGAATACCTGAACATCCAAAACCACTATCTACAGGGTATAATTATTAATGGGAAGCATTAAAACTTCAAGGTTCTATAATAGAATAAATAACTTTCCATTTGATCCTAGAGATATATTTTTTATAGAGTTAGTGTAGGGCTTTAGATTAGTTTCTTTCTATTCTTTCCTTTATATCCCTTATTTGTAAATACATTTGTATATATTTATTTGTCTCCTTGCTTTATACTTTTTATTTATGTTATTACTTTCTCTTCTTTATTATTTGTTCATAATTAGTCCTTTTGGATAGCCCGTAGCTCAAAGTTCACTTTACAAATCCAAATTTCAAAAATGCAGGTATGAATCTTAAGCATATGTTAACCATGGGTTTGAAATATGAGTTTAATGTTATAATTTAAAGAAACTAGTAAGGACTGGTGGATAAGTTAACTACTCTATAATAACTTAAATATTGTTTTGATATAAACTTGGTTTTAAGAATAATTGCATATGTAGGATGAAACCTTGAATTATTAAGGCACAATCATGTTTGCACTTAACACATATCCTTGTCTGGGACAAAGTTACAACCATAGGTGATTTTTTGAAGATTACAATTTTGACCAGAATTGTAAACTTGGCTAACTTAGTTCCCAACCTTTTCTAGAAAGCCTAAAATATATAAAAAGTACAAAAAATAAGAGCTTATTGAAAAATTAATATCTCTCTAATCAAAGGTGATTCTAGGAATCTCCACTAGGGATATGGATGCTTGGATAGAAGTGGAAAAAGGCCTTGAGTAGAGCCAAAGGCATATTTTTTAGGGATATGGACACCTAGATAACAACAAAGCAATGCCCAAGCCCTCCCTGAGATAAATCATGGTTAATAATGAATATTGAAATATGCTATAAGTCAATGTTAATGATGGAAGACATGAAACCTGGAAGTTGCCTCCTAAATCCCATGGAAAATAGTAAGTGGAATAAAAACACAAATAGAGTATGGCTAGGTTTTGATGTTTGATCCTAATTCTATATATTTAAGGTTTGTTTTAATGATGAAGTAATCTTGATAATGGTATCAATCAAGTGGAATAAGTAATCTAGTTATTTATCTAAACTAGAGTCTCTAAATTCTAACATATTGTTATGTTTTCCCCAAAACTCACCATTTGTTGAGGTGAACATACCCTCATTTTAAAAAAATGAGGACCCTTGTGTTAAAATTATGTAAATTTATACATTAAAATTGAAAATCCATTTGATCATAATATTATTACCATGTTTGCTTATTATTCACATTTGAATATCATCCACACCATGTTTTAGTTAGTCTACTAGTTCGTGGAACTAGTTTAAGCTTGTCTAAAGTTTGTTAAGTTTGGATATTTTTATTTTAGGTTATATTTATAACAAATATCCATTGGAGGTAGGCAATATATGGGTTTCATAATTTCAATGATTTTATCTTAATCTGACCTTTTACTAGCCTTTGGTCTGTTAAAAGTTAAATTGGCTCCATGTTCAAGCTTCTTGAAACCCTCATTCAGAAAACCTATCTTAGACCCCTCATTTGAATTCAAATTTGGTGGGAATATAATTACATGGGAAATTTTAATATTTTAGATACTTATCTAAATTTTTATACTAAGGCTTAGTCATTTTTTTCAACATGACCAAACCTTAGTCTAAAAATTATATACTAGGTCTCTTTTATTTCTTGAACTCTTTATCCCCCTTTATTTTAATATGGTCTAACATTTTATATATAGGGTAATTTTTATATATTATTAACTTAGATTAATGTCTTAATACTAATGACCCATTCATGTTTATTAAAACAAACAAGACCTTAGTCTTAAGCCTTTATCCTAAGTCTTATATGTCTCCAAGCCCTGACTTAAATTATGTGCTTGTTTATAGGATCAATCACCCATATTTAATTATATGAAGTTTATCAAATGGAGTGATATGAGCCTAATATGCCTAAGACTTTAGCCCATGGGATCAATCCCACTCGATCACTTATATAATGATCAATGGCCTACATTTGAGCATAAGCTGACGATCCAATGGAATGAGATCATCATGGATCAAAATGGGTCCCATTTTTATTATAACATAGACTTAGCCTATGTTTAAACCCAAGGTTTTTAATTGTATTTATCAATACAATAAAACCTTAGGATAAAACTTATATTATGACTTTAATTAGTCAAAAGGTCTTCATTTTATTATATTTTAAGGACCTATGGTTAAGACTTATGTTATACTTTGGTATAAATTCTAAATGGTCCCAAAATCACTTAATCCCTTTATGATTGTATGAGATAATGACGTTTAACTACCTAAATCATAATCAATGACCTGTGTTTACCTGAGAAAGATCAATCAAATGACACATATTGATTTAATATTCCTATGTGACCTACTGTTCATGGGACTTAAATTTGGCATTCTCATGTGTTCATTTGACATTCAAATGGCTGTCATTGATGTCTATGAGACTATCAAATTTTAGTCCCTATGGTTAATTATGTGAGCTTAAATTTGACATTCTCATGACTATTAATTGACATCTATGAGACCACCAAATTTTAGCTCAGAAGCCAACCTTTCTCGAATGAATGAACATGTTTGTCTTCATGTTGTAGGATTAATGGAGTCTCATTTAGAAAATAAACATGCTTAGGATTTTGAACTTCAATGTTAAAATTGATCTTTTATTAGGTTCTAACCTATCATAGATTAATTGGATCTATTTGATGCCATGTTTCAACCAAAGACCCTTCTAACCGAGTTTAAATTTGTGTGAGAGAAATTTTGGACACCATAGACTTACCTTAAATAGGATTTAGTCATGTTTTTTAACATTTGACCAAACCTTAGTCCAAAACCTTATGGTTGGTCCATATATGTCCCATGATCTCCTGGTCTATTTTATTGGCTTAATCTAACAAATGTAGGAAAATATTACTAAAAAAATTAGCTTATATATTTTACCCTAAATTTTTATTGTATTTATTAATACAATGAAACCTTAGGTTAAGAACATTATATTAAGTCCTTTAATTATTATTTGGGCCCCACTTTTTACTATTTTCTAAACCTAGTTTAAATGATTTAGCCTAATGTTTATTTCATGTTTATTAACAAAAATTAAAACTATAGTCTAAAGTATTTAACCTATGTTATTTATGTATCTTGACCCTAACTTAAGCATCATGAACCTTTTCAACATCTACGACTCATGTTCACTCAGATGAAATGATCTAATGGAGCGTACCCAAAGTCAAAATTTCAATAGAGCCCTGAGCAAGAAAAGAATCAAAACATGGTGAGAATTCATTAACCAGAAAGGTTGATAAGGTATAGAGGTCAAAATACCCATGGGAATACAAAGTGGTGTAACCTCGGTACCTAATATAAATAGCAACCAATGGTGTAGGACTCTCAGGATCGAGATCAACATTTTTCATTGATCCATGCAAGAAGATCCAATGATGCAAAATAAAATATATATTTTAAATGGTAACATTCATGTTTTTAAAAATTAATAAATAATATTCCATGAAAAGTTCCATGTAGATGCCATGACAATGCCACATGGGTAGAAAGTGACAAAACTAGATATTTTGTGGGCTTAGAAAATAAATTGTATAAACACTAAGGTCCAAATTAAATCTAAGGCACAAAATAGTTCAAGTGAAAAATACATCACCATTAAAGCTCAAAAAGACTTTTATAAAATCCATAGCATCTACAAAGTCCCTAATTCAATCTTAGATCAATCATAATGAAGCTTGAGAGAGTCTAATTGTCATATGAGTAAGTACAAACTAATCTAGAGGTAAACTATAGACCACTAGTGAGCAAATTTTTCAAACTCAATCATGGCAGCTAGAAAAAAACACAAAGAGGACATAAAACTATATCTGACCATGGATTCAAAAGGGAGAGTCCTCAAAGACACCAAATTTGATGTTGTATCCTTGAACATAGGAAATAACAACTAGTCCAAGCTTTTATAGACCATTGAGGAGCTATCAACCATTACAAGAGAGGATGAAAATATTACATCAATAAACTAGAGATATGATGACCTACTCACCATTCAAATTATAAGTCTTCAATATGTGGCAACAAATCCATAGGTACTACATTGCATTGATGTTATTATTCCTATTTTTAAGGATTGTAAAATTGATCAAGACATGATAGTACATGAGTGTAGTTTTATAAGAACTAATTATATCTCCCATATTTAATTTGAGAATTACTAAAAGATACCCAAGCCTTAAATGTATTTACCCACAATCATATAAGGATCTAATAATAATGATTTGAAAACCATCCTTACCCCATGGTTATATTCAAAAACCTAAATAGTCTCTAAACTCAATGGAAGGATCCCAATCACCCAATTTAGGGCTGGTATTAGGATGATGATGACATTACTAAATAGATTTTTGGAATCCCCTCCAATACCTATGTCAACAAAATCTAGGTCCCTTTTTTGTATTTCATGGTTGAGAAAGGACTTACTCCCCTTCTTGGAGAGATGATCAATATTTGCTTCAAACAAAAATTCTCTGTAATAAAGAAGAAAACTAGAAACCATTTCTATATGATATCTTATCTTTTGGATTCCTTGCTAGCCACTTCCAAATTCCATAACATAGAAGAATGGACATTTGATGAGAGAGAAATAGTCTCCTAATATTATTCAAAATTACATATATTTAAGTATAAGGACCATATTCAGTTCATATGTGATTGCATATACCTAGCCTTAGTTAAAGCCATTATAGGAATCCCTATGATGAGGGTTATCCCTTTGATCAAGAAGTATGTTGAGCTCATTGGGGGAATTTGGCTATATACATATTTCACCATAATCTGGATAGAAATAACTATGAGCCAACCCCTTCGGTTACTAGTCCATGTACCCATAAAGTTTGTGGAGAAGAAGGTAACATACCAATTATTCCATGGCATAGATAATATGTGTAAAATCAAAAGGAAAGGACCGCTCCATTCTTCACCTTTAACTATTAGTAGGACTGTGTTCCAAAATTGGGACCATGTAGAGACTATCTCTAAGCACAAGTCCTTTAATCTACAGATTGATGAAATAAGACAATGGGACCCCTATGAAAGGGTTTCAAAACATTTGAAAGTTAAGTAGATAAGCATGACTTATGACTATCACCCTAGCGTTTATGACTACTTATACATTAAGGATTTTTTATTCACATAGGTGTTAGCAAGATTGAAGAAACTCAACATTACTCCAAAGGATATTTTGATGAGAGAGCAAAAACCAACTGAGGATATATGGAAAATAGGGCCCATGTAGTATAATTTAATACTATTTCCATTCTCTATACCCCCTCCATCACAATCACAAGTAGTAACATAAGAGCCTGAGACTCAAGCTACTCCAAGACCTGAATAAAATAGACCTAAGGAGAGAAGACCTAGTGAGGTGGCATCATCTTCAACACTACCTAAAGAGCTAGAGTCACAATTTGAATAAATTGAGATAATTACATTAGATCTTGAGGAGGTAGTAGTGGATGCCTTAAAATCACTAGCTAATATTTATGAATCAGATGAAGAAGTACAAATGAAATAACCTTAGTCCCAAATTGAAGGGGAAGTAAAATAATAAAAGGGAAAGGAAGTAGCTCTAGACTTGGTCTTGATTGCAATCCAACCTAAAAGGAAATTTGAGATGGCTTTAGTCCAAATGGGGGGAAATAAATGCAATCTAACTTTCACTCATCCTTGGAGTGAAATCAAGTTTTTTGATGAAGAAAATCTAATTTATGGCCCTTCTATTTTGGAATACTTCATATATGGCAAGCTATAAAAGGTTCCAACCATTTACCACCATTAGTTTATTATAAATTTTATTAACATCCTTGAGAATGATGAACTCAAGCATTGGATTTTAGATTTACAACAATAAGAAAAATAAAGATGCATTGATACCCTTGGGGATTCAAGTGAAACACATATGGATGATCCTAGAACTTCAATTAGAGCACAAGTTGAGATTCCTACTCTTCAAGTAACAAAATCATTAGTGGTAGTTTGATTCAACCTAGAAATGGCCAACATGGAGAGAGTAATTAAAAAGAAATCCATAGTTAAAGCTGAACAATTCACCTTTTATAATATTGAAAATTTTGTTGGTCTAACTCTAGTGGTAGGGTAAAATCTAGGACAAGACAAGATGTTTGAGGAGAATATCCTTGAAGTGGTCTAGGCTCAAAATGATCAGTTGAAAATAGTGATCAAGGGAATATTGAAATAAAATAATAATTTGAAAGATATTTATATCTTATCAATTCATGAGTATAGATTTAATAAGATCAAGGACACTATGACTGACCTATTCAACTTTTTAAAGTTATTCAAGACTAGACAAATAGAAATATCAAGTTGGCCAATGGAAAGTTGTAAGTCTTCAAGTGAAATACTTGATTAAGGAGTTGTTTAAGAATCTAGTCCCAAATTTTAGAATTATCAACAAGGCACATTTGGATATGGCCATGGCCATATTGGTTGACAATATTGAAGCCCTAGACAGCTGGTCCAAAATAATGAAAGACCTTGACAAAGCCTTTAAGAAGCTATAAGATGGAACATTTCATATCTTAGATAGCTTGATAAAGGATCACACAACCCTCAAATAAATGGGTCTCATAACTAATGAAGAGTTAAAACACAAGACCTTTTAGGTCATGTAAGAATTAAGAGACCATGGGAAAAACTAGATAGCAGATGGCAACATGAAAGTCATGGGCTTACTTATATCATCCAAGGAGAAAATGGGAGATGCTAGGGGCATCAAATGAGATATGGAGATGATTGAAAATAACCTTAAAGACCTAGAGGTGAAAGAAAAAGAGATATTGATTAGACCATTTTTTTACCTTTATCTCATCAATGAAAAACATTATAGGTTGACTATCCTATAGTGTAGGAAACAATAATAAGGGACTTTGTTAGCATAAGGACACCATAGCAAAAGTTAGTTAGGAATATTCTCTTTGTATTAACTTTGTAAAATTTTGAAATAGAATATTATTCTGTAAAGGAATGTGCATCTTATAATCACATTACCTATAGGTCATTCCACTTGGAAAGTTTTAGTGTATTCTAGAAAATTTTGTAGAAAGGATAGGTATCCTTACACTTGTACACTTTTAAGTGGATATCACCAAATAAAATTCTACCTTGTTTATTATAAAAAGAGCATTGTCATTTGTAAAGAGGAGGGAGTTTTTTATCTAAAAAACTAGTGTAAACTTTGAGAAACTAATGCAAGTAGAGAATTCTAAAAATATTGTCTCATTTTTTTGTGTGAATTTTTATATGGCTTCTCTCTCACTTGTCGATTCTGAATTCTAGATTTCAATAGTTCTTGTAGACTCTTAGTGTGTACCTTCAAATATAGAATTGTTAGCTTGTGATTATGCTAGGATACATAAAGGTTCTCTAGTTTACTTTGTTTTATTTTCTCTACATTTGTATATGTACATCAACTATCTGCTTATAGGGGTAAATATTTAAAGTAAGCTTAGGTCTTATTTACATTATTTTCACTTTCCTTAGAAGTTTTCCTGATTTGTGGTGAGATTTGATATTAAGATATGTCATATGATACATTGGTTTTAAGTACATTCTTGGAGGATATTTGAAAATTTTCATAATATCTATAATGAATATCATCAACAATAAACTTTCTCTTTGCCCTACCCTTCTTTTTGATTCTTTTTTAACCAATTCACTTTAGATTAAAACTTCAATCTATATATCCATCTTAATCTAGATTTAGTATTGTGCATAATTCACCTTAATTAGCATATATCATATTATTATTTTTAAATATTTATAGGCCACGATGGATCCCAACCACCAACTAATATAAATATTGTGAAACAATCATTTATCTACCTCTATTCCACCATAGGTAATAGGATGATCACAAACTACAACTCATACTTTGACTTCTTTGAATTTTAAAATGATAAGTGTTAAAAACTATATTCACCTTGTGATACATATTTATGCATCAACATGTTTCTTAAACAAATCTAATACCTTCAATCATCAAATCATGCAACCAAATTTCTCATTCTTTTCTTTTCTATCAACTTTCCCGCTAGGTTTAATGCCATTCTCTTTCTTGATCCTATTCAAAAATATTTTTGGAGTTATTTATATCTTATTTATACTCTCCATACATCTCAAACCCATTAATTTTATCATTCCACTCATTTACTCTCCCTTGTCTTCTCACATCTATCTTTATATTATATGCATACTTTCAAATCTTGTTATACTCCCTTGTAAGCTTTATGTATTCTTGCTTAGGTTTAGGTTATAGTTTGCATTATGGGTTAATTCATGAAAAAATAATAATACCTCATACCTTCATTACATAATTCACCTAAACCTTACAATCTTGAACCAACAAATATCTTCTAATACTTTCTCCTTTTCTTATCGCCCTTCCTTCTCTAGTTCTTGTCTCTTCTCTAGTAGCCATTTTTAGGCCTTTTTCGCATGTATGAAGAAGATAGGATCATAATTATAAACAAATTCTCAATCACCCTCTATACCAATTTGACTTTCTAAGAATTTTCAATAACTATTATCTGATAGTCCACCTTTCTTTCTCCTTTTCTATTCAATTAGGTCTCCTAGACCCCTATTTTATCCACAATATGCTATTACTATATATATGGATGCCATAATAGTATATAACCATCATAATATTTTATTTAACATATGAATATAATAAATCACCAAGTTATAGATATTATTTATAGTTGAAAACATTTTAATGTCATTTTATGTTTCAAAACTCTAATGTATGGTGGCCACTACTGCTACAGACCCGAGAGGGATATATTTGAGATTTTAAACTTAAAATAAAATTTATATATTATATAACACTTTAAAATATTTTTTTATTCCATATAAACCTTCTTAAACCCTTATATATCTCTTTAATACCTTTATGGATTATATAAGCAAATTTTTAACACTAATTATGTGTTTGTTCTTAATCATCTATAAGATTGTGTTAGGTTTATTCATTAAGAAACATGTAACAATACACAAAACTACACCAAAAACCTTAAGTAAATTTAAATAAATCCTTATCAATGTATATATGGTTTTATCTACCTTCAACAAGATCATTCTCACTCAAATTGCATACTCAGTCCTCTAAAAATATGGGAAGATAGTATCTTTGTTTGATTTTCTCATAAGTTTTCATCAAAAGACAATATAATGAAATTTTAATTCATAAAAAAAAATATAATAAAAATATATACGTTTATCAAACTCTTTCTACATAGTCTTTCTTCATGAACAAATGCAAACTTAGTCTTCAACACTGAATACAGGCATGACAGGGTCTGTTATTTGGTATTCAAAATCAAGAAACCTTCTTATTCAATTCCTTGGGGTTTAAAATTATTTTAAACGTAGAATATATCCCAATTATAATCTATAAAATATAATTTACAATTTTATATATGTCCAATAACTACCTCAACAGATTCTTGTATTCCTTCACAAGAATGTTGTTAAGACTCAAAACATCTAACACTTGACACATCTATATGAAAGATTAAATATGTGATTCAAACTTGTAATAAAGTGGAATCAACCCATTTATATATAAAAAATCAACAATATTACACTTTGAATATCTTTCACAAATTATTGAGTACCTACACATGACACAAGAATTCAAATTTTCAAATTTGTAGAAATGGTGGAAAAATGCCACATGAGCCCAAATTTGAATTATATGAACTCCTATATCTTATAACATATACAAAAAAAATATAAATTACCTTTATAATATTAAAAAAATCAAAATGGTGACATTTAATATTCCCTTGCATCATAAATGTGGTGCAAGGATCCTAAAATTGATGATGGTTGTGAATCCCCAATGGGTAACACTAATTAGTTGCCTATGTATTACTTAATGTTTATTTCTATTTAGTATCTAATTTAGAATGTTATAAATTAATCCATTTGTGATACATGGCCATAGAATCCTAAAATATGATAACCACTTATGTGGGACTTATCCATTTTATTAATGCTTAATATTCTATTTTATCACATAAAAGATGGGACTAATGGTGTTAAGATTTGGATTTTAAGTGTCTAATTATTAGAATATTCTCTGGTTGAATTTTAATGTATTTTATATCTATAATTCATAAATGTAATAGGTAAAATGACTCTAAATTAAGATATTAAGATATATAATCCTGATAGGTAGCACCATTCTTATTGCTTGCAATCTCTCTTAGTTTTTCTTGAAATTAAAGATGATTGTCGTGTTGGCATCTTTTTCGTAATTGTTAGATCATCTTGGAAAATATTTGAGGAATTTTAATAGGTTATTCCATTACCTTTTCCTACCATAATATTAGGGATGTTGTTTTCATAATAAATGAAATCAAACTCCTATGTGGATAATGAATCATCATCCTTTCCTTGGTAGGAAAACATGTATATTAAAAACATGGTCTATAGTTATGATTACCCTTATAATGACATGAATATTAAATTCATGAATGATGTTATATAATTATGGTGGTATGGATGAATAAACTAATAATATCATTGGCATGTGAAAATAATCCACTTGTGCTATGATCCCAAGGATATAGATCATGATTGGGTGATCAAGAGGGTATAATAAGATGATAACAATAGATTACTCCTCGTCGTGGTCCTAGTAAATGTTTACATTGTCTAATAATTTATTATTTTTGGAAAATATTATGAATTAATCATTCTTGTTGGAATTTTTATTTCATTAATATATTCATTTAAGTATGTAGCAAAAGTATTAATCATGTGATTGATCGAATACTTTTTTAAGCCATGGTTGTAGTTATACTCCAAGGTGATTGCCTAGTATTATTGATTGAAAACTAGAAATTTTTCCTTGATGAAACTTAACATATTATATATTATGTTAGTCTTGGCACTTTATTAATTTATTTATATTAAATGGTCATATTAGGGAGACCATAAAGAGGCATATGTAGATTGGCGTTTATGAGTGTCTGTGGAGTTTACTGATACACCCCAATCCTCATATCCAATATGAATAATTAGCTTCCTAATGGATTACTTTAAGATTAATTAGCCTTGGTTAAGTACCTAGGTTTCCCTAACATAGTTATGGTATTAATCAATATATTGAGAGATTATTTATATCGAGTACTATGGGATTTTTTCTATAGACAGAAGTGGATCTTGGTATTAAAAAAAAATTGGTTATTTCAATAATAGAATAAAACAAACATATTTTTTCACATATACTTCAATCATAATTATTCATAATTTAAGAAAATGTTGAAAAATCATTCAAGGAACTCAAATAGGATTCTAATAAATTTAATTCATAATATCCCAAGTGTCATGTTATGACATTAGAAAAATATTTGAACCCCTAGTACCTCAACAAAAAAATACTTAATTCTAAAAAATAAATGCATATGATTTTATATCATACTAAAAAAATCATTTAAACAATCACTCACATTCATGTCACCAATAATTCCCCCAATATAGAGAATATGTAACTACGATTTTAATAAAATCATTCAATTACATGTGTCATTAAGGCCATATAAGAACCTAGACATAATTTTTTATATATCCACGAAAAGTAGTCATAGTTATTAATTACAATTGTTATTTTGTATGTTCAAATACACCCTCATAAAATTAAATCATATAACACTTAACTTGAATCTATTGGAGGGCATCAATTCACAACGTCCCTTATAACTTCCTCCTAGCTAAAAATACAAATTGACCAAATAAAATGTTACCATATAACCATGTAGATTTAATTATATATGGATGAAAAATATATCAAAATTAATAATATTTAAATAAAACTACCATCCTCCACAAGGCTTCATAATTCCTTAATACATATACATATACATAAATATACACACACACAACTTCATTTAAAATGTGATTTGTAATTCCTTTATATGTCTGAAAAAAAACTTGTAATAAACTTCCATACAAGTGTAAACCTATATCCAAGGTATTTTTAAATGCTCTTATGATCAACTAAAATAGAATAAATAAGTAACAATAATTTGTGTTCACAATAACACTATTTTATATCTTAAACTTATGGTTGTAAACTACTTTGAGGTAGACTTAGACAAGGATAAAACCTACAATTAGTTCTTGTTGATGTCTCTCATAACTGAGCTAGTAATGGAACAAATTCAAATGCATAATTTATGTTGCACCTAACCACTATATTAAATCTATAATAACCTTTTAAAAATTCAATAATCATAAATGCATAAGTTAATTAAGGTATACAAAATGAATTTAACATCAATCTTATGAATCAACTTGAAATAAACCACCTACAACCAAAATTTCAAAACAAGAGTAGAGGAACTAATATCACCAACTATCATGCATACTCCAACAATTCTTAATATAATTATTCTTATAATTTATTGTAAATCCAAACACACTAAAATCCAAATTTTCAATAAAAATTATGAGTATGTGCCTTAAAGGAACCCATTTGGTAAATTATTTTTTATTCCTAATACAAGTTAAAAATAAAGATAAACAAGTTCATTTTTATGTGTTTAATAACCATATTTCCCATTTTATTCATAGGGGCATATGTATGGAATAAATTCCATCCCTAGGGCTTTATAAATAATCTTGGGATGGTATATATAGAAGTGTATATAAGAAAATTACAATCAATCAAAATAAAACTATGAATAAATATTTACTACATTAATAAGAATAATTGTGAATGGCTTAAAAATGGATACCATTTATATCATTTAAGAGGCCTACATGACTTGCCTAGGTTTGAGGGTTTAAATTTTTATTGAAATAAACAAATAACCAATTCATTTACACCCATAAAAATAAACCCGTGTATATTTGACAAAGTAAATACACCACTTACTAGAATCAAATCTCTAAAAGAGAAAGACACCTCTTCAATGAAATTTAGCCTCCTAATTATTATAAATAGATGCAGTTTTTATCTTAACCATTATCTCCATGAACTCCTATTTTAATATTTTTTCTATTTATTTTTGATTCTATTTCCTCTTCTTGTTTTATTTTTTTACTAATTTGCCCAAAAAAACCTAACTTCTATGTTTTAATATAGATATTCTTGCCAAAATATTGACATTAAGTTGAAATTAAACCATCATGACAATTGCATGTAGTCATGAATTCAAATTTCTCCAAAAAATGGCACACTACAAACCTTAATGATATCCAAGATCCAATTCCATTTCATTTTTCCATCATAACACAAAACCTTTATCTTTGACAAAAATACTAAAATGATTAGGTTTTAGTTGACTTCTATAGTAGTCTAGAATCTATTTTTATTTATTTATTATTTTAAACATAACAAACAATTTACTAAGTCCAATTATTAATTTAAAACACAATGAAATATGACTTACATTCCATGACCCTTTGGTCACCAAAAAGGAGCTAGTCATAACCAATTATTTTTGCACAATAAAAGGAAATAATAAAATTCAATCAGCATTTAAACCTTATAACTCAAGAAATAATTCATGCATTTATGACATCAAAATATATTTCTCTTTTTCACATACCAATTTAAGACAAACAGTTACTTTTTCAAAGGAAGTATCTAATCTTACCAGTTATCAAAATCATAAAATAACTCATGGCCATATCCATTAAAGTAATAATGACTATAATATCATGAAATTAAAGCAAACATATATCTCTCCACATGATTATGAAAACACTCAGCAAACAAATCAATAAAAAATGTATATATGTATGCATAAGTGTTTAAGCTTAGTTTTTACTATCCCCAATTGCTGAAATCTGCCTCCTTCTCCTCCTTGATGATACTCTTACTTTTTTCCACTCTCTGAGGGTGAGAAAATCCTTCAACCACCTCATTCAAAAATAATAGTTATTCTGTTTCATCACTAAAATCATAAAATAATGCAATCATTTTAAATACTAATAGTACCATTGTAAAACCTATATCATAATATGCATATTAATCCCATTCATGAGTGATCAAACATATTGAAATCAATAGTATAACTTAAATACATAATATATAAAAATTAAATAATAAATTTATCTAATTTCATAATGAAACATTAATGATCACATTAGCCAATTAAAACATATATTATCTATTAAAGGTAAGTCATAATCTAACATCTCTACTCTTTTAAAACTTCCCACTTTTTCCCTCATCTCATTCTTGTCTAGCATTCCGTTAAACCACAAAAAAATATAAATAATTTTGAATGTCCATATTGTAGGTATTATTTTTCTATACCTTTCCAAATTTCAATAAGGCAACCTCACCAATGATTGAGGGACTTTATCCCATGTACTATTGACTATAAGTTTCATCACTTATGTATCTTAGAAAATTTTACCACCAACAACTATATATATATATATATATAATATTATTTAAGTTAATTTTAGTTAATATTAATGTGATGTAGAGGATAGTATTTGTTAGACAATTATCTTATGTATTCATGAAAAATAATTAGGCGTGGTCATTTACATTAATTATTGCATAGTTCATAATTATTCTTCTTATAAATCTCTTTATTTGTATTTATATAATAACTAGTGAATATAATGTTCTCATATCTCTTTATACTATACCATCATATGATATTACAAAGGTTACTCTAATTTTTAACCTCTATTACTCTTCACTACTATACTTTAATTCTTCTCTATGTTATTTACTCTTTATTAAAATGTTGAACCATAGATAATAAATATATACCTTAGAATTAAATGGTAATGTATGTGTCAAACCTACCTTTTATTCAATTAAGTCATATTATCTTACCACAATGATTAATTCCCTACCATGTGGCCTAGTTGGAACAATCCTTTGTCTCATTGGCTTCGAGATGTTATCTGTTATTGAATTAAAAGTAATGAGTCTATAGTAACTACATTTTGTTATTATTATTGATGATTGATTGTTTTATTTTCCCCATTGTATAACTTTATCTCATCCTTGAGACATTTATAAACATGTTGATAAGTGAAAAACATAACTTATCTAATTTAGAAATAAAAAATGTCTTCTAAAATTGGATTAAGGCATGGATTCCTCTCCTTGAGGTATATTTTTTCCATGGTTGATCATCATATCTTTAGAAAATATGTCCTAAGTAGGATGATTGCCTTATATTCCATGATATAATTGTCTATGGCCACATTTTATTTAGCTACCATCACAATGTCACTTGAATATGAGTTCTCTAGTATGTGCAAGTATGTTTCATGTTCTTTGATCTTGACTTTCATATTATCCAATTGAATACTCAAGTAGGTGACATAATATTCCATATCATAATATATGGGCACGCATTGAGTTTGTTTTTTCTTGTATTACTCATGCATATTTATCATTTTAACTCATTCTTATTGATATGGTATATTTTAGGCTATAAATCTAGTATAATAATTACTTAGTTATTATTTCAGTTCCTCCAACTCCTTTTTATCCTAAGTCCACAATGGCTAGCTAAGTGAGCAATCAAAGTAAGTAGTTGTATCCTCCATTTTCCCTATAATTTATTCACTTGATCCTTATATTAAGTTAGTTTCACTTGATTTTCTCCTAAAAGTGGCTCAAATAATTCCTCATTATATTCTTCCCTAACCTCAAATTTGATTTGGTTTTTGTCCATTTTATCTCATGCATGACTTATGAGAATTTCCAAAATTTCGTCCATTTTGTTTTCTATGTGAAAAGTTATATCTAAGTCATACTATGGTCTAGTTGTGGTCAAAGTAGTTAAACATCTTTTAATGATTTATTCTAAGTTGACACACTATGTCATCCAATCACCTTGAACACTATGAATAAGAGTTTTTACACTCATTTATTTGTTTATGGGTGTTAATTTTTAAAAGCCTACTTCAATCTTTCTTGTTGCATCAAGTTGAATAAAACTTGATGGCCCCATGATAGTGGATGTTGTTTACTTATGTTATGTAAATTATAATTTAGTCCTCTTCAATAGATCCATACTAATTTACTAATTTTTACCATTCAAAATTTTACCAAGTTATGTTGTAATGAAACACTAATAGTGCCTTCAGTTTCCTTAAATCTTGTAGAAGGGCTATTAACCTCCTTTCCCTTTCCCCTTCCTTGTTTCTCACTTTTGTATTTTTTATTAATTCTTTTTATTTTTTTCTTCCTCTTTTATTTTCCTCTCCTCAATTCCATTATCTTCCACCTCAGTTTTCTTTCTTTACTCTATTTTCTAATTTCCTCCTCATTTTAATTTTACTTGCCTTTTGGTTTATTTTTCTTCTCTTCTATTTCCTTCTCTTCTTCCTCTACTTTTATTTTGTTTTCCTCCTTAATTTTTTGTTTTTATTCTTCCTCTATATTAATTTTTATTTATTCTTCTATCTTTCTTTTTTCATCTCTTTTTATAACTTTTCATTTTCTTGTTCTTATTTTTATACCTTCTCCTTTAACAATAATTTTTATCCTATTGGGTAGCCATTTATAATTTTTTTTTGTTTTTATGTTAGTTTTTTATATTTGTATCCTTTTTTAAACTATGGAATAATTATTTAAATATTAGATTTTTTTGGTTTATCTAAAGTTTCTAATAACATATTAGTCTTTTGTTCGGTTCTTGACTCATATTTTGGAGTTATCTCAATTGCTTTGTATCCTCAGGGGACATGGGTATTTCTTCTATTATTTTATTACATGATTCATCTTTATAATTAATTACCATAATCTAAGATGATTTTATACTCTCCTTTATATGAATTATTAATTCCTATAGGTGGGTAAGGATTACTCTTATTGTATCATTTAACTCATATGTAATTAACTATGTGTAGTTCAAAATTACTCTAACTGCCCTATTTTATCCCTCAACATCTACATGTGTGTAAATTTTGACCACTATGGGCATCCATAATTTGATATGAAACATAATTAACAATGTGTTCATGTAAAATAATTCTACAAGAATATACATTTCCTCACTTGTATGAATTTATTATTCATCCCCTTCCTCTAAATAGTTTAACTCTGAATATGTGACTAGTGTTTTTTTTTTCCTTTTTGTTTTTACCACTTTTTATTTTTTATTGAACTATAGTAATGGATTTTGGGAAGTATTTATTTCTATTTTGTTCCCTCTCATCTAAAATAGTGTTTGTCCTTTCAGCAAGGATGTTTTGGGGCTTAACTCTTTCTCTTCTCTATCTAAATCTTTATTTTTATTTTTGGGAGGTCCCCTCCCATTTTTTAGATGTATTTTTAGTAAAACAATATAAGGGGTCCATTTATATATCATTTATTACTCTTTTAATGCCTCACCATAAACAAAATACTTAACTATAAATAGTGTAGTCTCTTCTTCTTCATCTTTTAAATATTCTAGTTATACAGTTCCTCTTTGTAGATAGAAAGAATCTTCATCAATTAGGGTTATTGTATCTTACTTCAATATTGGATTATTTAGTGCAAGTATTTATTAATTATCCATTAAATAATAACTACCCAGTAGTTTAATCATGAAGTTTTGGAGTCTATGGTCCTATATTAAACTTTGAGCTCCAATTATTATTGCTTCAATCTATTTATTGCTAGCCTCATAGGGAAGAGATGGAAGTGGTGTAATTTTTTTAACAAGGGGTTATATTTATAAAATGTATGTATCTATGATAAAATTATCATCCATGTAATATTTTTGGACTATTTATTTTGATATATGGAATTAACTATATACCATATTCCTAATTATTTTATCCTATGCGATAGAAGGTCTTACCTCTTTTACTAGAGTTATTTCCTCTAGTTTAAAATTTTTATAGGATTATATAGAGGTGTTTTATTCTAATTAGCCAATTCATAATATATAGGAACAGTGTGCATGAAATAGATTGCCAAAACTAAGAGTAGTGATCCATAACAAAAATCATTTATACCTTTCTTTATCTTGTAGAGGCTCTCTATGTGTTATTCATAGAGTGTGATAGCCATATCATATTGCATACCATTGTAAATTATATAAAATATAATATGTATACTCTTAACACTACATTTTAATGTTTTACACCTTGTGTATGATTTCCCTAGTAGAAAAACATACTTTAGAGTCCTTGATTTTTTGAATTGAGAGAGCTCTATGATTAAAAATTGTCCCTGTGAGCTAGGATAACATAATTATGCTAAAAAAAAATTCCATAATATTTATGAGTACATTGAACTTAATGCATTAGTCTAGTCATGACCTAAATGACATCAATTGTAATCTAGTAGGGTTGATGTAAATACATAATGTCTTCATAGGCTCAGCTTAGGATTATATTTGTGGTACATCCCATTAATACAAAATAGGGAAACTAATTCCAAACATCTAATTTATTCCTTATTATGATTCTAAAGTCTTCCTTGTAATTTAAATGTTATGTTTTATGATTGAGTTTCAACATTCCAATACTCTTGGTTTATAAAACCTTATGTTCAATATCCACAAAATTGTGATTGAATGTAATTAAAAATATCTTCATCATATGTTTTTGTTGGAAATATTGTCATTGATGTGAAAGGTTTAGTATTATTGGTGATAAAGGCCCCATTGCATTTAATATTGTTTATCTTGGCTAATATGAGTTAATATTTATTTAATATTAACAAATATATTTTTGGTTGCATATGAGACAAAATAAGGGCCCATGGAGAAGTCGAAGAGTCACGGGATAAAGACAAAAGAAGGATGGGACGCATTTTCTCATGAAGAGTCATCTTGGGGAATACAAAGAGTCACCAAGTGAAGACAAAAGAGTAAAGGGCGAATTTATCATGAAGGGAAACTTTAAGGAATACGAAAAGTCACCAAAGATAAAGACAAAAGTGGGAAGGACGTTTTTGGTCATGAAGGGTCACCACATGACTTTTCAAATGCTTGGATATGAAGGGTCATCCAAGATTGGTGCCATTTTCCATGAGGAATGAAAGGTCACAAAGGGGGAAGGCCAAAGGTCATTTGGAAAGCTATAAATAAAGGCTTGAGTAGCCATTTGTAATGTGGAAGTGAGAGGTTGATTTTGATATTTTAATATCTAGCTTAGAAGAGCAATTATGAGAGACGATTTGTATTTGTTATATCTAGCTTAGAAGAGCAAAAGTGAGAGAGAGGAAGGTGATGTTGTATTGATCTATCATTTTTTGAGATAGCAACATTGAGATATAGCTGTGTGGTATACACAAAGGGGTTGGTGCTCTTATGGGTTGGTGCTCAAGAATGACAGCTGGGTTGGTGCTCAGCAAAGGGGTTTGAAGCTCCAATGGGGTGGTGCTTACGAATTGTAGTTGAGGTTTGTACTTGGAAAAGGGGTATGGTGCTGTTGTGGGGTTGTTCTCATGAATATATTTGAGATTGATTCTCTATGGTTTCTCCCACATTGGCTTTCCACGTTATATCTGGTGTCTCTCTCTGTCTTGTGTGATGTTTATTGTTTGAGTTTTATTGCATATATTGAATGATTGATTAAGGGGAATTTGGTTAAAGGAAAGATTTATAAGATATATAATATACTGATTCACCCCCCCTCTTATTATATTCTGTGCTTAATAATTGGTATCAGAGCAGGTTCCTTTTTGAAAATTTTTACAGCTTGAAGGTAGATTGGGAAAGCACGATGGCTGGGTCACATGAAGGATTTTCTACAAATAAGGCACCTTTATTTGAAGGGATGAATTATGCTTTTTGGAGCATGAGAATGAAGGTTTATTTGATGGCCCTTGGATTCGACATATGGAAATCAGTGGTGGAGGAATATGAAGAGCCACAGACATCTACAATTACTCCAGTAGAAAAGAAGGCAAGTGAATGTAATGCTAAAGCTTTAAATGCTATTTTATGTGGTTTATGTGAATCTAAATTTCTTAAAGTTATGCAATGTAAATATACTCATGAAACTTGGGTAAAACTTGAGAATATTTACAAAGGTGATGGAAAGGTACATCAAGCTAAATTGTAGACTTTTAGAAGGCAATTTGAAAGTTTGAAGATGGAAGAAGAAGAACAAGATATAACAAGTTATCTTTTGCGAGTTGATCATATAGTAAATTAGATTCAAGGTCTTGGAGAAATATTAGAAGAGTTGATGGTGGTGCAAAAGGTTTTGAGATCTCTACCAATGAGATATGATGCAAAGGTTTCAGCAATCGAGAAGATGAAGAATTTAGCCAAGCTGAAGATGGATGAGCTTCATGGTATTCTCATGGCATATGAGATGCAGACAGAACAAGATAAACCCTCAAAGAGAGAAGTGAATTTCAAGACATCAAAGAAGGAGAAAGCTAAGATTCAAGAATCAAGTGATAGTTTTAGTGATGATGAAGATGACAATGAAGCACTTTTCATTCGCAGGCCAAAAAGAGGAATAGGTAAATATCAAGGAAAATTACCTTTTAAATGTTTTAATTGTGGAAAGATTGGATATTTTTTTAGCTAGATGCCTAGATAAGGTTAAAGATGAATAAGAAGAAAAGCCTACATACAAGAAGAATTTCAAAGGAAAATCCAAGAAGGGATTCGAGAAGAAGAGCCTATATTCTAAGGACCCTAGCTTAGTTGAAGATAGTGGAGTCAGCGATTCAGAAGATGAAGAGATTCTATTCATGGCCATACGTGATGATGATCAAGAAGAAGAAGAGGAGGAAGCTGAAGTAGATATGGAAGGAGAACTCAATTTTTCCCTAGAAGAGTTAGAAGTTGTTCAGAAGAAGAATCGAAGGTTAAAGTGCTAGATCGAGAAAAATGAACAAGAGTCAAAGGAAATGATTGAAGATCTACAAACACACTTTGAAGAAGCCAAGAAGAATGAAGAAGATCTCACAACATAGTTTGAAATAGTAAGACAAGAATGTCAAAGGTATGTTATTGAAATTGCCTCCTTAAAAGAAGATATTTAGAAAGCAGTCAATGATAAAGTAGTGAGTGATTCAAGATTTGAGGATAGCACTAACATGCTAAATAAGATATTAGAAAGTCAAAAAGCAAATTCAGATAAGATAGGGATCAGATTTGAAAAGAAAAAGAGCTATGCTAAAGCTCTTACATAAGAGGAAACAAAAAGGGGAGAAGTGAAGAATACAGAGGACATTCCAAATAGAGAAGGATGGAGAGAACAAAGCTACAAAAGGCAATTAGGTTAGAGATATACAGATAGGTCTTATTTTTATGGCTATTGTTTTTATTGTAATGGATATGGTCACAAGAAATTAGAATGTAGAAAAAGAGCTAATAATTTCAGAAATAAGGAGAAGGAAAGTCAAGTAGAGTCAAGCAGAAGCCATAACTCTTTTTCTCCTCTATCAAGCTTTGATGAAGAGACCATAGTATGCTACAAGTGAAACAACTACGGACACATAGCTTGATATTGCAAAAGTGTGTTTGAGTAAGTCAAGAAGGATCAGAGGTTTCAAGCTCCATTCATCAAGAAGAATTAGAGTTTCAAAGCTCCATTCATCAGGGAGAAGGTTTAGACATGTTCATGGTAGAAGAAACAACATGAAGATTCTATGATGGTGCAAACAACTCTACATGTAGGAGGTAAAGATCAGCCATGGTTAATTGATAGTGGATGTTCGAGGCATATGACAGGAGATAAAAGTAAGTTCATTTCTCTAAAGAATATCAATGGTGGTATAGTGAGGTTTGGAGATAAAACCACTGCCAGGATAGCCAGAAAAGGTACTTTGAATTTAGATTATGGTAGAACTAAGACTAAGAATGTTTTATATGTAAAAGGTCTTAAGCATAATCTATTGAGTGTTAGTCAAATATGTGATCAAGGATATACATTAAAGTTTCATAAAGAGGGTTGTGCGATTAGAAGAAAAAGATTCAAATGAGTTGATTGCAGATGCTCAAAGGATAGGGAAAAATGTGTATGTATTTTTAGATATCTTCTCAAAGGCATGATCAAAGGATAAATTCAAAGATCAGCGAGAGGAGTTGGGAGTAATTTCTATTACTTCCTACCATTGATGTTTAGTATCAAGTGAGGGGGAGCTAAGTGTTAGCTCCAAGTAGGCCCTTTTCCATTGATGTCAAAAGGGGAGAATAACATGTATAGGTACAGGTGCAGAAAATAGGTACATGGAATAGGTACAAGTTGCTATAGTAAGGGGGAGTTACTGAATGTTTTTAGATGACATGATGTGCAGGTGACAGGATGTGGTAGTTTCAAGATTGAGGTTGCCATCAATGACAAAGGGGGAGATTGTTGGAAATATTGTCATTGATGTCAAAGGTTTAGCATTATTGGTGATAAAGGCCCCATTGCATTTAATATTGTTTATCTTGGCTAATATGAGTTAATATTTATTTAATATTAAAAAATATATTTTTGGTTGCATATGAGACAAAATAAGGGCCCATGGAGAAGTTGAAGAGTCACAGGATAAAGACAAAAGAAGGATGGGACACATTTTCCCTTGAAGAGTCATCTTGGGGAATACCAAGAGTCACCAATTGAAGACAAAAGAGTAAAGGGAAAATTTCTCATGAAGGGACACTTTAAGGGATATGAAAAGTGACCAAAGATAAAGACAAAAGTGGGAAGGACGTTTTTGGTCATGAAGGGTCACCACATGACTTTTCAAATGCTTGGATATGAAGGGTCATCCAATATTGGCACCATTTTCCATGAGGAATGAAAGGTCACAAAGGGGGAAGGCCAAAGGTCATTTGGAAAGCTATAAATAAAGGCTTGAGTAGCCATTTGTAATGTGGAAGTGAGAGGTTGATTTTGATATTGTAATATCTAGCTTAGAGGAGCAATTATGAGAGATGATTTGTATTTGTTATATCTAGCTTAGAAGAGTAAAAGTGAGAGAGAGGAAGGTGATGTTGTATTGATCTATCATTTGTTGAGATAACAACATTGAGAGATAGGTGTGTGGTATACACAAAGGGGTTGGTGCTCATAAATTGTTGCTGAGTTGGTGCTTGGCAAAGGGGTTGGTGCTCCTGTGGGTTGGTGCTCAAGAATGACAACTGGGTTGGTGCTCGGCAAAGGGGTTTGAAGCTCCTATGGGGTGGTGCTTACGAATTGTAGCTAAGGTTTGTACTTGGCAAAGGGGTATGGTGCTCTTGTGGGGTTATTCTCATGAATATATTTGAGATTGATTCTTCGTGGTTTTTCCCACATTGGGTTTCCATGTTATATCTGGTGTCTCTCTCTGTCTTTTGTGATGTTTATTGTTTGAGTTTTATTGCATATCTTGAATGATTGATTAAGTGGAATTTGGTTAAAGGAAAGATTTATAAGATATATAATATACTGATTCACCCCCCTCTCATTATATTCCTTGCTTAACAATTGGTATTGGTATCTGAGGGATGGATTTATAAAAAAATGAGCCTAAGAATATGTATGTTCAATACTTATGGTTGATTCATCCACTCAACACAAACTTTGGGTATTTCCATCCTTTCTAGTTTTGTATATTGGAAAACATGCTCAAATAAATTGCTACTACTTCACATCAAATTTTTATATATTTTTGGTATCAAATGATATATATAATTTTCCATTAGTTAAATACTTATTTTATAATGCATTTCGAGCTAAAAATTAATCATGTTGTGTTAGTGAGTATTTAATTTTATTAATGATTTTAATTTATTCCTCTTACTTCACTTGGTTTGGTTCCTAATTATGTTTACTTTTGTTGTTTCTTTCATTTATTTTTATCTTATCCATATGGCCTCATATTTTTTCTCAATTATTTGACTGAGTAGTTCCCACCATCCACCCATTTATATGTAGTTTGTATTTTTTTTATTTTCAAACTAATCCATGTAATATATCATTCTTTAAAAATAAACTCAACTATTGTATTGTATTTCTATCTTTAATTCTTCACCTCTACTTGTTAATTTCTTTCACTATTTTTGTTTTTATTATCTAACTTAACATAATTATTAATTTTTAGGTTTGAGTTTTTTATACTCTTTTTCTATTTGATTTTCCTCTATATATCTATATTTTTATTTATATTTTTTAAACTATTTTTGTGTATTTCCTTTTTTTTCCAAAATTATTTTTGTATTTTCCCAAGATAAATCATCCCATTTTCTTCCTATCTCTTATTTTTCCTATTTATACCTACTAGGTGGTTTTGACATGATCAATAACTAGGTACATAGATATTGGTGTAGGAAAATGTTATATCCTCATTCAACTTTCCCATATGGAAGGACAATGCCATCCTAATGGGGAGGTAATATGATCCATGACTAGGTACTTAGACATTTGGAATGATGTACAAAATTACCCTTATTAAAAACACCCACCTAAAAGGATAGTGTTACCCATTAAATGCCTTTACTTTTTATCATCATGGTTTACCATAGTTGCTTGCATTATAGTGTTTTAATTAGGAACCATTCACAAACCCTTTTATAAGTGTTCCTATAAGTGTCTTTATTTTTTTTCTCCTAATTATAATATGTCCTCAAATATATAAGGTTGAAGACACATTATCTTTAAATTTTCTATATTTTATATCATATAACAAGACCTTGTCTTCAACCTGAAATTCCTTAACCTTATAAATTTTATCATGCAAAGATTTTTGGCATCTTTTGGCTTTAGTTTTGTTCTATTATGCCAAGAATATTTTCTCAACTAATTTTTATAGTTATATCAATATATCATGTATATAATCCTTTTCATTCATTCTAAATGTTATGACAATTACAAACTTAGTAGTATGTACTCCATTTGTACTATTGATTCTAACCCATATACCAACTAAAATGAGAAGCACTTAGTTAATACATTATAGGTGGTGTGATAATCCCATAGTAGTTTTGGTATCTTAGTAACTCAATATCTAATCCTTGTATTAAATTGTTTTGTCAGTGACTTCTCTAATACTATTTTAAACACCTCAATAATATAATTTACTCAAGGGTGGTAAGGAGTAATTATGTTATATTGGATCAAAAATAATTTAAACAATTCCACAATTATATTTTTGGAAAAATTCTTACATTAATCACCTATTATGTTTAATGAACATCTAAACATTGTGATTATATATCCATGCATAAAATTTTCAATAGTCTTGGTTATAAAATACTTTATGGGCATTGCTTATGCCCATCTTGTTAAATTATTTTGTGCTAGTATTAATGAATCTAACATTGCTATTTATTTGCATAGGTTTAGTTGGACTAGTAAAATCAATTACACATTTATAAAAATGGGAAGTACTAACATTGGGTGAAGTGACATATCATATCTATTATTCAATTTTCCCAATCCTTGACATAAGCCATAATTTATTTCATATTTGTGTGCATATTGTAAGAATGTTAGCCACCAAAGACATATAAACATTATTTTATCACCTTTACTCTCTCTAAATATGTTATTACAATCATGAGATAATGATACTTTTGAAAACATTTCATATCTTCCTTTATTATACAATGATCTTGCAATTAGCATACGTGGGAAATATTGGATCATTAATATTTTTATTAGTAATGGGATATATCATTCCAAAAAATCTCTGTTGGATACAAACTATGCAATAATTTTGATGTATTTGGGAATGGATTTCATGTGAAAGAGGTGAGATCCAAAAAAATCATCCTCAATTGGTCCTATGTCTTCACCTATAGTGATTATGTATAGATAATTAGGTTCATTATTTGATTTTCTAGGTTTTACCGAAAATTTAAAATTAAAATTATAGGAATAATATTAGCCTTAAGAAAATTATTCCTTGTATCACTAGTCTATAGATCAAATAATTAAGTCGATTATGATCTATAAATATTATAAATAGGTTTTCCAACAAGTAATGTCTAAATTTATACACCACATACACCATATATAGTTCCTCTCATTTTTTGGTAGTGTAATTCCTTCTTCCTTTACCAATTTCTTGGTTGTAAATGAAATTATGTGATCTAAGTTTATTAGAGGTTGTGCCAACACTACTCCTATTGATATTCTAGATGCATCTACATGAACATGGAAGAGGATATTTCTATTAGATAAAAAAAGTATTTAGGCATCCATAATATTATTTTTCAAAATTTTTAGAGGATCCCTAACATTTATTTGAGCAATCTAGGGGTTGGTTATGCTACTTCTTCAGTAAGTCCTCTACTAATGTGCTTATAGATGTGTAATTTATTATAACCAAGAGTGATATCTGGTATATCCTAATATTATCCTAGCCTCCTTTTTTTGTCTTTGGCACTAGTAGGTTTATGATAATTACATGTTTGAGTGGGTCTACCATGAAAACTTCTTTATATATTATATGTCCCACTAAAGTACCAGATGGTGTGGTAAAAATGCATTTTTATAAATTAATATAAATTATAAGTTGTTGACATATTTAGAACATTATTTGTAGCACCTGAACATAATTTTGAATCAAGTCATACATCATCTAATAATCAAGATAAACTTATAATAATTCCTATGTAAAATATATGAATGCATTCACCATTATTTGACTAAACACAACTGGTGTAATTTATCAATCCAAATGGAATAAATATATACATAAAGTATCCCCATTTTATGGAAAATCTAGTCTTCATTTGATCTTTGAGTACTCTTCAAACTTTATGATGCCCATATAATCCATCCTTGAAGGAATAAATCTCTCTTCTTGAAACACTTTATAATAACTCTTTAGTAATTTGTGTTGGGAAGTGGTCATGAAAACATGCTTTATTTAATTAACTATAGTCAATGTAGATGCATATCTCTCTAGTTTTATTATTTTAAGTCAACATAGGAATTATCCATTTCATGTCCTCTACGGGTGCTATTATGCCATAAGCTAACATCTTATCCCATTTATACTTAACCTTAACCTTTATGTTTGGATTGAGTCTATATGGTCATTTCATTAGAGGTTTTATATATTATTTTAGTTGATTTATCATAGTCCTAATTTCATACTTTATTCCTTTTATGTATGTGAAAGTTCATGGGAATAAGTCTTCATATTCCATTAACAACTTTAATATATTTTCTACTTCCTCTTCTACCTATTAATTACCTACTTTTTCCATTTTAGGATTACCCACTATAGAAATATTATATTATCTAAGTTTGAATAGTTTGTATAAATATTGTGGTTTGTTTTATGTGCTATTTAAGAGTTTACACTTTCCTTCCTCAATTTTTACTTTTATGTTTTTAGTTTTTACTCATCATCATCTTCATGTTTTATGATTTTTATCAAATGTATCATACTCTCAAGTCATTTTGTTTTAATTTTTATTTCATAATATTTTGTTAACTCTCTTGTGATTTTACCAATTTCTCCCCAATCATCCATATGGCATAACACTATTTATTATGATTTATTTCTAGTAAATTATTATTTAGAGATGGATTATTACATGAATAAGAATTTTTTTTATCTTTCAAATTTCTCAAAGGATCCTAATATTTGTATCCAAAAAAGTTTAAGGTTATAAAAAAATTCATTTTTATGACTTCCCATATATAATTTCCTTTCTACATATCTTGATGCATATACCATGTCTTTAGATATGTGTCTAGGGTCTAGTAAAATAATTAAACCTAGGAATGTCTATCAGTTTCACCTTTTACAGTAAAAACCTTCTCACACTTCTCAGTGTGTATCCTTAGATTTTTGGTTCTCACATAATTTTGTAATTCCAAAAAATAACTCTTTTATTTAATAAACCTTGTCTTAAGTAATCGCCAAAGATTTTTCAACATTGGATGGTGGATTTATGGGTGTTCCACCAACTTATTTCACTAATAGTTAGTGTGTCATAGATGGCATGCATCCTTATTTCTTCTATAGGGGATACTCTTATCATGTGTTATAAGTAATTTTAGAAAATCCTGATTCTGGTAAATTTTGTTATCTTTTTGTGGGACACTCCTTCTATACAATAATCCCTTCTCCTCCATGGTAATGCTTTTTGTAATGTAGTAGTGTTTCTTCCTCTACACAATATTTTACTGATGTAATGTAATTATATAATTTTTGTATCTTCCTCTTCATACATTCATGTTTCAATTTCATTATTTGAAGTTATTTTTACCTCTTCATGTTTTAGTTGTAGTTCCTCCTCATTGTATAGTTTGTTGTCATCTTTAAGTTTTGTAATTTTATTTAGTGTGTATACACTAGTGAGGTAATAAAATTCACTTTCCTCCCTGTCTAGGCATAATTGTTCAAATCATATTTTCCCATTCTTGTTTTTAGTGGGAAATGGACTACTAGACCAATTCCCTCATATGTAATATTTTCCTCTTCAGATTTTAATGTACGATTACAATCAAAAAAATATTTTAAGTTTAAAAAGGTTGGGTATCCTATATCATATATATCATTCGCTTCAAAATCAAAATTTCTCTTTATTCACATTAAGTAGACTTGAACATCTTTTAATTTTCTGATTGGTGAGTGTGATGGGTTGTCATCTATTGAATACCATACATTTCATCATGCATAGTGGTTTATCAAGTACCTCCCATGTATTACACCATAACACATATATATTTGTACCAAGATATAACCTTGTCTTTATTACCTCCTGATGATATATTTTAATATTAACTATAATGGTATTTTTTTTTCATTTCATGCTTGTTCAAAATACATTATTTTTAATTTTATTTAGATTCTTGTTAATCCTTTGTACCATGTGTTCTCTTTGTTTATTATTTTATTATTTAAAGAAATGGGTTTGTTTAGTTATAAGGTATTAATTCTTAATTAATTTCATCTGTCATTTTAAATCTATAATGCCATCTTCATCAAAATAGGCTAGTTTTAGTTTATTCTTATCTTTAATTTTTTGTATATTTTTAATAATTTTCTCCACTATGAATTCATGTCCTTGTATATTGGGTTTTTATATATTAGTTTTTATTCCTAATTCCTCTTTAGAATTAGTATATAATTATTTTAATTTCATTTTTTTTCATTATACTATGAGTAGTTACTACCACTCAAGGTTTTAAATCCTATTTGATAATAATTAGAGCCTTCTTCCACAACCCATATTTATGTTATTTTATGGTGTATTGACATTATTTTATTATACAAAAAATATATGTGCATTTTGATGTTCCTTATTTTTCATCTAGAATTTTATCATCTCCTACCTTACATTAAAATTCATTACACAACCCTTTTTATATCTTGTCCTTTTGGTAATTTTATCAAATGTTTTACCAATTTTATTAGGGGATTTTTTTTAATTCCTAAGTCTTAGTTAAACCATTATTATATATTGATTCTACCTTAGGTAATTATAGTGAGTCATATGTTCTTTTTTCATGATATAATCCATACTTTATTTGTGGCTCTTTAGTGTAGTTTCTAGCAATATGTCAAACCCTTCTATATTTATCACATGTTGTGAGGGTATATCTTAGATATAAACTTGATGTAATTTTTTGTGTATCCTCTACCCATTAGAATTTTACTTTTCATTCACGGTATCCCCATGGCCACATCCCCTATTATCCCTTTAGTTCTTTTTGTAATATTGTGGTTGGGTGTATTGGGGTTGAAAATATTGAATTATGGGAGGTGTTTAGTATTGTTAGTTAGGGTGAAGTATATTAGGGTTACTTATAGGAATTTTGTGGTGGACTTTGTTTAATAATTTCCTCTCTTATATGATTAGTATCTTTTACATATGTTAGTGTGCGTATTCCAAGTCATGTATGAATATAGTGATTAAATATCCAAATTTTGTGAAATATACCAATTGATTCATATAGGGATCCAATTCCATCATTAGGAATAATATTTGAATATTTTTATCATAAAATATATATATTCCATATTACATCATGTCACCATATATTTTTTGTTGAATGGAAGGGGACATTCCCACTAGTGTCTATACTGATCTTATAATTATCGATGTTTTTTTCATGCTATTATGGAAACATTATTTCCTACAGTTAACTTTCATAAAATAGGTGGTGCACCATATTATTTCCCTCAATGGGTTATTATTGATTTTTAGTGAACCAAACTCACTACCTTTAATTTATTTTTTATCCTAATTTGTTTTAATTCCAATTATAGTCTTTATACATTATATTTTAGTGATGTATCTATTAGCCAAATTTTTGGATACCATAGGATATGGTAATAAAATTATTCCTTTTCTAGTCCATATTAGCATATTTTAAAATAAATTTGATAAACTGAAGGTAATGGTCTATTCTAGTCTTGAGCTTGTCTAGTCACTTCATGTCATGTTTCAAGAGGCTCAAGTGATGCTAAGGGTTAAGGTGCCTTGTTAATTAATAATTCATATGTAAAAATAATTTCAAACTCCCTCTATTTATTACAAGTATCTAGATATGTTTCATTTCATGATCAAGGTTAACATGTCACTTTCAACCTCTTTTATAAGTCACTAACATGTGTAAAATGTTAAAAAAACACTTTAAACCCCTAAAAGAGTGAAAACTATGTAGAAAGATGTTTAAATTTAAATTATAAATAATTATATAAGATTAATTTGGTAGTTATTTGATGAAAATTTTAGTTTCAAATGATGATAAACCCTTACAATTGAGTTTCAATGCTTAAAAGAGGCTTATTACCCACTTATATGAACCAAGAGGACTTGTTTGCAAGTGAAAGTGGTTAAGGGGTGTCTCATAATATTAAATAGTTAAAATCAATTATTTTTAGGAATTTATATTTATATATAATTCAAAAATACTACTTCCCTTCCATTGCTCCCTTGGTAAGCTCATAAATGCAAATTTCACATGCTTGGTACATACAACATAAGGAAAGTTGGGACCTAAAATTTTTACCATAAGAGGGGGTAATAATTTACTTTTAATTAATATCCATATATATAATATTGGTTTGACCTCATTTATGAACAATCATAAAAACCATCAGGTGGTTTTAAACCCTACCTAAACCCTGTAGACTAGGTTTTAGGCATTTTTAGTGAAAATGTGAACTTTTGGGTGATGAATAAAACTTGTGAAATCATTTATAGACATTATCCAATAACCTAATGTTATTTTAAATATTTTTTATCATGTTTGTTAGTCTAGAGTGAGCCAAACCTTCTTTTGTGCTAGGTGCATGCCTTAATGAAGTTACAGGAAGTGTTTTTGGGTATATAAGAGTTTCATTATGAGTCTATGGTTTGAATAAAAGAATTAATATTGTATTAAATATCCATAACTAATACATAATGGTCAATAAACCTTTATAACCACTTAAATTAGTGTGCTAGTGGTTATGAACATTGAAATGAATATCGAGTGAGTTAGGCATAATTCATTCTACGTGATCTCAAGTGCATGTGATAAAATCATAGCCATGGATTTGTTATTTGAAAAGATAAAATGGAACAAGTGGAAAATGAGTAATCCTTAAAAATTTCAATAGTATCATACTTTTATTCCTATCACCAATGAGACTCCAATGTGCATGCATAGGTTTGCTACACTCTCAAGGAAGAAATTAACTAGTTTGTAATGATAAACTAGAGAATGGAGAGTTTCTAATGGAAAATAAAAAGATAACTGAAAAGGTAAATATAATTTTCACTATAAAAATATAAAATTAATATTATTAATGGTTCATCCAATGGATCATAATAGTATATACTGGGTTATGGATTGTGTACAAACTAGCCTTGATAGAGATTAACTGAAAAGGGTAATAAACATTGCATTGTAGGTATTGTATAAGGGTTAATAATTTGTGAAAAGCTTATGAAAATTTTTATGGTGTCTTAAATTCTAACATAGACTAAGGTTTAGGATAAAATAAGCCTTGAATGTGAAAAGTTAGATCTATAGGTCTACAGACCTATAGGTCTCATTTTCATGACAAATGTGTTAAACTAAGATCAAAATATGGATTTTGAGGACCTGAGTGGTGATATAAATATGGTTTATATACACTTAGATAATTTTAATACTAGTGTATAAAATTTTATCTCAAATTAAAATGCTCATGGAACCTAAAACAAGAACTAATAGGGTTATGTGAGATCATTAAGAAATGTAATTAAGATGTACATTAGAGATGAGAATGTGAATTCATAGGTAGAGAGGACAAAAAACATTTCAAGATAAATCAAATAGTTTTAAATAATATAAAAGTTTATAAATCTCTAAAAGAGAAGGTATATCTCCAAAATGGAAATCTCAAACATCTAATTTATACCTACAATCAAGGAGTTAACCCTACACATACATGTATGTATGTAGAATTCTAAGGAAATTTTTGTTTATTGTGAGTGGATGAAAACATATAGGTTATTAAAAGGTGATGAATAATTAAATAATACATTCATGATGTTTTATAATTTTCTAATTCTAAGGAAAATGGAGCTCTTAGCTCATAGAAACCTACAGGCATAAGAGAGAATTTTCAAGCCTGATCATGAAGATTGGATGATTTGTGCATATGTTGCATTGTAAATGAATATTTTTGGGGTATTAAGGTACCTTATTAGGTTTAAATAACCTATAAAAAATACCATAGGCATTAAAATCAAATTAATAGAGAAGAAATGACTCATAACAACCTATTAGGGTTATTTTAGCATGTTTGACTATAAACCCTACACATGAACCAATGGAGCTTGTAGAAGGTTTAAGGAAGAAAATTAAGAATATGAATATTTAAATTATTCATTATGTATGGTTTTTACCTAAATAATTCATTTTAATATCAAACCAAGTAATCGAGATATCACCTTTAAGTTTGAATTCTCTCTCCATCTCTCTAAACTCAACTTGCATAGCTTGAGAGGGTTTTTTTTCTTGTACTCATTTATATGTTAACATTTTAAATTGGAAAAAATTGTGTTTTTATATGTTTTATATCTCTCCATATTTACTTCAAGTGGAATTAGGAGATAAAAAATATCTGGTCTTTATGAACCATTGTTAAGACTGCAAACCGATCTCAAGCTACTAGAAACCTTCTAATGACCTGATGAGAGAGAAGTGGGATGAAATGGATTATAATGGATTTTTTTGGTTTTTTAATAACCATAATTAAATTAATATTCCTAATTAAAACCTTATCAAACATATTTTTCACACGTTTGAGTGTAATACTATACAGAATTGGATTAAAATGCATGGATGTAGGTCTAATGGTGAGTGTGTAGGGTTATAACAAGCCTCCAAGACAAGTATAGAGGATTTTTAAGACTATTTATAAGTAATATAGTCATATACACAACTTTTTAGGTCTATTAATGTGACATATGATCCATTTAATTCATAAAGTTGGGAAAAGCAGGGATAAATACACTATTTTGCTAGTCAAGAAGATTATATACAGACCTATGGAGTATTTCAAGATACCTTATTTTCAATGTTTTGAGTTTTCCCACAATTTAAAAAAATCCTAAAAAAAACATTTTAAAGCTTTATAACCTACAAAGTTATTGAAAAAACACTCTAATTGCCTCTTGAGCATGTACAAGCACATATACTAGGGTTTTATCCATTTTATGGTTCACACATCCATCCAAGGTCTAAGAACCAAAAATTTGGCAAGGGAAATTTTTATTATGTCCCTAAAGTTAATAAAATGTTTTTTTGGAGTTTAAAATATGTGGGAGGTCATTAGAGCCAAAACTTGATTTATATGACTAGAGGCCTAATCGAGGCCTAATTAGAGAGAGAAACAAGTAGAATATACACTTACACTTTGGGTTAGGACATAAAATTTAGGAAAAAGATATAAGGTAATAATAAGTTCTCAAAACTATACTTATTTTTATAATATCATCATTTTATTTTCCTACACAAGGAGCTTTGTCTGTTTTTAGGGCTAGAAGGAATTGAAGGAAGATATGAGCTTTAGGTGCAAAATGAGATGTTTATGAGTGTTTGATGAATTAAAATGAGTTTATTAAAGTATATTATGACTAATAAATAAAATTAATACAGAGATATTGTATTTATGTAAACAAAATCAATATGTGAGCCATTTGGGCAAGGGGAGGCTTAAAGGAACCAATTGGGTTTCAAGAAACGTAAGGAAGAACAATCATCACTTAAATATAAGTATGAGAAAGTTATAAAACTAATGAAAGGTGTCAATAAAAAGGTAAAATATAATTTAAATATGAATTTATTATTAATTATTCCACTTTTCACTTTCCAATCTAAGAGGAGGGTATTTTTGAAGAGGAATACGAAGGTGTCAAGCAAGAGAGAAACTCCCATGACATTTGGTAGAGGAAAGCATCTTAAGGAATTTAAAACATATCTAGAAGACCTAATGATACTATCATATAGCCTATTTATTATTTTTAATATTATATTTCATATTTTAAAGTTTTTAACCACTATTTTCTATGCCATTTCTCTCTCTTCTATTCTAATGATCTATAAATACAACCTTGTTTGGCTTTGTATGGGTCCTTTTATTGAGTATAGAAAAGCCCTACTCAAATGAACACTTAATATGGATTGGAACAATGAATTATTCTAATTCATACATTATCACATGATTTAAACTATTTTAATTATATGATTATTGATGAACTTTAGTAGTGGTGATTGTAATCTCTCTCATTTGTCCTTTCCTACCTATTTGTAAATGGATTATCTTCTTGCAGGTCACATGGTGAGTTTGATTTAGTTATGCATGTTTTAAAAGTGGATTTATAATCACTAGTGAATTTATTATACCTCTTAAACAACCCTATAATTCAAGTAATTATTTATTATCTCTATGTTGAAAAAATCATGCTTGAAGGTCCTTGTTTTGAGAAGTGTAATCAGATTCAGGCCTATTCTTTTTTCTTAAGTGCATGATAGTCAAGTGGAGGGTATTGTTTTGGTGTATCAAATCCTTACATATTTTTATTTCATGTATTTTCTCTCCCTTTTCATTTTCAATAAATTAGTATAGAGCCTAACTGATACATCAATGCGATCTAGCCCCACAACCTACAGGGTAAGCCTATCTAAAGGTTAGCCAATACCTAAGACTAATCCCATTATATATCCAACTTGAGAGGGATTAAATAACCCTTTCAAGGGTGAAAATTTGATCTATAATAGTATCTATGTCAGATATTCATGAATAATATTCTATTCATGATTCCATCTCCAATGTTTCTAAAAATCTATTAAAATATTTCCCACACATATTATCTTGAAGGCATGGGATTCATCCTAGAAATAAACCAATCAATTCTTTATTTTTTAAATTGTTATTATAATTTTCACACTATAGATTTGAACCTATGATCATAGTATTTTAGTGTATCCTTTTCCTTATATATCATATATCTTATCTTACTAAAACTTTTAGTCAAATGTCATAATAATGAAAATATTCTTTAATGTCTTTTAGTATAATGGCCCATGCAATTGCATACCTGATTTTTTTTTTCATATACCATTTAATTGAATCATCCCTTATGTTATGATGAATTAAAATAACATCACCCTCTCATCAGTAATATTTTATATCATCCAATATGTGTCTAACATAGACAAGTGTTCATCCACATGCTTTGTATATTTTCCAAATAGTGGAAAATCCATTCTATTTTGTGCCATTTAGGTTTTTTTAGGTGGTGTATGATTACTACTAGTAGTATTATTACTAATATTTATTAGATTGTTTGATGTGGTTACTGCTCTGGTATTATTAAATTTTTATTTATTTTATTTCTATTATTTAAACAAATTCTGATTATGTCCCTTATCTATGTTTAACTTGTCTTGGAAGTATATTCTTCTAAACACTTATGCTTTATTTCTTACAAATTATCCTCTATTTTCAATATCTTCATTAATAGTTTTATATTTATCTTCTACATCTTATCTTGTGTGTGTGTGTGTGTGTGTGTATCCATCTAAGGGATGGATGTTTGCATTGATTTTGAAGTGGAACATGGGATCGATATTGGTCCAAATAGTTCATTTCCACTTAGGGCCTCTTGTGGTTGGTGTTTTTTTTTTTTTTTTTTTTTTTGGGGGGGGGGGGGGGTAGACAGGTGTCACTTTGAGTTATTCTTCATTATCTTATATCTCTAAATTATTCCCTTATTCAAAGTTTTCATTAATTTATATCTCTTATAATAATTTATATTTTTATAACTTTGTTATGAATATAACACTTATTTCAAAATTAGCTTTCTCCTAAAGGTCAATACTTATTTCCACATCTATTTGTTCCTCTATAATGTTTGTATAGATTTCCTCCTGATTACTTCATGTTGGACTTCAATTTTCAAAATTTCTTCCCTTGGTTCCATTATATAACTAACATATATTATTTTAAAAATATTCTCCTTGTCTTTTCTTATACTATTATCTAGGCCTCATCCATTGTATTCCAAAATAATTTCCATTGGTTGGCCTTTATTGCCCAAGGCTTTAAATAGTTTGGGTCTTCCAAATAGTACAACTAAATATAAAAATCCTTGATGCATGTGGTTCATGATTTTTTATGGTGTATGATATATGTTTTCTTACATTCTAATTCTCACACTATCCTTATTTGTGCCTCCTATAGTGTGAATACTAACTCATATATGTGTGGTACATGGATAGTATCTAGGTTTTCAATAAGAATAATTCCATTTTAAGAGGCCATATTAGTTTCATCTAATATATTATTTATTAGTAAAACTATTTCATATATTTATTTCTTATTCAGTTATTTCATATTATCTGATTTAATTTTCTCTTCTTCCATTTATTTCCTCATCTCTTCATTCACCATTTTTTCCTAAATATCTTAATTTTTACTTTTTTTTTTATTTAATCAGGTAAACAAGCATGCTTTACAAGGATCCTAAAACCTAATATTTATACAAGTATAAAAATATATTAGGGTAACCCCTACGGGATGAAAAATAGACTACAACCAAAACTATAGGTAGATTAAATAAAAACCAAAAGCAAAAGACCAAAAAAAGAGAGTAGAAAGATGGTATTAATCAAGGGTCATAGTGTCCTCCATGAGTTCCTTGCTAGGATCCTAATTATCCACCTTTTAATTTGGATTATACTTGATGATTCTTGCCTAGGTCATTTTTATTAGGCCCTTAGCACTATCCTTCATGAAGATCATCCCTGATTTCTTTTGGGACTCATTTTTTAGGTTCTTCTTAGGAGAGTTAGCCAGAGAAAGGGGTATAGGGGAGGGTTTGGAAGTGAGTTGAGTCACTAAATTTTCATCTCTCTTCCTAATATGGGGGTACTTTACCCCATTTATCTACACAAAAAACTATATCACCTTCCCAGTTTCTTTGCTCATCAAGTTCCATTCCTTAATTAGGGTACCCAAACCAATACCCACTTTGTGGAGTTTGTCATTGAATTCCTACAACTGCCTTTTTTATTTCCAAATTGAATATGTAAAAATGGGCGTATAATTCCTTGAAAACTCTATCCTATCCTCATCTTATAGGAAAATGGGTTTAGGTTTCTTAATAATGAGTTGAAGGGAGATGTCCTCTATGAAACTTTTAGTGTTAGAGATTGTTAGGGAGGGGATGGGAGGAGGGTGGGGAAAAGCCAGAGTCAGGTATTTTTTGGGGGAGTATTCCTCCATATAATAAACCATTGGTGGATATTATTTCCCTCTCATAGTATTACCTTGATTTACTAACATAAATATGATCCCTTAATGAAATAAGACATTAGATTTGATGATTTGGAAGGAAAGGGCAATGCTCTCAAGGGATTTCAATAGAAAAAATGGAAAGATAATTCTATAACCTTAAAATTTATTTAATTAAAGGAAATGATGAAATAATATGATAATGAATTTTCCTTTCAAATTTATGTATTTCATAATCTAGAGGCATATGTCTGGCCAATGTCTTGACAAATCCATCCTTAAGAACCTTTTGCTCATTTTTGAAACCTCATTGATTTGGAAGAAATTTTGCATCATATTTAGATTTTTGGATTGGTAATTACAACCCTTATATTCCTCACATGAAATTATTTTAACCTACTCAATTATCTCCTCTATAAATAAAATATTAATGCCTCTTATTTCCATGGTTCATTTTTTCTACGTTGAGATGAAGTCTTTGGAAAGATCTGCATCATGTCTAGTGATGCACTTCATGTATACTATACTATTATTTTTTAATTATATTAATATTATATTGATAATTAATTTCATATCAAAATACCTATTATTTAATCTCTACTATCCATTTGGACTAGATAATTTATTCGGTCACATTTATTGAGGACCCCCATTATTTTTGCCTATCATTCTTTAGGTTCATGTCCCCTAAAGGAACTATTTACATTATCTTACCAACTCATGATCCAAAAATAAATTTTGGATAAAGAGTGGAAACTTATTTAAGAAATATTTTATAGGACATTCAAAAAACTCAATTTTATTTGTGTCAAATCTTATCCAACCTTATATAGCCCAAACTATGAGAAATGTGTCAAGTGTAGTCTCAAACCAATAATCAATAGCTTGAGTTAAAGGTGTATAAAGGTGTTAGAGTGATGTAATATTTAAATTCTAATTTAAATTTTTATTAATTTTTAATCTATAACCTTCTATATATTTTTATTTTTGTAGTACCCACAACCATATCCTTTGTGCGAATAAAACCCATAATTATTATTCTTGCGATCAAAAGAAAGAATACTTTACCATAGGTAAGTATTCATGCATTATTGTAGTTTTATAGTGGAATTATTTTAATGTTTATTCCCACCACTCTTATATTTCCATTAATGTTGTCTTTTATAACTCCATTGGATACTTTCCTCTAGACATTAGTTAACTAATGTCCATGAAATACCATGAAATGTTGACATAAAATCTAATTTTTTTGGCTATAAATGGTTTATGTAATTTAAATTAAATCTAGTTAACAATAATATGAAACATATTTTATTATTTTTTAGATATTTATTTTATGTATTCATAAAAATAAAAAAATATTAAATATTTATTCAAAGCCTTTATTTCTTGATGGAAAACCCTAAGGGTAGAATTTTGAATTCTAGTAATGGGCATGAAGAAGGTGAGTTACAAGTCAAGGATTATCCTATGAAGGATGTACTAGATAATTATTTTGATTTAGTATAAGGACCACCTATCACATATATAGGCAAAAATACTGATCAATCAAGTGGGAAGAAATTGATATCATGGGTAGACATGGTGATTGCAGAGTGACCAAAAAATAATTTATTTGAAGATTCCTTGTGGGTCCCCACCTACAAAATGATGAGGTATGTCTAGAGTTTCCTAAAATAGTCATCAATAAAGTTTAATCCTCACTTCCAAACTCTATTTTGGCTAAATTTAGTTATTTTAGACCTAATATCGATTTCTTAAGGAAATGGGAAAATTTTAGATGATGCCCCAATGGATAGATAGAAATCAGTGCCATGAATAATTTTTTTTATTAAATTGAATAATTTAGAGGAATATCTCAATATATTAACATGTGGCCCATGGTTTATGGTCAAATCTAATATCTATCTTCTCAAGTGGAAAGTGAGTTTCAATTTAAATAGTGCAATCATAGAAGATATCCCTGTTTGGGTTAATTTTCTAGAATTGCCTTTATAATTTTGGGATATCAAAGTCATTCTAGGGATTAAAAAATCTCTTGGTCAACACATTTACATAAATCCCATTACCAGGTCTAGACATAGACTTCTCACCATGAAGATCTATGTTTTCATTGTGGTAGATAAACCCTTGATGTACTTTGTTAAGATAAGATCCAAATATGTGGTTTGGAACCAAAAAAATTGCATTTGAAATTGATCTAGAGATTTTTAAAACTTATATTGTTTTAAATCACTCTTTGAAATATTTCCCTCTCTCTAAGAGGCCTTCCTAGCCACATACTCCCCATTGGGTGAAGAAAACTCCTCCTTCAAACCCCTCCCTTCATCAAACTCCCTCCCATGTATCCCATCCTACTCTTATTCCCCTCAACCTAGGATAAAAGTTTTTAATAGCTACTTCAATTAAGGATCTAAATACCCCATCTGTTTCCATCCCAACTCATATTTTACCCAAAATATAGCCCTTATTTGAAGATCCACTTTGGTCTAATATATTTAGGTAAGTATGACAAGGCTATCCTATTATAAATGTAATTGGTTAAAGTATCTTAAAATCCTCTCTCTTTGGTATACAACTTAGTAGAGGAATATTTAGTCTCTCCTATTTCAACACCAAAAAACCTTATCCTCATTTTGAGGGTCAAGGGGTTATGAAATCTGCTCTCCCTTTAGAAAATTTATTTTCATGAGGAGACCTATTTATACAAGAATTCTCACCTTCAAAGGTACTATTAACCCTAATATGAAAGGAAGGGTTATATCAGTCTTTTTATTCATATCTAGGTTAATTAATCTTAAGTAGGAAAGAGTGTGAAGAATGGGAAAAATAAGGAAAAGGATCAATAGATGAAGGTGAAACCTAAAAAGGGTAGAAAGAAAGTAGAAGTAGGAGAAGATAAAAAAATCAAGTGGTAGATTGACTAATATGAATGTCAGAAGACAATAAATATATAAAAAGTTGTAAAGGGTACTCAAATTACCCTTAAATAATTCCTAAGTACCAAAATATGAAGATCATATCATGTAACATAAGGGGTTTAAATAATTATAGAAAATAATGACTGGTCATAAATATTTTTTATAAACACAAACTTAATAATTTGATTCTTTAGTCAAAACTAAATGCCTAAGGACAAAATTTTGAAAAATAATGATAATATATGGGGTCAAGCTAAAAGTTTTATCAGTAGTTATAGAGGTGCTTCAGGTGGTATGGATTTTTTTTTAGAATCCCCTATCTCTAAAGGGATTGATTTTATTAAAAGTTGACTCTCATTTAACTATTCATTTCAAGGAAATAAACAATAAAATGTAGTAGATTATTTCAAATATCTATGCCCCCAATTCTATAAATGATATCAAAATACTTTTGGTAGACATGGTTGAGATTAGGAAGATTATAATAGATATGAATTGGATTATGGTGTGTGATTTAAATTCTCCTCTTTCTCCCATGGAAAAAAAGGGGGAATATTTTTTCTTAATGACAGTATAATTAATTTCATAGATAAGATAGGTCTTATGGATGTGAAATGAAAATTCAACCCCTACACTTGGTCAAATAGAAGATTGGGAGAAAACCTAATCTAGTTCTCATTGGATAGGTTCTTGGTTTTTATGAATTGGGATATTCAATTTAGCAGCTCTCTTTCCTCTCTTCCCAAAATTGGTTCTAACCATAATCCCTTGATCTTCACAAGAGAAAAGATGACCAAACCTAAGTGTATTATGTTTAGATTTGAAAATATGTGGTTAACTCACTCAACTATTATTTATTATTTAAATAATTGGTGTCAATTTCTAGTTAAGGGATTAGATATGTTCTTCTTATTCATGAAACTTAAACATGTTAAGAATAAACTTAAGAAATGGAATAAAGAAGCGTTTAGGAATATTATTACCCAAAATAATAAAATTGAGGAAGATTTATGAAAATTTGAGGAGGATATCAATGTATCTAGCTCCAATCCCATTTCATAAGATAAAGAAAGGGTGTTCATGAGTATGTTTCATAATTTGGAAGCCAAGGAATAAATCTATTGGCATCAAAATTTAAGGAAAACTTGGCTCAATAAAGGAGATATGAATACTAAGTATTTCCATCACTCAGCTTACAAGAATTTATATTATACTAAATTTTTTGAAGTCAAGGGAGATGGGTTTATTTATAAATAATAAAAATAAATCAAGTTATAAATTGTTAACTTCTCTAGGAATATTTTGGCATTCATGCCCCTAGGATGTTCACTTTGAGGACCAGGTTCTAAATCTTATTCAAGGGGTAATATATCAATAGGATAATGATTATATTATATCTCCACCTTCTAATGATGATATTAAATCTATTATTTTCTCATTGGAAGGAGACAAATCCCAAGGCTCAGATGGATTTTCCCCTTTCTTCTTCTAAGTCTTTTGGGACATTATTCAGAGTGAATTTTATTTAGTAGTATCTAAATTTTTTAAATTAGGGACAATTCTTCAAGAATTTAATGAAACTTTTTTTGTTCTGATTCCTAAGAAACATGGAATAAATCAATTGAAGGACTTTAGACCTATTAGCCTCTACTCCACCTTTTATAATATATGTATCAAAGATTTAGCCTTAAAAATTCAAATGTTACTTTATAAGATGATGGAAAAAAAATAAGGGGCATTTGTTTTTAGTAGATAGATATCTTATGGAATCATCATTATACATAAAAAAATCTATTACATAGCCAATTCCTCTAGATAGGGAATGTTCCTCAAGTTTGATATGAGAAAAGCCTATGATAGGGTCTCATGGCTCTTTTTGGATAGAGTTATACAAAAATTTGGGTTCAACTAGGTGGTATACCATCTAATTTCATCTTGCATATCTTCTCCCATATATTTGATCATCATAAATGGGGTCCCTAAAGGTTCATTTATCACCCTACCTTTTTATCTTGATGGCTAAAACATTTATCAAAATTATTGAAACTACTAGATCATCCATATTTATCAAGGGTATTAAGGTGGATCCTAATAGTAGAGCCATAATCCATCAATAATGTGTTGATGATACCCTGATGATGGGAGAAGCTTTAGTGTTAGAAGATAAATGTTTTAGGAAAATTATCAATATTTATGAGGATGTGTTAGGATAAAGTGTCAAATTTTTAAAAATTTCTTTATTTTTCATTAATACTCCAACTATCTTGTAGGTAAAGATATATAAGATTCTTGGGTACTTAATAAAAAATATCCCATCTTCCTATCTAGGTATTCCTATTTTCAAAGTTAAAAGGAAATTTGAATTCTAGAATCCACTAATTGATAGGGTATAGAAGTAGTTGGAAGATAGGAAAGGGAATATGTTATCTCAAGCTGGTAAATTGAAATTACTTAATAGTTCCTTCTAAAGTATCCATATCTATTTTATATCATTGTTTGCAATTATGTGTAAAGTGGTGGACCAATTAGAGCAAATGTAGAAGAAGCTTCTCTAGAGGGGAGAAAAAGATATTTTTAGGTTCACCCTTATTTCTTGGGAAAATTAATGTTTACCCAAAGGTAAAAGGGGTTTGGACCTCAGGAGGGTGAAATCAATGAACCAAGCCCTATTAAACAAACAAGTTTGGAGGGTATTAAAGGAGGATAATCAATACACAACAATAATTAAAGATAATTATGTGAATTATATAAGGGACCCTATTTCCATTTAGAATAAGGAACTAATAATGGGTTTAATTTTCAAAAAGCCATTTATAAAGGAAAGGATCTCCTGAAAGGAAGCTTAAAATGGAAAATAGGAAGAGGAGATAGAGTTGATGTTTGGGATGATCCTTGGATTAATCAAGACCCATTTGGCTCCTCTCAAGTTTCTATGGGACTTAGAGGTCATTTTAAGTAGGTCATTGGCCAAAAATTCAAGATTACTAGTAAGAATAAGTTGGCAACAAAAATTCGAAGTTGTTACATAAAGAAGGAATGAATCAACAATAAATTCACTATCTCTAGGAGTTAAACAACCAGGTCTAGATTACTCATATTAGTAGATTTCCCAAAAATAATGATGAACTTATCTAGAA
This sequence comes from Torreya grandis, assembly GCA_037957365.1. Classification (NCBI taxonomy): domain Eukaryota; kingdom Viridiplantae; phylum Streptophyta; class Pinopsida; order Cupressales; family Taxaceae; genus Torreya; species Torreya grandis. Next base: position 4,462,690 of record JARHVA010000511.1, on the reverse strand, counting down.
GGTGAATCCTAGTGGAATGTTATCAATTAAATATGGATACCAATTTTACTAGGATTAAGAAGGATTGGAGGAATATTGGAATATTTAATGGGTAAAAAAAATTGATGCCTAAAATCACTATTTTTATTGGTTGGATGCCCAAAACAAAATTCTCACCATGGATAACTTAATTAAAATGGGTATTAATATTATAAATAGGCATGCTTTATGTAAAAAGGAGGTTGAATAATTTTATAATATCTTCCTTTTCTACCCTTTTAATTCATCTATTCTTCTTTCATTTTTATTTTCTCTAATTACTCTTGGGTCTTACTGTATTCTATATGGGATTTGATTTATCAATTTAAGGCCCCTTAGGACTAACCCCCCTTGATTTTTTGGTAGGATATAACTCTTCCCCATATTTTTTGGGTAGTTTGGAAGACAAGAAATTCTTCTATTTTTTACAATTTGAAACCTAGTCATAATTCCACTTTTAAGAGGATAATGGTATCTATTAAGAAGAATTGGTCATCATTTGCTTATTCATTCCAAGATCCCCCCTTTCACCTTTCTCAAGTACTTCAATAATTTAACTTCATGATCCCTTATCTAGTTCAAAATAATAATGTTGATAGATCATTGATAACGTGGATTCATCCTCTTAATTCATTATATAAGATTAATTTTAATGGAACAGGGAAAAGGAACCCTAGTCTAATAGGGGATGGTGGGGTAATTTGGGATTTGAATAATAATATTCTAGAAGCTTATTTAATTACTCTATAGATTCAAACTAATCATGTGTAATAAGCCTCAGTAGCATAGTGTGAGATCGAGATAGATATTAAGCTAGGAGTGGAGAATCTTTAGGTGGAAGGGGACTCACATAATATTATCAATTATTTTAAAGGAAGGTCCCAACCTTATTGGTCAATTTATATCATTATGGATGATTCCAAACATCTTTTACTCTCAATCTAAAGATTATCTATTTTTTACATTTATAGGGAAGGAAACAAGGGTGCTAACAAGTTGGCTAATATAGGGGTTAGGAGAGACTCACTGAAGCATTGGTATGGTGATTGGGACATTATTAATAATGTCACATCTATTATTTAATATGAAAACCCCTAATCAAATTTATGACATAAAGATTATAAATATTTATAGATCCAATCCACGTAGGATTATTCATGAAGTTATGTGTTTCAAAATCATGATCTATTCATATCTTAAGGCTACACACAAGTGGAAAAGTTTAGCTTTAATTGTAATCATTAAATGGAATAATTCAAATAGGGACTTTCTAGTTTTGATTTTAATTTATCCCTTTTGTAGAAATTTAAGTAAATATAATAAACTAAATATGGGTGGTGATAGAGATAGGGTGGAATCGATTTCTTGTGTGAAGGCAAAGGAGGACCCTTACGTCTAGAAGATAATGATGAAGTGAGGACTGTGAATCTTCATAGAGAAGATATCATGGCATGATTTGGATATTTCTTATGATTTTTTAAGAGGTGGTCTAAGAGAAAAGTCAATATTCATGGCCTCAAGATCACCATATCCAAATAAATTATTAGAGAAGTCAAACATATCATTTGTAATGGGGTTAAGGCCTTTAAAGATAAAAAAGGATAGAAGAGTTGTTTAACATTTTCTATAGTAATAAGAATAAAAAACTAAGTCGTCTAACCAAAAAGGTTTTCTCCATGTCTATCTACCTAGAAAATGGATAGAAGTGTGTTCATAGGTCATGAAATACATAACCCTAGAGGTCAAGGACACTATTATTTTCTCCCACCACTTTATTTTACTCAACCACTTTAGAGGGCATTCCATGAGCATCCCTTTTTTATATTGAAGTCACTTGAGGTTTTTGTAAATAATTAAAAGAATAGTCCATATGCTGACCTTATCCACTAGAGACTTATCCTTTTGATTGTTAAAATGGGGGATCTACTTTGGAGTAAAGTTATTTTATAGGTTATTCATATTCAAAGTTACCAAGAAGATTTTATTAGGGATAGTGAGGATTGTTTGGGAAATGGAGAGGGGAAGAAGCCTATAAGGATAGGGGAGTAAATGTTTCAAGTGATTTATCCCATAGATATAGTCAGAAGGGAAACCCTATATATTTTTATCCTATTACTAGCATGGCCCATTTTTATTATAAAAATAATATGACTACAAAAGTTGAATAGTCTCTACAAAATCTCTAGATAAAGGTTGCAGTTTAGATCCTTTTGTGTTCTAATTTTTTTATGAAGTTGATAAACTAAAATTATTATTGTCATAGAAGTATTCTTTCTCAAGGAAGGGAGATAATAAGAGAGAGGGTGATGAAAATGTGGGAATGTTTGTTTTGACCCCACCTTTTAAAAATGTCAAAAATGATTAGATTAGAGGAGAGGCTAAAAGGAAGAAGATTGATCAGGAAAAGGTAGAAGTTAAAACTATGAAATTAAAAGGAAGATGGAAATAATGAAATCCCTATAGGGCATTAGTAATAGGACCATGGGAACGTAAAAACATAAATAAATATATTGAACTAACAATTTGGTCCCCTATTAATAATTGGATGACTTAGACTAATAACTTATTGGGTTCTACTTTTTGTTGTCTTTTTTGTAAGTTATTTTATGGTAGATTGCATGTGGTAGCTACCTGTTGATGGTTGGTCAAGCCTAGTGGATCTATTTGATTTTTGGTCATATGTTTTGTGTTTGTATATCTTTATATTATATTTTTTATTGGTCATATCCCTTAACCTATTTGTTTACCATATCTAATAAAAATAAAATAGGTGTTCTCATTCACAGTAATTGGTACACATTAAAAAATAATTCATACTCTAGCATATCTTTATTTATATTTATATAATAACCATCAAATAAAATGTTCTTATATGTACTTATATTATACCATTATAATATATTATAAATTTTAATCTTTTCTATAAAATCTATTACTGTTCATGATTATTCTTTGATTCTTCTATATTCTATTTCTACTCTATTACAATGTCATAGTATAAATACCAGCTATATACCTTAAATTTAAATGGTCATGTATTTGTGATACATTACATTTATTCAATTAATTTGTCTTCTCTTAATTCAAGGCTTAATTCCTCACCATGTGGCCTAGTCAGTAGAAACCTTTATCCCATCAACTTGGATATGTTCTCTACTGATGTGATATAGGTAATGATTTTTTATTAACTATAGTTTGGTGTTTTGACTAATTAATATCCTTCCAATATATATCATAAAATAACACCAAGGAAAAATTCCTTAAAATGGATTAAATATGGATTTTTTTAGACTTTGAAATTTATAAGTGGCATTATTAAGACCAAAAAGAGAAAAAACTTATAATTACCCAAACGTGTTTACAATATTTTCTTGGAAATTCCATATTATTTTAATATGATTTCATAAAACCAAGACATAATATATATCTTTTAAAAAAAATATCCCCATATAATGCATCTATCAAATCATCAATTAGAGGAATAAGAAACTTATATTTGACGGTGAATTTTTTATACCATGTATTTTGGGCACATATGCTAATTTTCATCTTTATTATATACCATCACCACTAGGGAATAATAATAAAATCTTTGTGTTAAATACTCTTTATGTTTTAAATAATACCTAGTTATAGAATCTCATATACCATTCACTTAATCTCACTCTTTTAAACATATAAGTACATGTAAGTTCTAATTTTGCGTGGTTGTCTCTCTAGTAAAAAATAAATGTTATATTCATGCTATAATTCATGTGGAAATCCTTTCACCATTTATTAAAATAATAATAAGTGTTTTTAAAATATAGCTTAAATAACTTGAAGTGTTTCATCATTTGATTGTCAAACTTGTAGTGAAAAAATATTGGCCACAATTCTAACATATTATTTTTTAAAATATGCATTTATTGAGAGATCATAACATGTGGAGCCTTTACTTGAAATAATTTTAGTTTAAATGTATTTCATTCATAATGAAATCAAATTAATATTTATTGTAATTTCATCTCTATTTTACCTAAATTAGTAATCCATTGGACTTCTAAAACTATATATATTCCACCCATGGGAATGGAAAACATATAATTATTTAAAAGTTAGTTTCCGATTACAAAATTGATACCATGTAATTTTATTGAACAAATAATTATTCCCCAATTAGTTATCATGACTTAATTTTTTTGGTTTGAAGATATTATTAAATTAAATATTTCACTCTTCATTTTTTAAAGAAACCACAACCTTGAGTGTTTGAGGGTAGTAATTCCTGATAGTTTATGGAATTAAATAATTAGTTGTGGATCCTCTTGTGGTTATTATAGTTCCTCATTCACTTAAATTTATATAGATGATTCCTCTTCAAGTGATTATTAAATGTAGAGTAGTTCTCTCTCTACACACTAATGTCATCTACTTTATTTGTTAACACAATTTAAAAATAATATGTTTACCTTTTTTATTAATTTTTTTGAGGCCTTAGTATAAATGGTTGAAGAATGGATATGCATTAGAGTAAGATAAGGAGCCCATAACAATTAGTCTCATAAAGTGCTCATATATTGATAGATGTATTAGGGTCTTACTACTTTTTTATAATATATGAAATATGTAAATAGAAAATTATGAAACAAGTCATGTATTAAAATTAATATATGTGGATTTTAAGCACTTATTTTTATGTAATAGTTAGGCAAATACTCCAAAAGTTAGATTATTATTTTTTATATGCTTACAACAAAAAGAGGATTATAGGAGTCAGAATAGTGAAAAAAGATAAGGTTGAATCATTATTAGGTTTCAACCCCAACACAACCAATGTTCGTCACCGAAGGATAAAATAGGAAAGTGAGAAAGAAGAGGGAAAAAGATAATTTCAGCAAGAAAAAGAATAATGGGGAAGAGATAGTTAATGGTCAACATAAAATTATTAATATAAAAATTAGGATTTTTAGACCAGGGCCTCAAAATTATAGATTTTTTTCAAACATCAATCAAACATGACCAACTAGTTAAAACCATATGGGATGGGAATATATCTATTTATTTATGGTGTATTAGGTTTCTTGAGAAGCCTAGTTTAGCCCTGAGAAAAGGTGTATGAATGAAACATAGTGAAGCTTGGTGATGTGTATTAGTATATGTATGAGAGAGTATATAAATATATTTAAACATGAACGAGAGGAAAATAAAACTTTAGATGATTTTAAACTTCAATTTTTTGAGGCTTAGTCCTTACATGAAGACCTAATGAGAAGGCATAGGCATGGTAGCATGTTGTGTTGAGTCATATGAGACTTTTATGAAGAAGGTTAGTAATATGTGAGAATGGTATGAGTTCATTTGACATGTGGATGAGGTATTGAAAATATTACAATAGGTTTCAATATATTGTCATGGTCTAATTATGACTAGCAGTTCAAGGCCTAATGTGTAAAGAGGCCTAATATGACTTAGAGGGGTCAAATTCCTTTACCAATGTTATATTTCTCTTGAGATAATTGAAATAGGTGTGATATATATTTTTAATTGTGTTGACAATTTTTTAGGTCATACCCTAAAGTAAAACTAATGAAAATCGGTGATAATTTCCTCTATGTGCACAAAATGGGATGTTGTAGATTTGAGAAGGATTTTATTATGCTCGTTATAAAATATAACCTTTGCATGATATCCTGATTAGTTCATGTAATTTTAGTATGGTCCCTATCTTTAATTTCTTGGCATTAGTTTTTGAGTTTATGGGTAATCCTCTATGAATGATTTCTAAGAAGGGAAATTGATTAAAACCCTCATAAAATCCTCATAATGACCCAATAGGAAATATCTTATTGGTTATGGTTAAATATAGTTTTTTTAAACCTATTTTTATATTTTAAAAATATAAATTATTCTTTTAGGTTTATATAGATGGTTTTGGTTTGTCACAAGAGTAAGTAGAAGCTATAGGAAATCCCTAATTTCTTGGAATTTTAATGTATTAGGTAGGGTTGAGCAAGTCAAAACATGAAAATGGATGGATGATGATGTGTGATACTTTTGATTTATTCCCATTAAAGTTTTTTAGTACTTTTAAGAACTAAAATGTGCTAAACTTCTCATGGAATCTGGCCTATTGCTAAAAAGGCCTAATGAACAAGACAATGAGAAAACTAGGCAGTAGTGAGAAAGAGATTAGGGATTAGTTACAAAGGATTATGGATGGATAAAAATGAATTGGATGATTTTTAAACATATATATATATCACTTTTATTTTAATTTTTTGGTGATGCACATAAACATGATAAAAGTTATTCTCAAAATGATCTGTCTAACACAGAGAAGCCTATATAAGGTGAAGATGTGAGATTAGTCTGTAAGACCAATACATATATTTAAAATTATAATATATATTTTACACAATTATATAATGATTATTAAGGTTAATTTAAACCCATTTTAATATCATAAAGGTGTTCCAATGGGTTTTTTAATACTTGATCATCTTGACTATGTTTTTGATGCTACAAGTAGTTTTCTATGTATGAGTGAGAATGTTGTTCCTAAATATTTTTTCATAGATTTTATGAATATAATTCACATAAATTTGTTATTTAGGTCTCATAGGTTAATTTTAACACATTTTTATACATTAAAAAATACTATTAAGGTGTTAAAATTCAAAGGATTTTGACTAGGTTCTTAAGGCATGTGTACAGTTCTGAATGAGCATATGAAGTTGATAAGTTAGAGGTATTTTGCCATGTTTGATGAATTTAAATGAACATAATTTTGAAACTTATGTCATTTATATTATATAAATTTAATTTTTTAGTATGGTTATGTGGAAAATTTTAGTGTATTATTTTTATTTTCAAGATAGACATTCTGGTAGTTAGAAGGCCTAATGATGAGTAGACCTAATTGTGTGGTTCAAGGAGTAATATGAGCTAAATGGATTTTTGGAAATAAGGTGAGATTATAATGGGTATAATTTAAGTGTTTATGAAGTTTTTAATCCATTTTTGGATTCTCAAGGTGTTCCAATGAGGCTTAAGCAAAACATGTGTTTAGAGAAGGCCTAATTGCATTAGGTCTATGTTAGGTCTAATGGTGGTTTTGGCCCTTAAGGGTAATGAACGGCCTATGTAATGGTGTTTAAATTATGAAATATGTTTTATCATATATTAAAAATTTTATCCAACTATGGTGAGGTTATTTTATAACCGATATGGGTAAGATAAAGAGTCAAGTATAAAGAAAAGGTCTAATAAGCCTAATTTAACTAGTTAGAATATTGAGGACTTGATCAAATCATATAGAGTTTTAGAAACCAGATATATGTATTTAGTATCATAAAATATGAATTTTTATTATGTTATACACACACACACACACATGTATGTATGTATATATATATATATATATATATATACACACATACATACATACATACATACATACATGTGTGTGTGTGTGTGTGTGTGTGTGTATAACATAATAAAAATTCATATTTTATGATACTAAATACATATAGTACATATATATATGTGTGTGTGTATATATGTATATACATATATATATACATATACATATATGTATATACATATATACATATACATATATGTATATATATATATATATATGTACATATATATATATATACATATATATATATACATATATATATACATATATACATATATATACATATATATATATATATATACATATATATATATATATACATATATATATATATATATATATACATATATATATATATATATACATATATATATATATATATATATATATATATATATATATATATATATATATATATATATATATATATATATAAGTGATAAACAGTCATTTGACCTAATTCTACCAAAGAAAGGGCCAGTTAAGCGAGAAGGCTTAATAGGCTATTTGAGAAAGATATAAGAGTGAGAAGAGAAAAATAAAGAGGTCATATTTAGTTGAGTGAGAAATAACTATTCTAATATGATTAGATTTTATATATATATGAGTTGGTGTTTAGTTACCTAGGGGGTTGGAGCCTCCTTACAATTTGGTGCTTGTTAAAGGACTAGTTGAGTTGGTGCTTGATTATTTAGGGGTTGGTGCTTTTTATAGGGCTGGTGTCTCACTAAAAGTTTGATTCATTTATTATAGGACTATATTCCAAGATATGTATTAGTGGGTCAATAGGGTTTTCCATATATATTCTATGTTCTCATGTTGTTTTCTTTCATATATGCTCATGTATTCATTAACTAATGTATGTATGTGAATGAATGCTTCATGGATGTTATGTGAAATTAAAGGATTTTTTTAAGTAAAATTATACAACCCCCCTCATTAGATATAATTTGAACATTTAGTATTAGACCAGGTCCATTGAAGAAAGTATAATAACCTAAAGGAGAGTCTAAACAATTGAAGATGGCTAGTCAAGCACAAGGTGGTTTTTATACAATCAATTATTATTTGTTTAATGGATCCAATTAGTCCTTTCTAAGTGTCAAGATGAGGACATATATAATGTCTCAAGGTCATGATGTTTGGAAATAAGTCTCATATGGATATACTATGCCTCCTATTCCTCTTATAGATGAAGTAGGTAAGAAGGTTAGTGACAATAAATCAATAGAAATGAATGGTATTATGTGTGGCCTATCAAAGGCAAAACTTTTGAAGGTGATGCACTGTATGTCTAACAAATAAATGTGGTAAAGTGGAAAAATATTCATAAGGGAGACTCCAAGTTAAAATTGTCCAAGTTGTAAACCCATATAAGAAAAATTTAAAGCCTAATAATGAATGAATATGATACCATTACAGCTTACTTGTTGAGGGTTGATGAAGTGGTCAGCATCATCAGAGGTTTAGGTGAAGATTTTAAAGAGCCTACTATTGTTCAAAATGTTTGGATATCTCTAACTCCAAAATTTTATTCTAAGGTATTTATTATTAAAAAGATGAAATATCTAGAAAATATAGAGATGGATGGACTTCATGGCACCCTAACAACCTATGATATGAGGAAAATTGAATGAAGACCTACAAAGAAGGAAGTTACATTCAAGGCAAAAAAGAAGCTAAAGGAGAATATGATACAAGGTGAGAAATAAAATATAATGATGAATCTAATTTTTATGATGATGAGTTGATATTTATGTTTATGAGAAAGTTAAGGATAGGTGCAGCTAAGTACAAGGGAAAACTACCCTTTAAATGATTCAATTATGAATAGATTAGACACTTTTCTAACAAGTTCCATCATAATCATAACACAAGGGATGATGAAGGTCATGGTGATGATAAAATGTCTTATAGGTTTGATAAGATCAAGAAAATATTTAGAAGGTATGATGATAAGAAGAATTTTTTCAAAAATAAAAGAAGTTTCTACACCGATGAAGATTGTAGCTCATCTAATGAAAGTGAGAGAATTAATTATGAGTGTTACCATGAAGGTGATGGTTCTGATGTCAATGAATTTATCTTCATGGCTAGGGAAGTGAGTTATTCAAATTAAGAAGAGTCCATATGGATTGGAGGTGATATTGGTGATTTAGATGAAGAAGATGATGAGGTAGAATTTGAGTTTAAGTTGATGATTACTCAACTCAGTTTATCAAAGACTATGAAGAGAAAATAAACTTATTTAAAGATAGATGATGTAAAAAATCTAAGGAAAAAGAGGAAATAGTTAAACAAGTAGAGACTCAACTTGAGATTATGACTTCTAGTATAAATACCAAAGAAGAAGAATGTGTAAGTTATGTAACTAAAGTAGAGTACTTAAGAGCTAAGTTGGATTATAGATCAAGTAAGGTTAAGTCCTTTGTGAGATTTTAAAAGAGTAAAAATGATTTAGACAACAATCTAAGTAGTCAAAATACTGATAATGATAAAACATGCCTTGGTTTCAATGAAAACCAAGAGAAGAACACTAATGTGATAAAGAAGGTCAATAATCAATCAGAGAATGAGGGTACTGACAAAATAAAGGATAATAATATCAAGCAATCTAATTATAAAAGGTATGTTAAACCCTTCAATGGCTATTATTATTCATTTAACCAATTTGGACATATACCAAGACATTGTATAAGGTCATCCAATAACTAATATACATGGAAATATGAGGAGAGTCATCAATCAATAGGTATGGATCATGGTGTGTTTGAATCAAAAGGAATAATGTGTTTCAATTATCATAAGGCTGGTCATATTATAAAGTATTATAATCATGGATTCTCAAGATAAAAAAATAAAGTTGAGAACCCTAGAGTACAAGAAAGAAGACAATACATTAAGTGAAAACTGAACGTATCTAAGGTTAATGACCATTTTAAAATTCCAAGTGGACTATTTGCAATGATAGAGCATAGTCAAGATGTAAAAGAGTGATAAAAATTCTATCTGTCATCTCAGATTGTTGTTGGAGACAAGACAAATATAAAAAGATAGAATATTATTCAAATAAAGATTCAGGAGGTCAAGCCAAAAGGACTATTCAAGCCTAAGAGGATCATGAAGGAGGTTTAGTTTAGTAAGGACCTGGACATCTAGTAATCTCTTAAGTTTATGTTGTTCTAGTTCCCAAGAATAGAGGTAACTCCATTAGGATTCAAGGAAGCACTCAACTCATAATAAAGAAGCACAATGGATGCTAGATAATAGGGGGAGTTTTATGGTTTTTAATGACTTTTATATTCAATTTAATTCAAGATTATACTATAGGTGTGATCACAAGATACATGTCACAAAAATTTTGTATGATGACTGGATCAAACTAAGTCATAGTCTTGATAATGTTTTAATTTCTCATAGAGACAAGGGGAACCAATCATGCTTCAAGAGTAAGTATGTGAGCTTGATATGTGTTATGTTTATCTAAATAGAGAAGGTGTGTTGTTCTAGGTCTAATGATGAAATATTTTTTAAATAAGATGACCCTTTGTCACTAATGTCAAAGGAGGAGAAATTTGTAATTTGGGAGAAAGGTTAGTTTGAAGAACATTCAACTTTGGGAGTTGTGACTAATTAAGTTTTGTGTAAATGTTTGACATCACTAAAAAATGGGGATATTTTTTAGGCATGTTAGTATTTTTGGTGTTTAGGCATGCTTTTTTGTTAATGTCAAAGTCAAGTCATTTAATGTCAAGGTCAGAAATGAGGCCATGCATGATAAGATGATATCTAATAAATAAGTCTCTCTATTGAGATATAATTTTAAGGAAACATGGTAATTATTTTTAGGTTGATGGAATGCCAAAATAAGTATAATGGTACAAGGTACACTACTATTGTGTACTAGGTGTCTTGAGAAGCCTAGTCTAGCTACAAGAAAAGGTGTATGCATGAAGCATAGTGAAACTTGGTGATGTGTGTCAACATAGGCATGATATAGTATAAAAAATTATGTAAACATGAAAAAGAGGAAAATAAGACTTTTAATTAGTTTTAAGGTCAAGTTTTGAGACTTATTCCTTACATGAAGACCAAGTGAGAAGGCATAGGCATGGTATCATGTTGTGTTGAGTCATATGAGACTTGTGTGAAGAAGATTTGAAGTATGTGAGCATGGTTTGAGCTAATTTGACATGTGTAATTGGTATTTATAATATTAAAGAGGTTTCAAGGTATGATCATGGTCTAATTCTAACTAACAATTCAAGGCCTAATGTGTAAAGAGACCTGGTATGTCCTAATGAAGGGTAAAGTTCATTTCCCAAGGTGTTATATATATTTAGAGAATTTATAGAGGTGTGATAGGTTGTGTTAAGTGTGATTAAACTTTTTTAGGTCATATCCTAAAGGAAAAATCATGAAAGTTGGTGTTAAGGTCTTTTATGTGTATAGAATGGGGTGTTACAGACTTGAGAAGGAATTTCTTATGCTCACTGGCACATGTAAAATTTTCATGAGATATTTAATAGTTCATGGAATTTGGGTAAGGTAACTATCTTTAATTTATTGTAATTAGTTTTGGATTTGATTGGCAATCCTCTATGAATGATTTTAAAGAATGGAAACTAGTCAAAACCCTCCTAAAACCCTCATATTGACTTGATAGGAAAGATCTTGTAATTTAGGCTTATAATGGTATTTTTGACCTAGTTTGATGTTTGGAACGTGTAAAGGACTCTTCAAAGTTTCTCCAAATGGATTTTTTTGTCACAAAAGTGATTATAAGCTATAGGAAACCCCTAATTTCTTATAACATTGATGTAACAAGCATGTTTGACCAAGTCAAAACATGAAAATGAATGGAGGATGATGTGTGAGACTTGTAGTTTGTGCCCATGAAATTTTTTTATTAGTTTGAAGATCAAAAATTTGATAAACATGTCATTAAATTTTCCCTATCACTAAAAAGGCCTAATGAGAAAGACAATGAAAATACTAGGTAGTAGTGACAAAGAGATTAGTGATTGATTGTAGAGGATTAGGGATGGATATAAATTCATAGGATCATTTTTTAATACCTATAATTCATATCCTCTTTGTTTTTTAGTTTGTTTTATGTACACACATGCCTAATTTTTTTCTCAAAATGATCTATGTAACACAATGAAGTTTGTGTAGGGTGAATATGTGAGATTGGTCTGTAAGACCAATATGGATATTAAAACTTGTAATATATACTTTCCAAGATGATCTAAGGATTATTAATTTTCATTAAAACCCATTTTAATATCATAAAATTCTTCCCATAGGTGTTCTAATATTTTATCTTCTTGACTATGTTTTTTATGCTACAGGCAGTTTTCTATGTATGAGTGAGAATGTTATTACTAAGTATTTTTACATAGATTTCATGAATAAAATGAACACAATTATTTTATTTAGGTCTCATAGGCTCATTTTAACATATTTTTATTAATTATAAACTCCTATTAAGGTCTGAAATGGGAAAGTCTTTTGACTAGGTTTTTAAGGCCTTGTAGAGTTTTGAGTGAGCATATGAAGTTGATCAGTTAGAGGTATTTTTACATATTTTATGAATTATAATGAACATAATGTTTAAATTTAGGTTATTTATATTATATAAATGTAATTTTAAAGTATTTTTATGTGTCAAAGTTGAGTGTATGACTCATAATTGCAAGATAGAGTTTTTGACAGTTAGAAGGCCTTATGGCGAGTTGAACTAGTTATGTGGTTTAAGGAGTGAAATGAGATAAATGGTTTCAGGGACATAAGGTGAGATTATAAAGGGTATAATTTAATAATTTATGAATTTTTTCATCCATTTTTTGAGGCTCAATATGTTCCAATGAGGCCTAAGTTAAATGTGTGCTTAGAGGACTAATTGCATTAGGTCTCTATTAGGCCTAATGGTGGTATTAGCCATTAAGGGCAATGAAGAACCTATGTAATGGTTTTTAAACTTATTAAAATTATTTTATAATATATTATAATGTTTATACAAGTAATTTTAGTTTATTTTTTTACCAATATGGGTAAGATCAAGAGTCAAGTATAAAAAGGTCTAATAGGACTAATTTGACTAGTTAGAATATTGAGGACTTGAGCGAATAATATAGAGTTTTTAAAACTAGATATATGGATTGAGGATGATAAAATAGGAATTTTTATTATTTTATTAATATCTAAAAATATTTTTATAGGTGATAAGCAAGGTCATTTGACCTAATTCTGTCAAAGAAAGGGTTACTTGAGAGAGAAGGCCTAATAAGCTATTTGAGAAAGATAAAAGAGTGAGAAGATAAAAATAAGGAATTAATATTAAATTAAGTGAGAAAAATACTTTATAAATTTATCATAGGTTCAATATATTTTATTTATTTTTGAGTTATCAAGGGGGTTGGATCCTCCTTGTAAGTTGGTGCTTGCTAAAAGACTAGTTGAGTTCGTGCTTGACTAGTGAGGGGTTAATGCTCCTTTTTTGGTTGATGTCTCACCAAAAAATTTGATTAATTTAATATAGTACTATGATACAATATTTTTATCAGTGTTTTTAATCCTAAAAGAGGGTTTCTCACATATATTCTATGTTCTCATGTTGTTTGCTTTCTTAGATACTTCTGTATGCATTAACTAATGTATGTATGTGAATGAAATATTCATGGATGATAAGTGAAATTGAATGATTTTTTTAAGGAAACTAATTAAACCCCACCCCAATATTAATATATATGTGTGTGTGTGTGTGTGTGTGTGTGTGTATATATATATATATATATATATATATATGTATATATATATATATATACATATGTATGTATGTATATATATATATATATATATACATATGTATGTATGTATATATATATATATATATATATATATATATGTATATATATATACATATGTATGTATATATATATATACATATGTATGTATATATATATATATGTACATACATACATACATATGTATATATATAGATATGTATATATATATATATATATATATACATATACATACATACATACATATGTATATATATAGATATGTATATATATATATATATATATATATATATATATATATATATGTATGTATCTATGTATGTATATACATATATATATATATATATATATATATATATATATATATATATATATATATATATTTAAAAAATAATATACTTCTCACCTACTAGTCCCCCACTTTTACAAGGCAAAAAGTACCATAAAAATGTCTCATAAAAACAACATACTTAAAAAAATGATTTTTTTCAATCAAATTCAAGAGAAAAGTATCAACTAAGTATCTAAAATAAATAATAAAAGGATTAAAAATTAAATATGCCAAAAACCTCAAATTGAATACAAACAATAAAATTAGGACCTATAACATTTTATAAAATTTCAAAATAGCAAATGGATACACAACATTAAATCTCATTAAAAGGTAAACCATAAAAAGATGATTGAAAATAAACTTATAAATCCAAATCAATAAATGAAATAAATAAGCCACATAAAGTGGGAAATTCATAATTTCAAATACAATATTACTAAACAATGTTGTTTTAGAAGGCCACAAAAATTGAGTAAATAGCTAAATTATCCATGAACTTGAAGCAAATGTATTTTATACCCTTACATGGTATGAAGTATGCATATAATCTCAAATTTTATATTAATGATACACACTTACCAACATATAAGTGAAAAATATCAAAACACGTTTTCCCTAATAGGATAAAAGGTTAAGACACATAGAGTAATTGTTCCACTCTAATTTCACAATGTCTCTAGCCAACATGAAGTAGAAGAATTTATCCTAAAAAGGTTTGGGAATGTAGACAAATCAGTACAAAATGTAGATGGATATGATTAGAAATAACATGTAATTTATCATAATATAAAATATAAATCTACTCAAAGGACTTATGTTTTTTTTGACAAGTGTCGTTCAACTCCTCATTTAATCAATGTTTAATTGATGTCTTATCAACCAGGGCTGGTGTCCAAAGATATCTATAGTAAGGTGTAGGATGGTAGATATATAATTATACTTGTGGGGGTGTTTGATGGTCCTATTATAACTTTTACTAATGAAAGAAATGTGTCTTAAACTACTTGATTCACTTTTTTGCTGAAAAGGAAAAGATGTAACTATTTAATCAAATGAATCCACTCTTTTGCTTGAAAGTAAAATCACACTCCTATTTACACTTGCATGGAAATGAAGATGTTTAACTTAAAAAGGAAA
The DNA here is from genome assembly GCA_037957365.1 of Torreya grandis. Lineage (NCBI taxonomy): Eukaryota > Viridiplantae > Streptophyta > Pinopsida > Cupressales > Taxaceae > Torreya > Torreya grandis. The sequence goes on along the minus strand of JARHVA010000511.1, from coordinate 4,446,987 downwards.
TTTGCTTCACACATCTTTTGTAAAAGAAAACACACTTTTCTTAGAAAGGAAATGACTTTGGAATAAGGAAATGCCTTTTGAACTATGAATTTGTTTTGATGTTTTATGAATGAATGCAAACATTAGAAAGATTCTAATTATTTATAACAAATAGATAATATAACATAACATAAGTACCATACATAATTATTGGTTCCAAAGAGAGTGGGCCCTTCCTCCTCTTGGACTTAGGAACAAAGATTATTTAATGCTAGATATTGAAGTGATAATTCATAAACCTAAAATGATTACAATCTGTCTAAAACCTATAATATGTTTACATATATTTCATCTATTATATTTTTAATAACAAAAGTCTTAAATTTTATACTATTATAATCAACTCAAAATAGGATGCAAAGAGATAGGATTCCTTGGTCGATTCACTCATCCAAAAATAGGAGATTGGATTTCTAAGAGATCAAATTATTCTGATGAAATAGATATACTATCTTATAATAGTCCTGAGATCTAAATAAATACAAATTTATCAAAATCAAATCCTATAAAACAATAGGTGAGTATTTTACTCATTTGACTCCAGCTAGAATGATAATCTCTCATCTTATCTAGCTGCTATTCTCCCCATTTGTAGCTTTGTCTTTACAAAATCCACATAATTGACCCTGTAGAGTTGGTAGGAATGAGCCTGTGGAGTCCATAGAAACAAGCCTATAGAGTCTATAGAGACAAGCCTATGAAGTCCATAGAAAGAAGTCTATAGATTTTGTAGATATATTCTGTGTGAGTTCATAGTTCTACTAGATGGAGATCAAAATTGAACTTTCACTATACATCACCTCTGTCTTCTTCTTGAGAATTCTTCATAACAAAAATCACTAAAACATGCTATGTATTATACATTAATGAAAAGTAAAGGTTTAATCTTTGGTTCAATATAAATAAGACAAATATCTACTTTCCATGTAATATTTATCTAAAAATCTATGATTTGTATAAGATAATATCCTTAGAGAGATGAATTGAGTGAAATAACATGTCAATAATGAGCCATATTTTGAGCTCATCAATTGTCACTTGATAATGATATAATTATAGTATGATATAAAATATAATAAAATATATTACCTTATATTGAATGGATAGATGGGATATCAATCAATAAAAAAATAAGCCTAACATGGTATAAACCACTAATAAAAATAATGCATTCCTCCACTATGAGGAGGTTTCTAGTCACTTAAGGGTGTCATAAATTTATGAGGGGTCACTAGGATCCCTTCACCTAAAATTAATGTGCCCAATGTAAAATATTTACACCAAATGGGTGTGCTTTAAAAAGTGAAAAACATCTTATGCTCACACAAAACCCACTACACATAACATAAGTGATCTTTATGATTTGCCTAAAATGCAAAATATTTTTATCATAAACAAGGATGATCAATATAAGGTGATAAATTAAGTTAAAGTATATCTTTTTCATGAAATTCATGAACAACACTAGATACTAACCTACCCAACTTGATAAATATTAATCACTCATAATTCTTGGTTAAAGGAATATAAAACTGACTATATGAAGGGTAAAAGTGTTTCCTAAGGACACACACTTCTACTTAAAATACCCCTATAAAAAAGGGTCTTCAAAAAAATCTAAAAATTACAAGACTTATGTGTCATATTTGATATAGTTCCATATAATTAAACCCCTCCAATAAGGACCATGCCCAAAGTACAATCACACTCTCTCAAGCATTACAAGCATCTCATAGATCAATCAATGAAAAATTTATAAATAAATGGAATACATCATACAATGAGTTTAGTTATAGGTTAAAATTATATGTAAATATAAAAATAACACCACTCTAGATAAAATCCTCATAGGAAATAAATTTACAATAGTCATGGATGTGAAAAACAAACACTCCTCATCAAGCCATACACTAGGATTGATCCAAGAGGATCTACACATTAATACAATATAATGGTTTGAAACCCTATTATATGTTAGATAGTTGTCAATGATGTCATTATGATTTCATGGAGGTGTCTTGGTGAGTGGATTAAGTTACTTCATAGTCTAAGTGACAATGATAAAGTGTGCAATGTGGTTGTCCTAGTATGCTTGAAATTGTCTTAGTTGATCTTCAGTTTTGGCATGGTTAGAGATGTTTAAGGATGAGTATGGTGTATTGATAATGTTAAATATGTCCATAATAGGTTGTATATTATTTGAGTGCTTGTGTGCATGAGTGGGTTTTATCTGGTTGATCATTATTTTCATCTAGACATTTTAGATCCAGCGGCAAAAAATCTAAGTAGGTAGTTTATTGACATTACCATTACCACATGTGGATGAGTGAGGGGGAGATGGCCATATGGTTTTGATAAAATTAGTCCCTATATTCTATAAGAAAATTATCAAGTCATGCAATGAAGTTTATCAAAAGATATGCATGTGCAAAGTTGGGCTCCCAGGCATTTTGACAGTGTTTTCCCATTCTTAGCCAAATTTGTAATGTGGCAAGAAGAGCTAAGTAAGCATATTTATATAGTCATATATAACACATGTGGATTTTAAATTAGAATTTAATAATATGGTTTTGGTCAATTTTTCGCCTAGTTAATTTTCACTAACTTTTAGGTCAAGTGATGAAGCAGATCAAAAGCTATGCATGTGCAAAGTTGGCCTTTCTATATAGTTCTAGGCATACGTTGGCTCTAAGATAAATAAATCTGAGGAGGAATTTTAATGGTGTTATACCACACATGCATGAATGTTTTAGGATTATTTTGACACATGGTTAGATTCACCTATGTGAGGAAATAATATGGGCCAAATTTTATACTATGCATCCAAATGCATAAAAATTTATTAAGGTTCAAAGTTAACCTTCTAAGAAGATAACAATGGTCCCCATACTTAATCTATTTTACATGATGTTAAAGATTAGGACTAGATGGAGATATAATGGCTCATGAGAAATTATACATTTAAGTTATGTGATGCACAATAAATCAAATAGGTCAAAGTTTTTATTAGTTAACAAATTTTAAAGATTGAGCTTCTTTTGAGATGTAATGGTTCACGAGCATTTGTATAGATCAAGATCAATGGTGGATGTTGATTGTAATGAGGAAAAGTTATCAATGTTTAATAGTATAAATGATCAAAAAGAATGTTGTGGTGCCAAGTTTCATGATCATGAGGGTTCTAAGCAAGATGAAATAGTGATCACTATAAGATAAAGACATGGATGATCCATAGAGATCAATGGTGCACATTGAGTCAATATTACAAGATTGCACAAGATGAGGTCAACTATTCAAGGTTTAACATTTGGTATTGGTGCACTATGAGTGAAATGTAGAGATTTTTACAATAATATATATGGTGCATGATTGATCTAAATAAGTGGGGACATAAGATGTGAGCATAGTGTTCATTGTTTAACTGTGACCATTTGAATTCAAATATTTGAATTTCACAAAGGAAAGACTAATGCCTAGTTTTTGAGCCATAACTTTTGATCTATGCTGAATTTGACCATGGTGTAAAAATAGAATTTGGAGAAGACTTCAAGTAATATCTTTGAAATAGATTTAAAGGTTTTAATGTTTATAAAGATAAAGATATTGAGTTCCAAAGTTGATTGTGTGTTTGAATATTTTATGCAAGTAACATGTTGTCACTTGGATTTGTACCCTTTGAGGAGATGCATAATTTCTCCTCATCCAAGTGGCATAATTGAAACACCTCTAGGCTTGTGGGTATCATAACTATGAGGTGAATCTCTAGGTTGAGTTGGATCCCTTGATGTACCACTTTAGATCACTACTACACCTAAACTTTGGGGGGGGGGGAAAGGGAGAAAGAACACTAAAATAAAACTATCCTAAGGGAGGTGATACACCAAATAATATGATGACTTCCAACCAGCTAAATGTTACACATGAAACCAAGAGACTAACCAAACATACACTTCTTCAATCTTCATATTATAAAATCAATGTTACATTATGATGTTATGGATGAATGTTTAGTCTAGGATGACTAGACAAGAGGCCTTGAATGGAACTAGTGAATATACTAACTCACTCAACCTTGACACTTATTATAACACTTCACATGCCCTATAATAAAAAGATTTCTAACTTAAAATAGGATGAAAGAATGAAAAAATGTGCTAAGGAAACAAGAGTTATCACTTAATAAAAATTAATCATCTAAGTAGAACACACTATGAATAATCATGAAGAGGTAAAAATCAATAGTCTTATTTATCAAATGTATGCAAATGAGTACGGCTTCACCATACTCAAGTGGATCACAATTTACAATAGCCAAAATGGCTAGTTCTTATATAACTTGAGAGATTAAGGAGAATAAAGAAGTTCAAGGGTCATAAGGACACTTGTCAATATTAGTAAATGAGTTAATTTTTCATGATAGGATTATGTGGGATTAACAATGCAAGGTTAGGAGGAGAAAGTGGCTATCCAAGTCATGAAACTCTTTTAAAGTCACATAAAACTCCTTATTCTAGCTTAGAAAATTTCCTTAATAATTTGGACCTATTTGAACATCCCAAAACTGATTATGGATATGTATGATTATAGGAATGATTGGGAATAGTTTCATACATGCCTTTTTATGCATTTATTATAGGTTTGGTCATTTGGAAACTTTTGGAGATGAGTCATCATCATCTGTAGTGTAAAAAACTCTTCTTTCATGCACCCTTCACACTTGACCTCAAATTTGGATTCATTTTTCCATGAAAATCCATGGGAGGGAGTAGATGACAAGTTTAAATACCCTCCATGGACTTATAATCAGCTCACTTGAAGTTTTCCACCCTTCTCACTAGCTTGGTCACTATGCTAGTTTTGATTGGTTGATATAAGAGTTATTGTTTGCAAACTTATAATTTTTTTCAAAGTAATAAATGTCCATATGGATTTATTAAAATTCCTAATATTTCTACCAAAATTTATTTTATTTATTGAAACTTTTTATAGCCTAAAAAACACATACAATAGTTAAAAGTACCCTATTTTGTAACCTGTCTATACAATTCCATACAATCCAAAAGAATGGAGAGTAACCTAATGGAGTATCATGTAATTTTAAATCATCATATTAGAAAAAATATGACATTATAGTAGTTTTCCAACTCCATATCCATAAATTGGTCACAAGTAAGGGTTTTAGAGGGTTTATCCCTATTTTTGGTCTTAAGGTTTGTTCATAAATTTCCAACATTAAATTTGTATAAAAATTCCACCAATGTGATTTTTATGACCCCTAATAACTTCCAAAAACTCATTTTTTCTCCATGAAAATCCACCAAGAATATATGAACATTTCAACTTAGCCTATCAAGATCTTCCCTTGCTTTGCACATGCCTAATGTTACCTTTTGGGCCAAAAATGACTTATTTGTGGTTTAATTTTAATATAAATAGATTTAAAATATCTTATATGACCTCACAAACATTCCCAAATTTTTTGAATTTATATCTCATGATATAAGTGTGAATGACCCTCATTTGGATAATAGGACTAAACCATGTACAATAGGCATACCTTCACCCTAAAGCCAAAACATACATTTTTTATGGATTGAATACATTAAAATATATCTTAAATATCTAATATTACCCTTAAAACATGATACAATTATTTGGAAATCTCACTTAGATCTAAAAGTGAAAGTGACCTCTTGTTTGGATTCTAGGCCAAAACCCTGACTAACATGTTAACTGTAACCTTGGAGTTATAGGACACTTAGATGATATTATTAATTATTTTATTGATTATTCCTATATATATATATATATATATTTTTAAACTTTAGAAACCTTATTTATATGTTTTACTGGCTTCTAACTCACTTTGTCATTCCCTTTTCTAAAATTGTAGGGTTTATGTATGAGGGGAAGTACCCTCTATCTTAGAAAAAATAGAGGATACTTCCCCTATTTTTTCAGACCAATTAAAAATTTTAGAATATTAATTAAGTTAAAAATATTCTCTCGACAAAATTTTATGACTTTATCTTAATCCTAGACCCTCTAACTTCAACAAAACCTCAAGACATGCTTATTAGAGGCAAACTGTGTGTAAACCTCCCAAGTGGATTGTATGTGATTTTTTTAGGGACCTAACTATCTATTTACATGCCATTTATGTATTAAATTATATTAAATATCATTATATATGTTTTTAATATTCTCAAAAACCATTTATAATCCATTTTTATACCTTGAGTTGTGCTCCTACTCAAACATGCCTGACTGAGAAACTGACCCTATTTGGATGCTTCCCCTACCTATAGGTGAAAATTACCTTCTTGGAGATACTTAAATTAATATGAGGTATTAATTAACCCATAAAATTCATATCATGATTCCTTAAGTAACCCATGCTATATATTCTCTATGTCAAAGACTTGGAAAATCCCTCAACTAAGTCATTGTTACCATATAGTCACTTGCAATTGACTTTACAGGGCCTTGTAGGTGACTATCATATTTGATAGTACATATAAATTTATATGGTGAAATTTTTAGGTCTTTAAATTTACCTTATATCTAAAAATAATTTGTAAATCCATGCACAAACCTTTACTATGGATGATATAGGCTAACAATCAACTGTAGGTGGATATCTAGGCCATTTGTATGGACTATGTCCACCTTTTTATGTGGAAATAGGGTCTTATAATGTCATAAGTATCTACATGATGATTAAAATTCATAAAATTAGGTTTAATACTAAATAATCTATCCAAAACATGCTTTATAACTTCTTTCTTTCCTTGTGACTTACAAGATTGTGTTTTCTATATTAATCCTAGTTGTACATTCTCATTAGATGCTTATGAGACTTAGAAGGTGTTTTGGATTTAAAACATAAATAATATACCTAATTTATTCTTTATATATAATTACATTATAATATAATAGTTAAAATCATCATCTATCAACTCATTCAATCATCTTTGCACTTTTAGGCCTAGTTAGCTGTAGGTGAGCTTCTCCATGGACTTAGGCACATCAGTGGGTGATTTTTTTAGAACAAAACCCTATCTAAAAACTTGTTTGAATAATATTATTAAAAAAATGATATATTTAACCCTATATAACTTTAAATCATATATAAATTGTCTAGCTTATCAATTTTGAAAACAAAGGTTGCTCAAACTCAAAATCTTGTAGATGATATTGCAAGGTTTTAGTGTTTTTTGAGGTAACTTTGAGCCTTCAAACCTTTGACCTCCAATAGTATTTTGCCTTAGAAATTTTTTGGAGTCATTGGAACCATATTTTAACTCCAAAAAAACATTATGATACATGAAAAATAATTATATACCAATTTGAAAATGTCATCAAAACACCATGGAACTTTGTTTCGCATTTTTAAGGACAAAGGCCCTGAACACTATTATTTGATATTTAGAAGGTGGTTATCAATACCATTTGCCAAAATTTACCTTAAAAAGGGTAATTAATGATGTAAAATAATGTTATTACCTCAAATATTTTTTCATATTATTCTTTAATGCTCCAAAATGAACTCTCAACATTTTGTCAAGACCACTTGTAGGTGGTTATGGTCATGTATAGGTAGTGCAACTTGAATGGTTCTCACTCCTTATTTGTTAATTTAAAACCTAAAATAAGGTATAATATTATTTAAAAAACACATAAATATTTAAAATATGATTCCATTTTTTTGTTACAACACCTCAATAAGCCTCCTTAGCTCTCTATTCATATCACCTATAAGTGCATAAGTAGTAAAATCTAGATTTAGGTAGTGAACATTGCCTTTGATCTTTTATGAGTTGTAAAATTTTCTCATAATTCCAAATAAATCTTTAAAATTATAAAACACGTGAATCAAGTGTCAAAAACCTATTTTAAACATGAACACTTCCTTCATGGCACTTATAGATGAGTTTGTTCATGGCAGACTAGGTGAGAGTGTGCTATATGACTGCTCTGTCCCTCTCTCTTACATAAAATAAAATATTTATTAAATAATTAATGATAATAAAGGACAAAATAAGGATTAAAATAGTTAAAAAAACCTATTTTAACATGACATACAAGTTTAATACATGTGCTTCACCATGGTTTCAGGTAAATAGTGTGTAAAAATGATTGTATGGTGTTCATAACTACACCCTTACAGAGCATTTCCTATAATGATATTTAAGGGAAAATGGGGATAAATATAAAATTTAAAACATATAAATATATCTATCACAACCCTATAAAGCTATTTCCAAAGCATGAAGATCTAAAAATGGTGAGAACAAGCCTATCATCCCAAATGATAGCAGTCTACAAACTTGAGATAATTTTCTCATTAAACCACCTTTAAAAATGAAACCAATAATAAGGATAATTATATAAGTAATAAAAAATCATCTAAAATCAACCTAATTAATTTGGGTTTGTATGTACTTCTCCAAACCAAGGTAAAACCTATAAGGTGCACAAATTTGCAAGAAAAACAATATAGTCAACTTCATGAGGATGGATCATGAAGCATAGGCAACCATTATTCAATTTTTTTTCATGTAAATTAAAATATATGAGTTTAATTTCAATTAAAAAATACATTTTACCTAGAATTTATCCAAATATCCATACCAAGTATAAACCTAAATATTAGTTTTGTGTGCCTAGAAGGGTAAAAAAAGAACAAAATGATTTTTGGACTTTTTTATCACTTCCAACTAATTTAAATAACTAATATGTATTTAAATAATATTAATAGTCATTAAATGACCTTATCCCATATGACACACTTCCCCATAGGACATTAAAGTGCCAAACTTTTCTCTTTTTCTAAGAAAACTACTCTTTTTTTGAAGAACCTACTACTTCCAATTAGAAAATGTTACAGAAGACATAATATGACACATGAAATGTGAAATAAAGTTTTTAAACCTTCACATTTCCATATAAGGTGATACAACTCATTTAATACCCCTTTTTTGACCCCAAAATGACTCTTAAGACTAAAAAGACTAAAGTGACTAAGGACCAAGGATAGTATAACATTAAATGAAATTAATTAACCTATAATACACCTTATAACATAATATTATATCCCCATATAAACATATAAAGGCCAATTTTTTACCTATAGGAGTCCCAATGTGACTTTCAAGGTCAAATTTTGTCAACAAATTAGTGACTCATAAGGGTAGCATGCTTGCTATGCTAACTAAACTAGTAACCTTATTAGTCCATTGGGATTAGGAGTCATATAAAGTCTGATCAAATCAAAGATATATTTGACCATTGAAAACAATATTTAATCAATACAATACAAATTTACTACCTCAACCACATAAATCAAATGACACACACCAAACAAGGCAAAAATAAACTAAAAAGACACGCACATGTGCTTAAGGCACTTATGAAAAATAGGAAGAAAATAACTATATAAAACTAACAAATAATCATACCTACCTTTCTATAATTAAAAGGAAAGTTTCTTCTATCTCCTTCTTCATGAGATGAGTCATGGTGCCGAGCATGATGCTCTTTGGATTGAACACTTGGTAGATCAGACCTTCTTTTTGGCACTTCGATTCCTATGCTCTCAAGTAAGCCATATTCAAATAGGCCTCTAATTTAGATATACTCCTCTTAGCCTTTTACACATACCTCATATTTCTTCCCACTCTTTTTCTTATTATTGACTTGCACCTTCTTTGTAGGCATAACTTTAAGAGGAATGGTTTCTTCTTCCTTAGAAGACTCAAGCAAATAGAAATTTGTCTTAATCTCCAAAGGATGATGTGAACTTTTATCTTTCTCATCTATGAAATTTTGGACAATGTCATCATATTCACCATCACTTGTAATTAGCTTTAATTAAATATTAGAGCCCTTAAGAGATTCAAACTCCTTAAAAATGTTTTCAAATTTCTACCACAAGTCCTCATCTTATTTTTTGTTAGCATCATGAAAGGGAACAATAATGGAAGCTCCTTCATATTCTTATTTATAATCGAAAATGACTTCTTCCAATATTTATTCTTCAGTATAAGGAGTTCATTTTTCATCATCAACCAAATAAGAAGACTTAACACAAGAACTCACCTTTTCTTTATCATTTAGGACCTCTTGAGGTATCTTAGGTTGTATCTTAGTTTTCATGATCTAATCTTGGTTCTCAAAGGATACAAGATCTTCCATCTCTTTCTCCATATTGGTGATGCCAAGACTAAGCATCTTTAAATCTAGTGACCTATCACAATAAAGCTACCAAGGAGTTGTACTTTCTTCAAGCAAGAGTTATAAATTTTCCTCCACCAACTACTCTTGTTTAATTTCCCATACCACAGGTCCATCAAGGAAAGGGTTGATGGGATGAGTACAAGAGGAACTAGTTGTTAGAGGTAGAACATAGGGCTCAAAATTAGTTTGAGAATGCATTGGAGGAGATTATTTTAGGAGTTCTTGAGGAAAGGTAGGCAAACCTTGGGATAAAACAACTTTTTTATCTTCCTTCCACTTAAAAATCACTTCATTGAAATCTAATCCAAATTGAGCACTCTCTTGAGGGAAGTTAAATGGGGTATGTCTAGCCATAAGATCTTCTTTGGGATCTTAACCTTCCATCACAGCTTAACTTAGTAATCTCATCTTTGACTCTAACTCTTCAATTTTCTTGGCTAGGTTATTTTGGAAAAGTTTTCTTTAAAGGAAAGGGTTGATGGGATGAGTACAAGAGGAAATAGTTGTTAGAGGTAGAACATAGGGCTCAAAATTAGTTTGAGAATGCATTAGAGGAGATTATTTTAGGAGTTCTTGAGGAAAGGTAGGAAAACCTTGGGATAAAACAGCTTTTTTATCTTCCTTCCACTTAAAAATCACTTCATTGAAATCTAATCCAACTTGAGCACTCTCTTAAGGGAAGTTAAATGGGTTATGTATAGCCATAAGATCTTCTTTGGGCTCTTAACCTTCCATCACACCTTAACTTAGTAATCTCATCTTTGACTCTAACTCTTCAATTTTCTTGGCTAGGTTATTTTGGAAAAGTTTTCTTTAATTTTATAGGCATAATCATAAGGATAAGGAGTACAAGAGGGATGACATGGAACAAAAGAAGCTTGTTCAGGAAGGGTGGGAGGGACTTGTAAAGGATCAACTTCATTCTCAAATTCACACTCATTAAAAATGATTATATCATCTTTCTTTCCCCATAATTCCACTATCTTACTCCAGCTTAAGATTTTAGGATTATAAGTATTTTCTTGAGGTGGTGATGTAATTTTAGGAGTGGATGAAGTGTTCAAAGAACTTGAAATATCCTTAGGCTTAGATTCTCCACCTTGTCTCCAACTTGGAATCTCATATCCAGAGGTTACTCCTTGCGATGGGGATTCAATGTGAGAAGCTAATGAGGGATTGAAATCCACTTAATTTAATAGTAACATGGACTCATTCATTTTTTAATTATCCAAATAAATCTACCTATCAATATTAGCTTCAAAAATAGGGTTTCTCTTTTTAACTTTCTCTTCCAATTGATTGAGAAAAGGGTGAATTTGATAAGTTTGATTGGGATAATGATTAGGGGTCAAATATGACTCATATAAACCTCATAAAAGTGGAAATTAATGATCATAGGTTTGGTGAGGTTGATTTTATTTAATTCTTAGCCTATCCTTTATGGATGAAACTAGGCCACTCACATCTAGAATTTCACTTCTGAGCCTTTGCCAATTGGCTCTCTCAATAGGTTCCCACTCTCTTTTTACCAAATCTAATGCATCCATCACCTTATGATTAATATGACTAGGAAACTCTAGACCATATCCATTTTGTGTTTGAAGATCCAACATGCACTTCTCATAGCTTAAAATAGTTTTCTTGAAGGTGGAAATCGATTGACTTGAGAAGTGGCTAGGTTGACTAAGAGGAGGGAGACATTGATAAGGATATGTATAGGACTGATACACTTCATGAATGGGTTGATACTCTTCATTTTGGAGCTGCTACACTTGATTTAAAAGTTGGTAAAGAACATGATAGGGTTGATTAAGTACTTGTTCTTATTGATAGGGAATGCTATAAGCTTGAAATGTCTTATCATCTTATGTAAAATATTATTCAAAAATAAGATCAACCATGAAACCTCATTAAGAATAAATCACCCAATAAATGGTTATAAATAATATTCAAAATAAATACCTGGTATACTTGACTAGCTAATGTAATGTCCAAGTCACCATTGATGCTTAGATAGATGCCTCCAAAGGTTGATTGTTGAAAGACAACACCAAAAATCCATCAACCTCTTAGACTAAGAGTCCCACCAGGCATGAAAAAAACTATTGTAACTTGGATTTTCACCATTTTAGGAGATGCCTAAGCTCTCCTCATCCAAGCGACACAATTGAAAAACCTCTAGGCTTGTGGGTAGCTTAAGGATGAGGTGAATCTCTAGGTAGGGCTAGCTCCCTTGATGTACAACCTTGGATCACTAATACACATAAAATTTGGGGGGGACAGGGAGAGATAAAACTAAAATAAAACTATAATAAGGGAGGTGAAACACCAAATAAGATGATGATTTCTAACCAGCTGCATATTACATATGAAACCAAGAGACTAACCAAACATACACTTCTTCAATCTGCATCTTCTCACACCAATGTTACATTATGAGGTTATGGATGAAAGTTTAGGATATGAGGAATATAAAAGAGGCCTTTAATGGAACTATTTAATAAACTAATTCACTCAACATTGACAATTCCTATAACACTTCACATACCCTGCAAGAAAAATCTTTCCAACTATAAATAGAATGAAAGAATGAAACACCATGCTAAGGAAACAAGAGTTATCACTTAAGCAAAATAAATAATCCAAGTATAATGTACTATGAATATTTATTAAGAGGTAAAAATTATTAGTCTTATTGATTAAATGATATGAACATGAGCAGGGCTTTGCCATATTTAGGTGGAGCATAAGTTACAATGGCCAAAATGGCTAATTATTATAGAACTTGAGAGAGAGAGGAGAAGAGAGAAGTCCAAGGTTCATAAGGACAATTTTAAATATGAAATAAGGAGTTAATTTTGCATGAGAATATGATGTGTGATGAACCATGCAAGGTTAAAAAGAAGAAGTGGCTCTCCAAGTCATGAAAATATTTTAAAGTGGCATAAAACTCCTTATTCTGGCTTAAAAAATTGCCTTAAGAATTTGGACATGTTTAAACATCCCAAAAACAATTATGAATACGTATGATTATTGGATTTAATTTGAAGGGTTTCATAAATTCCTCTCCATGTGTTGATTGTATTCTTAGTCATCTAGAAACTTTTGGAGATGAGCCATCATCATCTACAATCTAAAAAACTATTCTTTCATGCACCTTGCACACTTGGCCTCAAATTTGGTTTAAGCTTTCCATAAAAATCTATGGGAGTGAGTATATGAAAGTGTTAAAGACCATCCATGGCTTTATAATCATCAAGGACACTATATAATCATCTCACTTGAATTTTTCCACTCTTCTCACTAGCTTGGTCATTATTTTAGTTTTGATTAGCTGAGACGAGATCTATTATTTAAACACTTATAATTTTTTATAAAGAATTAAATTTCCATGTCGAGTTGTTAAAATACACAATCTTCCCCTCAGACTTGATTGCATCTCTTGAAACCTTTGTACCTTACAAAACACATAAAATAGTCAAAAGTGCCATGTTTTATACCCTATCTATATAATTTTATACATTCCAAAAGCATGGGGAGTATCCTTACGGAGTATAATAAAATTTTAAAAAATAATATTGGAAAAAATATTCCATTAGAGTAGTTTTCCAATTCCATTTCCACTAACTGGGTAGTAGCAAGCATTTTAGAGGGTTTAGGCATGTTTTTTCTCTTAAGGTTTGTTCATAAGGTTTTGAGATTGAATTTGTATAAAAACTCCACTAATTTTATGTGTAGGACCCCTAATAATATTTACAAACTCATTTTTCCTCCATGCAGATCCTCCAAAAAGATATGATCACTTTAACTTATCTTATTGAGCTCTTCCCTTGCTTTGCACAGGATTAATGTTTCATTTTTCACCAAAAATGTCTTATTTACGGTTTATTTTGAATCTAAATAGCTTTAAAATATATTATATTACCTCATAAAAATTTCCAAATGGGTTGGAATTCATATCTAATGATAGAATTGTGAATGACCCTCATTCAGATACTAGGCCTAAACCATGTCCACTAGGCCTAAACCATGTCCACTAGGCCTACCTGCATTCTAAATCCCCAAAATGAATTTTTTTTATGAATTAAATACATTAAAATATATCCTAAATATATTACCCTAAAAATATTATCTAGTTATTTGTAAATCTCACTTAGATCTAAAAGTGAAAGTGACCTCTTGTTTGGATTCTAGCCCAAAACCTTGACTAACAAGCTAACTGCATCCTTGGAGTTCTCAAACATTTTTTTTAATATTATTCCTTATGTGATTTATTATCCATAATTTTATATATGTGTTTCAAATTTCCAAACTTTATTTCCATGTTTAACCAGCCTATAACTCACTTTGATATTCCCTTTTCCTAAATTATAGGGTTTATGTACAAGGGGAAGTACCCTTTGTTTGAGACAAAATAGAGGGTACTTTCCCTATTTTATCATAAAAATTAACCATTGGATAATTTTTTTTAAGTTTAAAATATCCTCTCCATAAAATTATAGCCCTTGGTCTTAATCCTAGACCCTCCAACTTCAACAAAACCTCAAGAAAGGCTTGTTAGAGGTAGACTATGTGTAAACCTTTGCCAAATGGACTATATGCTATTTTTTTGGGGCTCTCCCTATATTTTTACATTCCATTTCTGTATTAAATGATATTAAATATCATTATATATTTTTTAAATATTCTCAAAAACCATTTATAATCCATTTTTATACCTTGAGTTGTGTTCTTACTCAAACAGGCCTAACTAAGAAATTGACCTTATTTGGATGTTTCCCCTACATGTATGTGAAAATTAACTTCTTGGAGATATGTAAATTAATATGAGGTAATAATTTACCCCTTAAATACATCTTATTCTTCCTTGATTCACCCATGCTATATATTTACTATGTCAAAGACTTGGAAAAGCCCTTAGCTAAATCACCGTTAGCATATAGTCACTTATAATTGACTATATAGGGCCTTGTAGGTGAATTTAATATTTTATAGTACACTAAAATTTATATGGGAACCATCTAAAGTATTTTAAGTTACCTTATATCCACCAATCATTGGTATATCCATGGTCAAATTTTTTTTATGGATGATGTAGGGTAACAATCATATGTAGGTGGATATCTAAGCCATTTATACGAATGTCTCCACCTCCTTATGTATAAATAGGATATTAGAATGTCATAAATATATTCATGATTATTACCATTCATACAATCAGGTTTAATAATCAATAATTTCTTCAAAACATGCTTTAGGCCTTCTTTCTTTCCTTGTGACTTACAAGACTGTGTTTTTTGCTTTAAGCCTGGTTGTAGGTTCTCATTAGATAGATCTTAATGAGAATTAGAAGGTGTTTTGGATTTAAAATATAAATCATATACCTAATTTATTCTTGATCCCAAATTAAATTATCATCTAATATGGAAAATCATCATCTAGCAACTCATTTAAGCATCATTGCACTTTTAGGCCTAGTTGGTTGTAGGTGAACTTTTCCATAGAGTTAAGCACTTTTGTAAGTGATTTTTTAAAAATAAAACCTTATATAACAAGTTGTTTGAATAATATTCTAAACCAAAAATTATATATTTAACCCTATATAACCATAAATCAAGAACACATGGTCTATTTTATTAGTTTTGAAAACAAAGGTTATTCAAACTCAAAATCATGTAGATGATATTGCATGATTTCAGTGTTTTTTGAGGCAACATTAAGCATTCAAACCTCCCCCCTCCAATAGTTTTTTGCTTCCCATAATTTTTTTAATACTTGGAACTATATGTTAAATCCAAAAAAAAACCATTATGATGCATTAAAGGTCATTATATCCTTGTTTTAAAATGTCATCAAAACACCATGGAACTCTATTTTGAATTTTTAGGGACAAAGGGATTGAACACTATTATTTTATCTTTAGAAGGTGGTTCTCAATCCCATTTGCCAACCTAGCCATTAAAAATGGTCAGTCATGATCTCACCTCATTTTAGGACCTCAAATATTGTTTCAAATTATTCTTCAATGATCTAGAATGACCTTTCAACTTTCTATCAAGAGCACTTATAGGTGGTTATGGTCATGTACAAGCAATGTAGCTTGAATGGTTCTCACTCCTTATTTTCTCAATCTTGCACCTAAAATAAGTTTTTTTATTCTTTCAAAAATACATAAATATTTCAAATAGTATTAAATTTTGTGTTATAACACCTCAATAAGACTCCTCAACTCTCTGTTTAGATCACTTGTAGGTGTATATTCTAGTGTACAAGCAACAAAATGTAGATTTGGGTAGTGAGCATTTCCTTTGATATTTTATGAGTTGTAAACTTGTATCATACTTAAAAATATATATTTCACATTTTAAAATACCTGAATAAATTTTAAACACCCTATTTTCAACATGAACACTTCCTTCATGGCACCTATAGATGAGTTTGTTCATGGCAGACTAGGTGAGAGTGTGCTATATGACTACTCAATTCCTCTCTCTTGCATAAAATTAAATATTGATTCACTAATTAATGATAATAAAGGATAAACCATGTATTAAAAACATTAAACACACCTCTATTAAAATGACATACAAGTTTAATACATGTGCTTCACCATGGTTGCAAGTAAATAGTGAGTAAAAAGTTGACTGTATTGTGTTCATAACTACACCCTCATAGAGAATTGCATTGAATAATGAGATTTATGGGAAAATGTTAATAAATATCACATTTAAAAAATTTAAATACACCTATCATAACCTTCGAAATCCATTGTTAAGGTATGAATATCTAACAATGGTGAAAACAAACATGTCATCCCAAATGAGAGTAGTCTAAAAATGTGAGATGATTTACTCATTAACACACATTGAAACATGCAACCAAGTATATAAATAATTATAAAATAATCCAAATAATATTTAATCAACCTCAACAACTTGTTTCTATGGACTTCTCCAAACCAATCCAAAACCTATAAGGTGCATAAATTTTCAAGTAGAAAAAGATAGTCAATTTCGTGAGGATGTTTCATGAATCATAAGAAACAATTATTTGGATTATTTATATGGAAATTAATATATATTTGTAATTTTACCTCTAAAAGGTGTTTGACCTAGAAGTTCTCCAACTATCCATATTGAGTACAAACTTGAAAACTGATTCTATGTGCCTAAAAGGGTTAAAAAGGAGCAGAATGGTATTGGGTTTTTTAGCACTTAAAAATCATGTAAAGAATTTATATTAATATAAATAATATTAATATTTATTCCACAAACTTATCCTTTATGGAACACTTACCCATGGGTTGTACAAGTGCCAAACTCTTATCTTTTTCCAAGAAAACTATTGTTTCTTATAAATCACCTACCACTTTAAGTTATATATAGCTACCTAAGACATATTTTGATAGATGGAATGTGACATAACCTTTTGACACCTTCACATTTCTTTAAGATGTCGTAAAACTCATTAAATGCCCATTTTTGACACCAAAATGACTCTTAGGACTAAAAAGACTAAAGTGACTAAGGACCAAGGCTAGTATAACATTAAATGACATCAATTAACCTATAATATACCTTTTTACATAGCATTAGACTCCATATAAACCTATAAAGACCAATTTTTTACCTATAGGGGTCCCAATTTCACGTATAGGGTCAAATTTGGTCAACAAATTGGTGACTCATAAGGGTAGCATGCATATTATGATAACTAGACTAGTAGCCTTATCAGTCCATTAGGATTAGGAGTCATCTCAAGTCTGATAAAAGCAAGGATACCTTATACCATTTACCACAAGATTTGATCAAGATAATACCAATTAACTACCTCAACCACACAAAATAAAAGACACACAAAACAAGGCAAATAAACTAAGAAGACACACACATGTGCTCAAGGAACTTAGGAAAAATAGGAAGCAAATAACTATATAAAAATAAAAACTAAGAATATCTCCCTTTCCAGGATCAACATGAAAGTTTCTTGTATCTCCTTCTTCATTATATGAATAATGGTACCAAGTATGCTTATCTTTGGATTAAGCACTTGGTAGATTATAAATTCTTCTTGGCACTTGAATTACTATGATCTCAAGTAAGCCATCTTAAAATAGGCCTCCAATGTAGATATATTCCTCTTAACTTTTTACACATACCTCATATTGGTGCCCAATCTTTTTCTTGTGATCAACTTACACCTTCTTTGTAGGCATAACTTCAAGAAGAATGATATCTCATTCCTTAGAAGACTGAGGAAAATAGAAACTTGTCTTGACCTCTAAAGGCTGATGTGAAATTTGCTTTTGCTCATATATGACATTTTAGACAATGTCATCTTTCTCACCATCACTTGTAATAAGATATAATGAAATAGTATACCCCTTGAGAGATTCAAACTCCTTGAAAATGTTTTCAAATTGTTGTCACAAGTCCTCATCCTCTTTTTTATTAGCATCATGAAATAAAATTAAGGTAAGCTCCTTCATGTTCTTAATAGAATAAAAAAAGACTTATTTTAGGATTGCTTCTTCAGTACAAGGAAGGCATTCTGCATCATCAACCAAATAAGAAGACTCAACACAAGAACTCACCTCTTCCTTAGAATTTAGGACCTCTTGAAGGATCTCAAGTTGTATCACATCTATCATTATCTTATATTGGTTCTCAAAGGCTACAAGATCCTCCATCACTTTCTCCATCTTGGTGATTCCAAGACTATGAATCTTAAAATTTGGTGACCTAGCCCAATAAGGATACCAAGGAGTTGTACTTTCTTCAAGAAAGAGTTCTAAATTTTCCTCCACCAAATACTCTTCTTTAGGTCCTCATACCATAGGTTCATCAAGGTGAAGGGTGATGGGATGAGTAGAAGAGGACCAAGTTGGTGCAGGTGGAACACAAGGCTCAAAATTAGAATGAGAATGCATTAGAGTGGATTATTTTGGGAGTTTTTAAAGAAGGGTAGGTAGACCTTAGGATAAAATAGATTGGTTATCTAATTTATAATTAAAAATCACTTCATTTAAATATAATCCAACTTGAGTAATCTCTTGAGGGAGGTTAGATGGGGTATGTTTAGGCAAAGTATCTTCTTTGGGATCTAAACCTTCCATCACACCTTGAGTTATCAATCTCATCTTTCACTCTAACTCTTCCATTTTTTTGGCTAGGTTATCTTGGAATTTCTTTTATTGAATTCCATAGGCATCATCATGAGGATAAGGAGTAAAATATGGATGACATGGAACATAAGAAGCTTATTGAATAAGGGTGGGAGTGACTTGTAAAGGATCGACTTCATTATCAACTTCACACTCTTTAACAATGTTTCTATCCTCTTTCTTTCCACATGATTCCACTATCTTACTCTAGAGTAGGATGTTAGGATTATAAATTTTATCTTGAGGTAGTGATGCAATTTTAGGAATGGATGAAGTGTTCAAAGAACTTGGAATCTCCTTAGTCTTAGGTTCTCCACCTTGTTTCCAACTTGGAATCTCATATCTATAGGTTACTCCTTAAGATGGGGATGCAATGTGAGAGGGAAATGAGGGCTTTAATTACACTTAATTTATTACTAAGATGGATTGATTCATTTTATTATTAGCCAACTCAATATTCCTATCAAGATTAGCTTCAAAAATAATGTTTCCCTTTTCAACTTTCTCTTCCAAGTGATTGGGAAAAGGGTGAATTTGATAATCTTGATCAGGCTCATGATTAAGGGCTAAATAGGACTGATAGAAACCTTGTGGAAGTGGAAATAAATGATAATAGGTTTGGTGAGGTTACCTTTCATGAATTCTTATCCTATCCTCTATGGATGAAATTAGACCACTCACATCTAACATCTCACTTATGAGCCTTTACCAATTAGATCTCTCAATAGTTACCCACTCTTTTTTAACCAGACCTAATGCATCCCTCACCTTATGATTAAGATGAATAGGAAGCTATATAACATATCATTTTTTTGTGTCAAGATCCAAAATGTACTTGCCATATCTCAGAAGAGTTTTCTTAAAGGTGGAAATAGATTGAATTAAGAAGTGGCTAGGTTGACTAATAGGAGGAAGACATTGAGATGACTAGCTATATGACTAATACACTTCATGAATGGGTTGATACAATTCATGTTAGAGATGAAACACTTCATGTTTCAGAAATTAAGGATCATGATAGGGATGATTAAGAAATTATTATTATTGATAGAGAATGCTATAAGCTTGAAATGTCTCACCAACTTGTATAAAATACTACTCAATACCAAGTTCAACCACAAAACTTAATTATGAAGTAATTACACAAAAAATGGTTATAAAAAATATTTAAAATTAATACATGGGATAATTGACCAACTAATGTAACTTTTGAGTTACCATTGATGCTTAGATATATGCCTCCAAAGCTTGATTGTTGAAAGATAACACCAAAAATCCTTCAACCTCTTTGATTAAGAGTCCCATAAGGTATGCCAAAATATATTTTCACTTGGATTTTAAAAATTTGAGGAGATTATTAAGCTCTCCTCATCCAAGTGGCATAATTGAAACATCTCTAGGCTTGTTCATATCCTAAGGATGAGGTGAATCTCTAGGTAGGGCCAACTCCCTTAATGTAACACTTTAGATCACTACTACACCCAAACATTAGGGGAAAGGGAGAGAGAAAACTAAAATAAAACTATCTTAAGGGAAGTGGTACACCAAATAAGATGATTAATTATAACTAGCTACATGTTACACATGAAATCAAGAGACTAACCAAACATACACTTCTTTAATCTACATCTTTTGACATTAATGTTACATTATAATGTTATGGATGAATGCTGAGGATAAGAGGATTAGACAAGAGGAATTTAATGTAACTATTTAATAGACTAAATCACTCAACCTTGACACTTCTTATAATACCTAACATGCCCTATAAGAAAAGTCTTTCTAACAACAAATAGGATGAAAGAATGAAACATGCTAAGGAAACAAGAGTTATCACTTAAGAAAAATAAATAATCCAAGTATAAAAAACTATTAATAGTAATAAATAAGTAAAATTCAGTAGTATTATTCATCATATGGTATGAAAATGATCAGGGCTTCACCATACTCAGGTGGAGCATAAGTTATAATAGCCAAAATGGCTAGTTTTTATAGAACTTAAGAGAGAGGAGAAGAGAGAAGTCCAAGCATCAAAATGACAATTGTAAATATGAGAAAAGGAGTTAGTTTTGAATTATAAGAGGATTTTAGATAAACCATGCAAGTTTATAAGGAACAAGTGGCTCTCCAAGTCATGAAACTCTTGTAAAGTGGCATAAAACTCCTTATTATAGATCAAAAAATGCCTTCATAATTTGGACCTATTTGAACATCATAAAACATATTAGGGGTAGGTATAATGATTTTAATAAATGGTAAGGGATTTATAAATTCCTCTAAATTCATTTATTGTAGGCTTGGTCATCTATAAACTTTTTTATATGAGTCATCATCATTTGTAGTCTAAAAACTCTTCTTTCATGTACCCTATACACTTGGCCTCAAATTTGGCTTCATTTTTCCATGAAAATCCATAGGATGGAGTGGATGAAAAGTTTAAAGACCCTAAATTTCCTTATATTAATTAGTAACACCTTATAATTATATCACTTTAAGTTTTTCACCCTTTTCAATAGTCTGGTCAGTATGCTAGTTTTGATTGGCTGACATGAGAGTTATTGTTTGCACACTTAGAAGAGATGAAAGATATATTAAATATAGATATGTATCAACATAATGGAACCATAAAAACCTATGAGATGATGAAAAGTGAAGGAATAATTTTAAATAACGAATTTGAATTCAAGGAAAAAATGAGGTGAAAGGAGAAGACACAAGGTAAGAAGTCAAAGACAATGATGAATCTAATTTTGTTTATGATGAGTTGATAGTTATGTTTGAAATAAATTTTAAGATAGGTAAAAATAAATAAAAGGTATAATTACCCTTTAAATTATTCAATTGTAGAGATATTGGAAACTTCAATAACAAGTTCCCTCATAATCATAACACAAGGGATGATGAAGAGCATGATGAAGGTCATGGTGATGATAAAAGGTCCTATAGGTCTGATAAGAGTAAGAAAATATTTATAAGGTATGATTATAATATCAAATTTTTCAATAAAAAAATAAGTTTCTATGTAAAGGAAGATTTTAGCTCATCTAATGAGAGTGAGATAAGTAATTCTGAGGGTTACCATGAAGGTGATGGTCCTGATGTCAATGAATTTATCTTCATGGCCGAGGAAGCAAGCTATTCAAATCAAGAAGAGTCCATATGGATTGGAGGTGATATTGATGATTTAGATGAAGAAGATAATGAGGTATACTTTGAGGCTATGTTGATGAATACTCAAATCAACTTATCAAAGACTATGAGAAGTAAATCAACTTATTTGAAGATAGACTAAGTAAAAACTCTAAGGAATAATAGGAAATAGTCAAACTGGTAGAGACTCAACTTGAGATTATAATTTTTAGGCTAAATACAAAAGAAGAGGAATGTGTAATATATGTAACTAAAGTGGAGTCATTGAGAGCTAATTTGTATTAGACATCAAGTAAGGTTAAGTTCTTTGTGAGGTTTTAAAAGAGTACAAATGATTTAGACAATAATATGAGTAGTCAAAAGACTTCTAATGACAAAATAGGCCTTGGTTTCAATAGAAACTAAGAGAAGGACACTAATGTGGTCAAGAAGGTCAATAATAAATCAAAGAATGAGGGTGCTAATAAAATGAATGATAATACTATAAATAAACCTAATTCTATAAGGTATCTTAACCTCTTTAATGGTTATTGTTATTCATTTAACCAATTTGGATATATACCAAGGAACTATATAAGGCCCTCCAAGAATGAATGTGCATAGAAATATGAAGAGAGTCATTAATAAATACGTATGGGTCATGGTATGTTTGCATCAAGAGGAATAGTGTGTTTTAATTGTCATAAGTTTTGTAATATTGCAAAGTACTATAAGCATGGATTCTCAAGACAAATAAATAAATTTGAGAACCCTAGAGTATAATAAAGAAGATAATACATTAAGTGGAAACCTAAGGTATTTAAGTTTGATGACTAGTCTACAAGTCCAATTGGATTATTTGTAATGATAGAGCATAGTCAAGATGTAAAAGAGTCATAATAATTCTCTCTGTCAGCTTAGATTGTTGATAAAGGAGACAAGACACACAAAAAAAGATAGATTGTTATTCAAAAGAAGATTGAGGAGTTCAAGCCAAAATGTATATTCAAGCCTAAGAAGATAATGAAGGAAATTAAACTTATTAAGGACATGGATATCTAGTAATCTCCTAAGTTTATGTTGTTCTAGTTCCCTAGATCAAAAGTGACTCCATTAGGATTCATAGAGACACTCAACTAGTTAGAAAAAAAACATGAAGGATGTTTGGAAATAGGGGGAGTTTTGTGGTCTTTCATGACTTTTAGATTCAAGTTAAGTCAAGATTCTATTTCAGGTGTGATCACAAGATACATGTCACAAAAAATTTGTATGATGACTTGATAAAACTAAGTCATAATCTTGATAATATTTGAATTTCTCATGGAGACAAGTGGAGCTAATCATGCTTTAAGAGTAAGTATGTGATCTTGATATATGTTAAGTTTATTTGAAGATAAAAGGTGTGTTTTTCTAGGTCCAATGATCAAATATTTTTCAAATAAGATGACTTTTTGTCATTAATGTCAAAGGGGGAGTAAGTTCTAATTTGGGAGAAAGGTCAGTTTGAAAAACATTTAGCTTTGGGAGTTATGACTGATCAAATTTTGTGTAAATGTTTGACATCACTAGAAAATGGGGAGATTATTGTGGTATGTTATTATTATTGGTTTTTGGGCATGGTTGTTTCCATTGATGTCAAAGTCAAGTCATTTAATGTCAATGTTTGAATTAAGTCCATGCATGATAAGATGATATGTGACAAATAATTATATCTTTTGAGACATAATTTAAATGTAACATGGTAATTATTTTGAGGTTTATGTAATTTTAAAATTAAGATCATGGTACAATGTAAGCTACTATTGTGTACTAAGTTTCTTGAAAAGCCTAGTTTAGCTCTAAGAAAAGGTGTATTCATGAAGCATAGTGAAGCTTGGTGATGTGTGTCAGTATAGGCATGTTATAGTATAAAAATCTATGTAAACATGATAAAGAGGAAAATAATCCTTCACATTAGTTTCAAGGTCAAGTTTTAAAGCTTAGTCCTTATATGAAGACCAAGTGAGAAGGCATAGGCATGGTATCATGTTGTGTTGAGTCATATGAGACTTGTGTAAAGAAGGTTTGAAGTATGTGATCATGGTATGATTTAATTTAACATGTGGAAGAGGTATTGAGAATATTAAGTAGGTTTAAAGGTATGATCATGGTCTAATTATGATTGGAAATTCAAGGCCTAATGTGTAAAGAGGCCTAGTATGGCCTAATGAAGGGCCAAATTCATTTTTGAAGGTGTTATAGATATTTAAAGAATCAATAGAGGTGTGATAGGTTGTGTTAAGTGTGTTGAAATTTTTTGAGGTCATATCCTAAAGGATAAATAATTAAAATTGGTGTTAAGGTCTCCTATGTGCATAAAATGGGGTGTTACAGACCTGAGAAGGATTTTCTTATCCTCATTAGCACATGTAACATTTGCATGAGATCTTCAATCATTCATGAAATTTGGGTAGGGTACCTATATTTAATTTATTGGAATTGGTTTTGGAGTTCAGTGGTAATCCTTCATGAAATATTGCTAAGAAGGGAAACCAGTCAAAACCCTCCTAAAACCCTCATACTGACCTGATAGGAAATATCTTGTTAGTTATGGCTTACTATGGTTTTTTTGACCTTGTTTTATGTTTGGGAAATGTAAATGACTCTTATATGTTTTTATAGATGGTTTTTTGTCAAAAGAGTGAGTAGAAGCTACATGAAACCCCCAATTTCTTATAACTTTGATGTATTAGGTAGGGTTGACCAAGTCAAAGGATGAAAATGAATGGAGGATGTATGTGTGAGACTTTTAGTTTGTTCCCATAAAATTTTATGAGTAGGTTAAATATATAAAATTTTCTAAACATTCATGGGATTTGGCCTATTGCTAAAAAGGCCTAATGAGAAAGATAGTGAAAATACTAGGTAGTAGTGAGAAAGAGATTAAGGGGTAGTTGTAGAGGGTTAGGGATGGATCCAAATGCATGGGATAATTTATAAATACATATAAATCATATAATTTTTGTTTATAAGTTTTTGTTATGCTCAAAAACATACTAAAAGTTATTCTCAAAATGATCTATGTAACACAATGAAGTTTTTGTAGGCTGAAGATGTGAGATTGGTCTGTAATACCAATATGGATATTAAGCCTTGTAATTTATATTTTCAAAGATTATATAAGTATGAATAATTTTAATTTAAAACCATTTTAATATCATAAAATTTTTCACATAGGTGTTCTAATATTTTATCTTCTTGATTGTGTTTTTGATGTTACAGGTATCTTTCTATGTATGAGTGAGAATGTTGATACTATGTATTTTTGCATATATTTGATCAATATAATGCACATAAATTTGTTATTTAGGTATCATAGGTTAATTTTAACACATTATTATTCATTATAAACTCCTATTAAGGTGTGAAAAATCAATTTTTTTAAATTAGGTTCTTAAGGCCTTGGACAACTATGATGAGCATATGAAGTTGATCAGTTATAGGTATTTTTATGTATTTGATGAATTATAATGAACATAATGTTTAACTTGAGTGATGGATATTATATCAATGTAATTTTTTATTATGTTTTTGTGTCAAAGTTGAGTGTATAACTCAGAATTCCAAGATAGACTTTATGGTAGTTAGAAGGCCTAATGGTGAGTCGACCTAGTTATGTGGTTCAAGGAGTGAAATGAGTTAAATGGTGTTGGGGACATAAGGTGAGATTATAAATGGTATAATTTAAGAATTTATGAAGTGCTTAATCCATTTTTATAGGCTCAATATGTTCCAATGAGGCCTAAGTGAAATGTGTTCTTAGAGAAGGCCTAATTGCATTAGGTCTCTATTAGGCCTAATGGTGGTTTTAGCTGTCAAGGGTAATGACCGACCTATGTAATTGTTTTTTCACTTATGAATTTTTTTATGATATATTCCAATGGTGATCTAAGTATTTTAGGTTCTTTTCAGACCAATATGGGTTAGATAAAGAGTTAAGTATAAAGAGAAGGTTTAATAGGCCTAATTTGAATAGTTAGAATATTGAGGACTTGAGTGAATGATATGGAGTTTTATAAACCATATATATGGGTTAAGGATAATGAAAGATGAATTTTTATTATTTTATGAATATCTAAAAATATTTATATAGGTGATAAATAAGGTCATTTGACCTAATTCTGCCAAAGAAAGGATTATTGGAGAGAGAAGGATTAATAATCTATTTGAGAAAGATAGAAGAGTGAGAAGAGAAAAATAAGGATTTCATATTAAAATTAGCAAGAAAAAGGTGTTATAAGTTTATTTTAGGTTTAATGTAGCTGAGTTGGTTTTGAGTTACCCAGGGGGTTGGAGCCTCTTTGAAAGTTGGTGCTTGACTAGTGAGGGGTTGGTGCTCCTTGTTAGGTTGGTGTCTCACGAAAAGTTTAATTCATTTATTATAGGACTATCATCCAAGTTTTACATCAATGGGTTTTATCCTCTCACATATATTCTATGTTCTAATGTTGTGTTCTTTCATAGATACTTGTTTATGCATTAACTAATGTATGTATGTGAATAAATGATTCATGGATGTTAAGTGAAATTGAAGGATTTTTTTAAGGAAACTAATTCAACCCAAATCTTAGTATCTATAATTACAATATAATATACTTCTCACCTTCTAATTTGTACTTTCATAAGGTAAAAAGTACCACAAAATGTCTCATAAAAACAACATACTTAAAAAATGGTTTTTTTCAATCCAATGCAAGATAAAAGTATAAACTAAGTAGCTAAAATCAATACTAAAAAGAGAACAAATGAAAATGCCAACAAACCAAAATTGAATACAAACAATAAAATTTAGACCTCCAATGTTTAATAAAATTTCAAAATAGCAAATGGATAAGCAACATTAAATCTCAAAAAAAGGTAAACCATAAAAATATGATTGAAAATCAACTTATAAATCCAAATCAATAACTAAAATAAATAAGATACATCAAGTGGGAAATTCATAATTTCAAACATAATATTACTAAATAATGTTGATTTAGAAGGCCACCAAAATGGAGTAAATTGCTAAATTATTCATGACCTTGAAAAAATGAATTTTGTACCCTTACATGGTATGAAGTGTGCATAAGAACTCAAATTTTAAAATAATGATACACACTTACCAACGTATAAGTGAAACATATCAAAACATGTTTCTCCTAATAGGAGAAAATCTTAAGACACATAGAGTAATCATGCAACTCTAATTTCATAACATCTCTAGCCAACATGAAGTAGAGGAATTTATCCTAAAAATTTTTGGGAATGTAGATAAATTAGTAAAAAAGGGTACGTGGATATGATTAGAAATAACATGTAATTTATCATAATATAAAATATAAATCTACTCAAAGGACATATGTTGTTGTCACTTGATAATGATATAAGTATACTATGAGCTAAAATTTAACAAAATATCTTACCTTATAATGAATGGATGGATGGGATATCAATCTACAAAAAAATAAACCTAACATGGTATAAACTACTAATAAACCTAATGCATTCCTCCACTATCAGGAGGTTTATAACCAATTAAGGGTGTCATTAATTTATGATGGGTTGCTAGGATCCATTCCCATAAAATTAATGTGCCTAATGTAAAATATGTCCAACAAATAGGTTCACACTTTCCCAAGTTAGAAACATATTATGCTCACACAAAACCCACTACACATAACATAAGTGACCTTTGTGATTTGGCTAAAATGCAAAGATTTTTTGTTGTAAACAAGGAATTTAAATATAAGGTGATCAATTAGGTTGAAATATCTCTTATTCATGAAATTCATGAGCTACTCTAGATACTAACCTACCCAACTTGATATATATTAATCACTCATAATTCTTAGTTGAAGGAATCTAAAACTAACTTTATGAAGGGTAAAAGTGCTTCCTAAAGACACATAATTATACTAAAAATATCCTTATCAAAAATTATCTTCAAAAAAATTCAAATTTTACAAGATTCATGTGTCATACTTTATATGGTTACCTAGAATTAAAACCTCTCCAATAAGGACCAAGTCCAAAATACAATCACACTCTCTCAGGTATTCCAAACATCTCATTAATTAGTCAATGAAAAATTTATAAATAAATGGAGTACAAAACACAATGAGTTAAGTTATAGGTGAAAATTATATGTAAATATAAAAATAACACCACTCTACATAAAATACTCATAGGAATTAAATTTCCAATAATCATGGATGTGAAACACGTTCACTCCTCATCAAGCCATACACTAGGATTAATCCAAGAGGATCTACACACTGATACAATAAAATGGTTTGACACCCTATTATATGTTGGAGAATTTTCAATGACATCATGGTGATTTCATGTATGTTTCTTGGTGATTGGATGAATTTATTTCATAGTCTATGTGATAATGACAAAGTGTGTAATGTGTTTGTCCTAGTATGCTTGAATTTGGCTTGGTTGATATTTAGTTTTGAAATTGTAATATATGTTCAAGGATGAGTATGGTGTATTTATAATGTGAAATATTTCCTATAATAAGTTTTATATTCTTTGAATTTTTGTGTTCATGAGTGTATTTCATCTGGTTAATCATTGTTTTCATCTAGACATTTTAGATCTAGTGGTATAAAATATGAGTAGGCAGTTTACTGACATCACTATTACCACATGTGGATGAGTCTAGGAGAGTTGGTAATATGGTTGTGATCACATTATTTATTTTTTATATGATAAAATTATAAATTCATAGAATGAATCACATATAAATATATGTGTGTGAAAAGTTGAGCTCCTAGGCATTTTGATAGTCTTTTCCCATACTTAGCCAAATTTGCAATGTGGCAAGAAGCGCTGAGTAAGCATATTGATGTAGTTATATATCACATGTGTGTATGTTTCATTATAATTTGATCATATGGGTTTTATAAATTTTATTCTTGGTTTATTTTCACTAAATTTTAGGTCAAGTGATGAAGCACATCAAAATCTATGCATGTGTAAAGTTGGCCTTTCTGGATAGTTCTAGGCATAAGTTAGCTCTGTGATAGGTAAATCTAAGGATAAATTTTAATGTTGTTATATCTCACATGAATGAGTTTTTTAGTAATGTTTTTACACATGGTTTGATTATCCTATATGAGGAAATCATATGGTCCAAATTTTAAATCATGCATCTAAGCACAACAAAAGTTATTGAGGCTCAAAGTTGGCCTTCTAAAAAGATAGCAATGGTCCCCATACTTAGTCTATTTTAAACGATGTTAAAGTTAGGACCAGATGGAGATATAATGGCTCATGATAAATAATACATTGAAGATATATAGTTCATATAAATTGAAATAGGTCAAAGTTTTCTTTGGTTAATGAAGTTAAAGATCGGGCTTCTTTTGAGATCCAATGGCTCACAAAAATTTATACAAATCAAGATCAATGGTGCATGTTGATTGGAATGAGTAAAATTTATCAATGATTAATAGTATAAATAATTATAAGGAATGTTATTTTTCTAAGTATAATTATCACAATGGTTTTTAAAAAGATAAAATGGTAAGTGCTATAGGATAAAGACATGGATGATCCAAAGAAATCAATGGTGCACATTGAGTCAATATTGTAAGATTTCACAAGATGAGGTCAACTATTCAAGGTTTAACATTTATTAGTGGTGAAATATGAGTTAAAGTTATAGCTTTGTAAAATGATATCTATGGTGTGTGATTGATCTAAATTAGTGAAGACATAAGATGTGAGCATAATGTTTGATGTTTAACTATGACCATTTGAATTCAAATATTTGAATTTAACAAATGAAAGACCAATGCCCTATTTTTGAGCCATAAATTTTGATCTATTTAGAATTTTACCATGGTGTAAAAATTTAATTTGAATCATTGAGTGTTTATATAGACAAATATATTTGGCTCCAAAGTTGAATGTGTGTTTGATTGTATTTTACAAGTAACCAGAGAAGGGTAATTGAGCTTGTTCTAATGTTGTTTCAATGTTTAATGATGAATTTTATATTGAATCATTTTTTATAATCCATGAGTATAATATGTGTTAATTATGAAGGTTTCACCAATCATATGCAGTATGAACAAAGGTTTAAATGTTGACTTTGTGTTCGTTCATGGTGACTGTGTGTATAAAAGTGTTTGAGCTAATTGTGCTTATGTAGAAGGGTAGTGTGATGGTTATTAGAATTTAAGGAGGACCTATATATAATTTTAAATGTGTCCATGAGTTTTAAAGTATTCCTATGTTATTTTTCTCAAAGAAGTGTTAAAGAGGTGAATGGATCTCTATAGGACCTAGAGGTGACTTATGCTTATTTGAAAGAGAGTTATGGTTAAGTGTGACCCATGTAAGATGACTTAAGGGTGAAGGAATGTGTTATGTATGATAATAAATATTTTTATATTGATAATCATGATATCTATATAAATGTTGAAACTAAATATGTTGGTTTTTAGACTTTAGATAAGAGTCGTGCAAGGTGTGGATGTGAGAGTTGTGGAATGAAGGAGAAGAAGATGTGCCCAATGGATGGGTTGATAAGAAGAGAAAATTTCTGACTTGTGTATATATTTTAGGTCATATTTATTATGTTATAATATTTATCTTTTAGTTTTGGATATGTAAAGAGTTCTAAGTGTGCATATGAGGAGAGTTTGAGTGAAGAAGGAGAGAGATTGTGGCATGTCTATGTGAGAGGCATGTATGAGATAGAGAGGGAGTTTGTGTAGGGTTATATAATAATAGATCCATCATGAAGTGTTTAATACATCAATACTAAGGTGAAGGTGTCTAAAGGAGGGTCTAAAGGACTTGATCTTCCTTAGGGGTAGTTGATCCTTGAGAAATAGGTGTTTCACTAATGGTCTTTGGTGAGGAGGATTTGATCAAGGTTTTTAGGTATAAAGGACTTGACCAGTCTCTTGTTTTTAATCTATTATAGGAAAATTATCCCATGTGTTTTATGCTTGAGAGTGGGTTTTATTCCCCATAAGGGTTTCTCATAGGAACTATGTGTTATGTGTTTGATCTTGTGTATGCATTGAATAAATGATCTCTTTTGTTAATGTTGCTTGATCAAGTGGGTATATCCTAATTGAATAATAGTTTGAAAGGTTTTGAATTAAAATTTAAATATATGGGATCATTAATTAACCCACCTTAGTGATTATACCTCTAGCATTGAAAACATTGAAACATTGAAGAGGTCATTGATATGAATCCAATGCATTTTGAATGGGGTCAAATGGAATTTGTATGTGAAATTTATGACCTATTGAAGAAACCAAGGTACAATGATGATGTTATCTTGGTGACCAGACGTGTACCAATGGCCCAACAAAGGATTGACCCACTTACCAATAGTATTTTGACACATGGAACGTCCAAAAACAAGTCCTTGATATATGTTATGAGTTTCAAGAAAATATTGGTATTAATACCAATTCATATGGTGTTGAAACTTTTACTAAAAAATTATTATTAAAAAACCCTCTTAATATGGGATTAAATCCACCCAAAATGTATGGAAGCTTTATACAAGACTAAAAACAAGGCAATGGACAACATATTGGATAACTATATAAGAATTCAACCCATGAAACAAGGGCCTTGGGAGCATTATAAAAGGTTAATTATTTCATTTGAAAAACATATACATGGAGAGAAGAAAACATTTTTTTAGCCTTTGAAGGATAGAAAGTAAGAAACAAGTAAACACCCTTTTATGTAGGAAGAACAACTACCATATACGAGATTATTTCAGAGACTTATTAAAGGTAGAATAGGGGTTATTTTTGCAAACCAGTCACATTTTGGTGTAAATAGTATACACAAAGTGTATTTTACACCATTTAATAGATTGATTCAAGTGCTTTTAGGTCTTGGAGATGTATCCCATAAAAGGGTGAACTTCGTTATCAATTTAGTTTGAATTTTATATATTTATAATCTTTTAATTGATTTTTTTAATTACTGTTGACATTGATTTTAATAAAATTATCCAATTTCACATAAAAGGACATAAAAATGAGAAAATATTTGAGTATCTAAAACTGCTAAGTAGTGAATTTTTTGCATTAACTAACAATTCAAATCAAGTTTTATATTAGAGCATTGGATTAGGGATATTTTAACATGGTTTTTGGATTTGCAAGCTTCTATTTTACATGATAACTAGGTCTAATTCAAAGTGAGGATAGGGATTACTTGAAGAGTATAGCCCTAAAATTGGTGCAAAATGTGCAAGTCAAGCCATGGATTCTCCTAGAGGAGAACCAAAATCAAAAACAACCTTCCATCAATCCTTTTTTGAGATGAAGAGAATGGTGGAAAACTTTTACCATGGAAGGAAGAAGAATATAAAAGGTCAACATGAAGGTAAACAAGAGGAATAACCCTTAACCAGTGGTAGGGGTAAATGAGAAGAATCTCCTAAATCTCCTCCATCTAAACCTTCTCCTTCTTTCTTTGATGATAAGAAAAAGAAAGTTCTATATTTTATTTAATCTAAGGTTAAGCTAGATGTAAAGTTTGATTTGACAATTTATAATGGAGATATTATTGTATAAAAGCTGTATCATTAGATCAAGTAGATTGAAGTATATAGTAGGGTTCAGAGGATTGATGATGAAGAAGAAAAAATTAGCTAGAAAATATATAGTAGGGTGGTATGCCACTTATTTGGTGGGAGAGTAAGACACAAGAGGATCTCCTTAAGCATGGTAAAGTGGTTTATTCTTTGGCTGATTTTGTTTTTGTATTAAAATTTTGATTTTATCCATTATTATATATACAACAAGATATTATGGATTATCAAAATGTAAGGAAATAATATGGTTAGAGTTTACAATATTATACTCAAGACACTATAAAGTGGTCTTTGGTGTTAGGTATTCCTCTTTATATTAAAGAGACTCTTTTGAAATATATTGGTGGGTTACAAAGTTACATAAGGCATATATTCCTTATGTTTAACCCCATTAATCTTGATGAAGTCTATGTCCAAGCTAATATTGAATTAAGGGATAAAGTAACTAAGGATGGGGAAAACTTCACAAAGAAGCCTAGTAAACCACTTGAAATCAAAGGTAAAGGAAAGGATAATATGAAACATACGTCCATGGTTAAGAATGAATATGAGAATCCTTTTTTATTTCATTTCAAGAGAGAATTCTATGAAGATGATAAGTATTGGAATCTCCATCCATAGTATAGGAAAAAATGGCTTGAGAATAAGAAAGGTAAGAAAATTACTACAAAACTAGAATAAGATATTGGCTCTAATTATGGTGAAAAGACCAAGGATACTACCATGGGAATGCAAGATTCATCTTATTCCTTTTCTATCACTGATTTTCTCAATTTTCATTTTTATTTGAATCCTAAATCTATGCATGATGAAAAGAAAATAAATGAGTTGTTCCACATTAGAGTAATTTATATGCACACTAAGATAAATAATCTTTTTGATAGTGGATCTCAAGTTAATCTCATTTATAAAGAAGTTTTGAAAAAATTAAGACTTGAAACTAAAACACATCATAAACCATACCCTTGAGGATGGGTATGTGATGATGCTAAAGTTTACATCACAAAACATGTAGGTTAAAATTTGAAATCACCTCTATGTTTATTGATGAAGTAGAGTTTGATATTTTTGACAAAATCCCATAATATGATAAGTATATCCAAAAAGGACAGAGGAGATGAAGATAAGTTATATGTTGAATAGGGTAAGGAGGAGCTCAAGTCTATCAGGTAGAAGAGGAAAAGGTCTGTCATGGAATCTATTTAGGGTATAGGGAACCATACTAGAAGTGGGGAAAGTAAAATAGAAAATGTAGGGACTAACAAGCTAGTCCTTTATTTTGAGTCCAAGGAATCAGACTAGTTTCTTCTGGCACCTCAATTTTTATCATCTCTTTGTTGGGGTTTTGGTGTCTTTTTAGTTAAAGTCAATAGTTTTGGTTGGTTATTTGGTTTTGTTTCTTTTTATACCACTATTATTTTCTTAAATACCTTTTGGTATCTTTTGTAAGGGAATGGGACCATTTTCCCATCTTTAACCTATCTAATAAAAGAAGTAGAGTTAGATGTGGTTCCACTTTATATTTGTGGTATTGTAATTTTAGTTCTTTATTTGTATTATATAAAATCAATCTTCTATAGGGAAAATAATAAATATTTAATTCTATAAGATGGGATTGAATACATTATTATAGCCTATCAAATAAAAGCAAACCTATCACTAATATATGTAGGATAGATGAAAATTCTTGTCAATGAAAGTATGAATTTTGTAATCATGATTGTAAAATATAAGGATGATGATAAATCCAAGGCCCTAATAGGTTGTGATCCTAAACATAGAAATGAAATAGTTAAGATTGTGTCTAACTATAAAGATGTTTTTAAATATTTTCAAGGTTTACCTCATAAAATACATATTCAACATGAGATACAAATGCAACAAGATGTACCTCTTCCTAATATTGGCATGTACAATTTATCCGTGGTAAAAAATGAATAAATAAAGAAGTGAGTTCGAGAGTTTCTTGACAGAGAGGTAATATGGTCAAACATTTCTCCATGTGGTTAGTCAATTGTCTTGATGCCAAAAATATATGGAACTTGGTGGATGTGTATAAATTTCTATGCATCAAACAAGATTACAATGAAAAAATACTACCCTCTTCCTTGTATTGATGATATTATAGATCAATTTAAATTATTTTCTTGTTTCAATAAGTTAGACTTAATAAGTGGTTATCTCCATGTTATAATTAGTGAAGGTGATATTTGGAAAATTGCTTTCAAAACTAAGAAAGCCTTTTTGAGTGGATTATTATGCTTTTTGGAAATTTTAACGCTTCCACCACTTTCATGCAGGTTATGAATGATGCATTTTTTCAATTCATATATGATTTTGTAATAGTATACTTAAATCATATTTTTATCTTTAGTCAAAATTGGGAAGATTGCTTACAACATACTAATAAAGTCTTAGAATTTTTTCAAAGTGATAAATTGTATCTAAAGATATCTAAATATAAATTTGGAAAAAAAAATATTTAGTATATTCATCATATGTTATAGGGGATGGTAAACTAAAAATTAATCTATCTAAATTTAAACCCATAATTAAAAGGCCAAATCCTAATGATTTTACCATAATTATAAGATTCTTAGTAGAATTCTAATATTAGAGGAAATTTATTACTAGTTTTTCATTGATTTCATCTCCTTTGCATGCTTTGAAAAGTACTAAGAAAGTATTTTGATGGGGAGGAAATCATAAAAAATCCTTTGACATGATGAAAGAAAAGATAAGCACAACCTCAGTGTTAGCACTTCTATATTTTCAACAACCATTAAATATTTAAATTGATGCAAATGATCACACCATGGGTGTAATTTTGATACAAAGGTGAAATAATATTTTTTACCATTCTAAAACCTTCAAGAGTGTTGTTAAAGGATATCCTAATTATGATAAAGATTTATGTGTTTTGGTTCAAAGTGTGAAAAAATTAAATCATTACTTCATGGTCAAAGAGACGATCATCCATATAGATTAATATCCTTTATAATATCTCCAATCACATTCAAAGCTTCATTAGTCAAGGCACTTTTGTTGGATGAGATTTTTGAAACAATTTAATCTTATGATTAGGTATAAAAAGGCACATAAAACAAGGTAGTTGATATGATTTCAAGACCTCCTATTATTGCATTTATTCTCTTATAGCATAGTTATTTGATGAATGAAAGTTATAAGGAATAATATCATAGAGATGATGATTTTAAGGATGTATATGAAGATCTAACACATGGAAAGTAGGTAGAAGAATTAAAATATCAATGTATGATGGATTACTATATCATCTTGTTAATTTATGCATTATGAAAGATAAAATACTCCATGTGATTATAAAAGATAAAATACTCCATGTGATTATAAAATCACATACTTATCTTTTTCCAGATCATTTTAGCATTGGGAAAATAGTTACACAGTTGCAAATATTTTTTTAATAGCCTCAAATGTATGAAATTGTATCCAAATATGTTAAAGGTTATATTATTTATACCACTAGCAAGCCTAGTAATAGGAAGTTGGGATTTTATGTCCCACTTTCCATACCAACCTATCTATGGGATAGTGTTTCTATGGAATTTTTGGGTGGCTTGCATATGTATAAAAAACATGACTATTTATATGTGGTTTTGGATAGATTATGCAAAATGTGTGTTTTGTTTCCCTAGAAGAAAACTATCACATGTGAGGAGACTACAAACTTGTTCTTCAAAAATGTCTGGGTTTATTTGGTTTATCCACATCCATCATTTGTAATGAATATTCTCAATTAATTTAGAATTTTTGGTCAGCTTTGTGGGACATGGACATAAAAATCAATAAGAGCACTACATTTCATACACAAACCAATGGTCAAACATAAGTGGTCAAATATATAATTTCATTTGATCCAAGTGAATTTCATTAATTATCTCGATATTTGTGTTGAATAAATATGTTATGCACAACATGCTTACAATCATGCCATACATTCTTTTGTATAGAAGTCTCCTTTTGAGACTTAATTTGGTTATTTTTGTAAGTCATATTTGAACTTATATTTTTGAAAATATTCCATGTGGGAAGGATAAAATGATGTATATAAATAAAAATAAATCATCCAAAATATCCAATTGGTTCATCAAGCTATCCAATATCAATTAGAGAAGGGCTGAGCCAAGTATAAGGCTAGGCATGATAAGCATCAAGTTGATCACCACTTCCAAGTTGGTTATCTAATTTGGATTCATATAAGTAACATATAAAATGAGAAGGTAAAAGTCTCAAATCAATTAGGTATGTCCCATTTAAATTTTTTGAGAAGATTGGTAATAATGTTGTTTGGTTATAACTACCACCTTACATGTAGATGTATTCAATTATAAATGTTAAAAAATAGAAATTGTATGAACCACCTATGATCATAGGTCGAGGTAAAATTATTTTAGGACCCCCTATGTATGATTTATATCTTGAATATCTTAATGAGTTTTAGGAAGATATGATTCTTAAAAAGAATACAAGGATGTTATGAAGAGGATATGTTGAATACCTACAAATCGGCCTAAAAGGAATAAATCCAAGAAAGGTAAGATGTATGGAAACCAAAAAATTGAGTGAGTTGTATACTTTTGGTGGTCCAAAATATTGTTAGTGTGAAAAATACACTTTTTATATACTATTTACACCAAGGATGGCCCATACCTCACAAACTTGCAAGGGTGTGATATGGTTTCAAAATAGAGAAACTACAAGCCCCAAGAATAAACATGTATGTCCAAGAAGGTACCACATGCCACTAAATTATGCATGAATTTATAAAACACATACTAAATAAATTAAGAAATTATCAAAATGAAAGAAAAATATTCACCTATAAAATGGTTGATAAATAAAATAAATTTGATGTCATAATCTAAACTAAACCACATGCTCTAAGAAATAAACATAAATGATATAAAATTAATATAATAAACCTATCATGATCATGTTTAAGTGAACATGAGGCACACCTAATTAGGGTTTAAGGGTAATTATAGGCCCAAAATAAATTTCCCTATCATCAATGCCATCAATCCTCTTATGAAACCCAATCAACTAGGTGTCACCACCATGGAATAATGCTTCTCTAATAGGAGACAAGGATGAGACTCCCTACACTAAAAAGAACTCATTATTTATTTAATACATCAATCATAAAAATATGTTCCAAAATTAGTAGGTAAATAAAACCTTTAGATTAATAAGTAACAACATGTCCCTCTTGAGGATCCCTACTAACAAGGTTTTCTTTAAAGCACTAGTTGATTCAACACATGGTTATTATCAATATAAAGAATTTTATGAAAGGGGTCATAAGATCAAACAGGTTGATGACCATAACATTCATATATCAACCTAAAAACTAGATCCATATGTCTTTGTTATTAATAAAACATGTAATAAGAGGAAATAATACCACTCTAAAAAATTCATGACTTAATGAAGTCACTGATCCCATTTATTTAGTGTTAAATGACACACAAGGATCACATGTTCCTCTTAAACCATCATCAATGATTAAATCAAATATAAATTCATTATGTCATTTTGTTACCAACAAGTTATAAATTAATACTAAAAATTATATACAAATCACTTACTATAAGGATAGGTGAAAATAATGTGATCCACATGAGGTTACCCAAAAAGGCCTTCTCTATGGAATGATTAGTCCATCACACTAGGTGATTAAAAAATATTTAAAAAATCCTATGTACATGGATAGGGTTCAAGAAAAACCTCATGTATTACACAATAAGGATATTGGTCCATTTCATTCTAGGTGATTATTTGACTATGAATGTATTCTAGAAGTGGATATCAAACAAAAGTAAGCATGTGATTTGTTTTATTTAGGAATAATATCTCTATTCATATAAGGCTAGTTTTATCAATCTAGGTTAATATCACTAGTTGATATTAAATTGTGTATAAATTAGGTATTGTGACCATACAATCACATTCATATATCTTTTTATGATTTGTATATGTGATCCCAAACCCTGATGTTATGTGTAACTTATAAACAAGTCTACTTTTCCTTGAAACCCTAGGTGTGTGTATAAGGGATAGAGATTTGAAAAAATATGGAAAGTGTAATGGGATAATATGACCCCAATCACACCAATTTTAATTTTTAACATTACCTATTTATCCAACACTCTTATCAAATAAATCAACTAGTGACATGTAGTTATCCCACCAAGTGTGATTGTGTAATTGTGCACCTTCAATATATGTATGCAACTAATGAT
Source organism: Torreya grandis (assembly GCA_037957365.1). Taxonomy (NCBI): domain Eukaryota; kingdom Viridiplantae; phylum Streptophyta; class Pinopsida; order Cupressales; family Taxaceae; genus Torreya; species Torreya grandis. The sequence goes on along the minus strand of JARHVA010000511.1, from coordinate 4,407,521 downwards.
TTTAATTTTATACTTCATAATGTTTGATTTTAATTGGATTTAGTTTGATTCGCAATTTAACTTTGAATAATCTTAGTGACACATTTAAAATTTATAAAGAATAGTGAAGAGTTGCGTAATGTATAATACTATATATATGTGTGTTAGATAAGTGCCAAGTCCTTTTTGAATGTTACCCTTATTTATTTATATATGAGTCTAATTGTGTCATTTATCATGATAATAAAAAATTAGGAAAATAATTTTACCCTATGGAGAAATATGTTGCTAGGAGAGGGTTGGTTTCAACCAAGTAAGGTCAGTATTGGCTAGTGATACTAACCAAAACTATTGGAACCAACCTGTGTATAAGTAGACTAAACTAAAGGTTTGGAGATGTATATACATGATATATAATAGGTTTTAAATATATCATGTGGTTATTATGTGTGTAAGAGTATAAAAAAGTGTCAAATCATAAGATAATATGCAAGTGTGATAAAATGGAGGATTAGGACCTTGTTTATATCCTCAAGTCATGCATGGTAAATATGTCTCAAACTTGTCATTATCAAGTACTTAATATCATATTTAAGTATATAAAAATTCCCCCATATTTTTATATTAATATAATTGATATATTAAAAGGATTTAATGCACCTAAGTGTGTACATCAAACTTTCTATTTGGTATGAAACACTAAATGTGCAAGCTAATCAATATCAAAACCTAGAATCATGTGTAGTCAATGTCCATAGATTGATAATTTTAATCTATTTTTTTAAATTTAATTTTAGACTAAAAAATTAATATTAAAACCATGTATTGGTGAAAACCATGTTTTCATTTAAATTTTTTTGAGATGATGTTTCATTATTTAAACATTGGAGAAACTTGTGATTCCTTTGTCAAGAACATAAAGAATTCAAGTAATTATGCCCAAAATTTAGGTAACTATGAAAAATATTGGGTTTGAAAGACAACATGTCCAAGCCCTAATGAATGTGGGGATAATTATGCAATATAGTAACATAAAAAATATTCAGATAAAAGAGAAAACCATCAGACCATGTGTTTCTCAAAGAAAGTGATTCAACCACTATAGATGGCTTATTGATTCAATTATATAGTTTTGTTTAAGTTTAATACATGTATAAAAAATTCATGATCATAAGGTAATGAAAATTTTTAATACCCACATCATGAATGCAATTTTGACTATATACATTTCCTTAATTTTTATATATGTAAAATAAAATTCATGATCGAATGAGAATGAACAATTTCCATGCCCCCATCATGACCACATATCTAATAAGTGTGAAGTGGAATGACAAAAATTTTCCATTATAATATAAAATGTGATTGTATGAATGTGCATGAAAAAATATCATGCATCATGAATATTAAAATGTGTATATGTTCATGACCCAATATAATGACCCCATAAATCTATATCAACTAATATAGTATGATATGAATGTGTATTCTAAATTTGAGAATTTGTATCTCAAATGAATGTGCATGTGGAGACCTATAAATCATGTTCATATAAATTATATAATATGCACATGCATATGCACCCAAGTTTATTTGAATTTATGCTCAAGTATTTTAAAATTGAGTTCATACACATGGAATATGCCTCTAAAATCTATATCAACATGTCAATATCTATCATGTAACTGAACCATTTGATATTTGAACCATTATGAATATATGAAATTGGTAATATAATATAATTTTATTCTCATGGAAGCTTATTAATCTATACAATCCCACTATAATCCCCCACTTTTTAATGAAGGATGTATCATTTAAATCGCTCATCTCAAAATAATAGTTACATGTATCATGCCATTTATAAACATAACATCATGTAAAAATGTGTAAAATATACCATCATATTAATTTACGTGTTAATAAAGGAATGTTTATGACATATAAAATTTAGGGCATATAAGTTTCGTGTCTAGATAGATTAATCAATTAACAACATAGTATAAGGATATAAGAATAATACTACAAAGTAAAAGTGCATAATATAGATCATGGTAGTACTCAATGTCAACAATCTCAAAGACTTTAAGTGTTAGTGTTACACATAATTTCAAGGTCCAAATACAAGGGACATAAATATATCATAACAAACTAGGCAAATGGCCACACATAAGGATGCATAAATATTTCACGAACAAGGGATGAAAAATATGTCGCATGAAAGAAGACCAAGGACCACACTCAAAGTATATAAATATGTCACTAACAAGGACAAAGATCCACACAAAAGAGACAAGCATAAATTATCCTATCATGTAAGAGGGTAAGAAAATCAATGGATTATAAAACAAGTAAAAACTAGCCTACACCATCCATATGTATCGATATCACATTATGGTATTATAACATATCCATGTTGAATTGTGTAAGATATGCATATATATTAATACATTTTTAAGTCATATAGGTATTTCAACATGGTATAAAAGGTCATAAAAGTATATAGCTTGTAATAGTAAAACCTATGGAATAATATGCCCCTAGTATTGATATGGCCACTAAGTAGAGGAAATTCTAATTTTTTTTGCCGATATGTAATATGTATGTCTTTCATTACAATTATATATCATGAAATTTATATTTATATGAAAATAATATGCCATATACCAAACATGTGATAAATAATAGATGGAAGAATGTAATCTAGTAATCATGTCATACTCAAGTCCTAGTTTATTGTATGAATATTTTGAAGGTTTTTGTATTTTCTTGGTTATTTGGTTATTTTATATTTTTTTTTTATGTTTGAGGTTTTGAAAAGGAAGGCCAAAAGTAAATGGTTTCAAAAATATAAGAATGGGAGGGATTCAAACAATAATTAACATATGTCAGGAATAATGTGTACTATATGTAATAACATGACTCTATAGAGAAATTGAAATTGATAAATATGACCCCAATGTATATGTAAATCAAAATAATGTATTTTAATAGTTTATGTGGAGGTAAAGATCATCATGCCCCTAGTTGGAAAGAATAAATTTGTGCTCATGTAATATGCATATATAAATGTATGTGATCATGTAAACTCAATGTAGGCCATAAAATTATAAGTAGTAAATATGGAAGTGTAAACAAGTAACATGCCAAAAATTATGTGAATTATATAAGTGTCATAGATGTATAGATAGGATAACAATCAAGGGACAAGGACCAAGTGAAAATAAATACAAGGGATATAATCATGGTCTATGTACACATAAATGAACACATGCATGTAGAAATAGAATATTAAACTAGATGAATAGTCATAAAAAAATCATTAAGTTATGTTCAATATATAACACTAAAATTTAACTATGATGTGTTCAATGGGACCCTCCTATGGAGTTCTTACATAAAATTGTGATCTCCTACTAAGTTTTATGTAAAATCAGAAATTAGAATGTGGTGTTGATTTGTATCTCCTATATCATCTACTTAAGAAATATTTTATACTTGGTTTTTTTGTTCTAAAGAAGCTTCCTATCATGGAATGGTAATATTCATGCCTTCATGCTCAAATTTAACATAGTAATGACCTTTATCTAGTGTTTCCCCCATTGATCTTAGCTATGATTTTCCTACTTTTGAATCATATTAATCTAAATTATGGTCAATTTGAAATATACCAAAACATGTTTTAAATCCAAGTGTTACTAGAAACACAATGGATAAAATGAAGTGTTGAGGCTCAACAATATTACCTAAGTTTTGATTGTCATACACGATTTATTACAGAAGTGTCATGTTGCATATATTGAATTCATGAAAATATGTAATCTTGAAATTAGTGAATTTATTACGATTAATGTAAGGACTAATAATAAAAGGTTATATATATGAGGAATTATTTTTATTTGTCTCATTTTGTATCACTCTTGTGACATTATCCTTTTGAGTACATATTAATTTTTAATTTTTTTTTATGAGATACCTTTTCTTAATGATGTTTTTTTGTTTTTGAAACTTCTCTTTTAGTGATTATTCTTTTAGTAACTTTTCATTTTTAATTTTTTCCCTTTGTAACCTTTGTTTACTTTATTGTTACCTTTATGACCTTATTCTAATTTTTCCTTTTGTAACCATTGTTGTTCTAATATTTCATTTTGTAATATTATTTTTGCACCTATTCCTTAGAAAATGCCATCATAATGTAAGTAAGTTACTTAATTTTAGAATTTATTTTTGAATCAGGTAACAATTTAGTGGATTTAACTAGTAAAATATCACCACTATCAATGATACATTATATTTAATCTTCAAATTCAAAAAAATATCCATATGATGTCTATGAATTATATGATACGCATAATAGTATTTTAATTTCCTTAGAGTTTTCATAAGAGGTAATTTAATCAAATTGTTTTGAAGCATTTACCTAAGAATATCAATTTAAATCTTATTATCCTTATGTACTCTTTTTGAATATATATATATATATATATATATATATATATATATATATATACATACATATACATACATACATACATATATTGTGGCTTCCAAGATTGAGATTAAATATTTTGAGGCAAAACATATTGGGATAGAGATGTAGATATATGATTAACACTTGCATGCTTTGGATTTTCTATATATGTGATCTTTTTTTCAAATGAAATTCATTTTTTATTTTTAAACTCCTATATAGATGTTCTCATAGTGAATATTTGACGTTTAATATATTCACAAGCACATTCCCTTGGTAATTATCATTGAATACACATACAAATACCATCAAGTGGGTTTGTGGGTGGTGAATGGGGATAAGGAGGAACATTTAGATGACCTCTATTTTATACTATAAGATGCTCTCCTCAATTTTTTAGATAGTGAAAACATGGACCTCATTAAATGGAAATCATATGTCACAACCTTGAGGAAAGGTGTAAGTAGATAAAAATCTATAGTAGGAGAGTGGTTAGGATTTTATGATTGGATATACACACACTATTATACATTATTAGACATGTGTTTTTTTAGACCACTTTTAGTTACTTTTGTATTTTTATGTGCCACTAAATCATTTTAAAGTGTATTACCATATTAAATGGTAAAAATATTGGCTTTAATAAAGTCTTGAATCTTAATCCTTAATTAATGACATCTATTTTTAGAATATGCATTGGTGATAATCATAATGTTCATGAACATGGAATCCCTTATCTTGAGGCATATTAATATCAAAATTTTATGGTGGTTAGAAAGACACAAGTTCAAATAAAATTATCCTTGTTAATAACACAAGAGGAGATTTAGAAAATAATTTTAATTGACTCATTTTTTAGTGGTATGAGATGACAAAGAATCCATAAGATGAGACATAGTAAGCTATTGGGAGTGAATGAGCATAGAAAAATTACTAAATTTTAGGATGCCAAGGAATAATAGTATAAGGATTACTAATAAGATAAGTGAAAAATTAGGTGATTGATGAATCAAATCTAAAAATTATATCTTGACATAAAATTATAAAACCCTTAAAAGAGAATAAAATCCTAAATGTGTATAGAGGGTAAATATATGTCTCAAAAAGGGTTAGTTAAAGAACCAACTACCCTGAGAGAGCCATTATGAATTTCTGGGAAACAAAAGAGGTTTTTAGTAAAAATTAGTAAATAGAGGAAATATCATATTTTTTTGATAATATATATGCCCTTCATCCTCTAGGACAAATTTACTAAATATAATAATTTACAATTTAAAAAAAATGTGTACAGTATTTTGGTGAATAGAAATAGGTTTTTTATCCACTCAATATGATTATGAAAAACCTTAGAGATCCATTTTGATCCAAATATCAACAATTCAAGGATAAACCTAATTGAGGAAACCCTTATAGGATAATGAGTATGAAACCCTAGGGATATATATATATATATATATATATATATATATATATATATATATATATATATATATATATATATATATATATATATATATATATATATATATATATATATATATATATATATATGATTTTTATAGATGGAAAGGGGAAATAAAAATTAGGTATGAAAATAAAAACCTAAGTCTAAAATTTAAATCCCTAATGGTAATCTAGGGTTTGGCATGGTTAAATATGTGTACAAGTTAACCAATATGTTTTAACTTAATTTGGTTTTAAAACCCCTAATAGGATATAAACTTTAAATGTAATTTGAATTGATAAATAGATATTAAAGCATACATCTGAATGTAAAAAACTAAAATTAATTAAAATGATTTGACAAGTGGAATATGATAAATATAGTAAATAAAATAAAGTTATGAATAATTATATTCTATAGTTGTTTGTGTAATTGTGGCTATATTTTGGAAGTTCTTATTAGCTAAAGAGGCCTATACTCATTTAGTTTAGGAATAATATCTCTATTTGCATAGGGTTAGTTTCATTGGCCTAGGTTATTATTATTGGTCGATATTGAAATATAAATAAATGAGGGACTATGACCATATGGTTATCTTTTAATATCTCTATATGATATGTATGTGCAATCCCAAACCTTGATGATGTATGTAATTGTAAAAATTAGTTTCATTTCCCTTGAAACCCTAGGTGCTCTTGTGAGGGATATAAACTTGTTAAAAAAATGAAAATGTAATGAGATAAGCTAACCAAAATCATCCCTACTTTATGATTGACTATTGCCTATGTATCTGATATTTTAAGGAGGGAAATCCATAAACATATAGTTCTTCCACCTAGTGTGATTGTAAAATTGTGGTCATTTGCTATATGTATGTAACTAATGATTTGGATTTGGTAATTGAAAATGTTTGATTTGAATTATATTTAATATGATTTAGGATTTTATTTTGATTTATACTAGTGAAATATTCACAATTTGGGAAGAATAGGGAAAAAATTTCAATGTGAAATATTGTATAGATGTGTGCTAGAAAAGTTCCATGTCCCTTTCGAAGGAGACCATGAATTGTTTATATATGATTCCAATTGGGTAATTTATCATGACACAAACACACTATTAAAGTGGGTAGACACTAAGTAAATGTTTGAATTTTAAAATTATCTATTCTTAGACAGGGTCCATTCTTAATAGATTTGGTCAGTATCAATTGGCCATACTTGCTAAAATTGATAGAATTGAGTTATGTACATGTGAATTGAAATAAAGGTTTTCAGATGTATGTATAGGATAATTAGTAGGTTTGAAATATATAGTTATATTCCTATAGTTATGTACTAATATATTAAATGTTAAATTCATAAGATAATATGCAAGTGTAAGAAAATGCCATTTTAGAACCTTTTTTATGTAGTCAAGTAATTCATGGTAAATGTGTGTCAATATTGTCATTATAAAGTACTATTGGAGGTTATAAATTACATCGAAGATAAGGAGAGGAGTGTTCATATCCTAACCTCAAACCTAGTCCATATGGGAATGACCTTAGGATGTGGGTTACCTAATTGTAGGTCAAACCTCTAGATTGTTAATGGGGCTAGCTCCTCAAATTTATCAATTTTGATATATTCCTATAATACCTAATATATTGGGATGAAAAGGGGTGAAGGATATTACATATGAGTGAAAAAATACTCTAAATTGTGTTGATGCACCTAATGATAATTCCACCCACTCACTTAACTTGAACTCTTAATCAAATTATTGGAATATGGATAAAGTAATCACACTACCTTCATTGGATTCTAGGAAATAGTGTTTCACCTAGAGGTCAATTTTATTATCTTAAGTAGGATGGAAATGAGGATAAGGCCTGATTAAAGGAACTTATAGTTAGAAATACACATCAATCTAGAGACATCAACATCAAAACACACTAGATGACCTATAAGGAAGGTATGTTAGTACTTAGGTGGAACTTTGACCTAAACAAGGAGGATAAAAATAATATTACATATCAGAAAGTATAATAAAATAGGTATAGATAATTAATAAATAGTTTCAATTATTCTATTCATTCATCTAATAGGTGTACAAGTATAAGTACTGGCAGTGTCTTCCATACCAGCTTGATGAACATAATGCAAGGATAAAAGCCTTCAATATATAGAATAAAAAGAGAGAATAAGTGAGTAATTTGGAATGGAAAATTTTTTAAGGGTTCATGAATGACCAAGATCCACTTAATCTTATAGTTTCATTAGTTATTTAGCTCTTCTTCCACTTTTTCTCCATGCATTGATATTCCTTAATTAGCCCCTTAGGCATTAAAAGTGAAGTGGAATGTGTTGAGTTAGCTTAAATTAAATTTTCTAAGGGTTGAAATTACTCAAAATATCCTTTAACTCCTCCCAATGGTATTTATGTAGCATACATGGGTGTACTTAGGCCTCCTAAGAAGCATTAATCAAACTATTAGTCCTTGTGCATGTGGTCCAAGCCTTGAAACTACATCCACCTTATGTGATGGCCTTGAAATTATCTCTAAAAATTAAAAAAATCAGTTAAATGAAAATAAAAATTCATTTACTTCCTTTATCATCCCTTCCATGCCAAAATTGAGCTCATTTGGTTAACTAAATAGGCCAATTAGACCTAATTGCCCAAGTATTAGTGAATGTATACCATTAGAGACCTATAAGGGAGCTTGTGAAATTTTAAAAAACATGATATTCATAACTATAAAACACCTTACATCATTTCATAAACTCTCCTCTTCAAAGAACACCTATAATTTTGCCTTCCCTAGTTGACTAAGCCAATCTTCTTCAATCACTAACAGACTGGCTATTTTGAAATAGGTTGCAGAGGCATTTATAAATATATTTTTATTAATATGATGAATTGATGGGATATATAAAATACCAAAACATCATATCCATCCATTGGGAGCTCCTAACATAATTCTACAACCTCCTTTATGCTCAAAATCCTATAAAAGTACATAATTTTTACACTTCCATACCATGTTTGTACAATCAGGTACCATGGGTAGATTTATATCTAAGTGAAATTGATATTACATAATATTAATATATAATTACATGGTGATAGGATGATAAACCACCATGTTTTATAATATTGGGTCTGTATATGGTTGTAGGGATGTTTATGGCTATCTAAGAGTCTTAATGATGGTTCATGAAGTACGAAAGTCCAATTCTAAAAAAAATCCATTTATGTCAAGGGAATTGACATGATTACCTTCCATAATTTTTTTGGGTTCCCATTAAAATGGTGGATGAAGATATGAATGTTAGAAGGTGACCCTAGGGTAGTATGTAAGCCATTTTTGAGTGATTAATTTCTTAACCTTTGTTCATAAAGATCTGCCTCCTAATTATAATCAATATATCATGTATATTTATCCCATGGGGAGAATAAAAATTCCCTAGGAAAATTTTATTTGAGTGTGCATGTGGTGGAGTAGGTGAGGAATTGAATATTACCTTTAAACTATCTATGTGTAAACTAACTAGTTTAAGCATGGTTTGAATAAACTTATACCAATATATTCACCTCCTAGCACTTGGAACCTAATTTTTAGGTCTCAAATATCTTCATATACCTTACCCTAACCATCCAAAATATTTCAAAGTCTTTGAGGTGTCTCAAGATGACATCAAGTCTCTAAGCAGGACTATATGTTTGACTATGTCATCTCATCCTCAAGGTTCTTGACCATATTAGCTAACTAGTATTATAGAGGGGGTTTTGGAACCTATAAAAACCATAAATTATTAAAAACAAAACCCTTTATAGGTTCCCAATTATCTATGACTTCATATGGCATGAGAGTACCTCTAATCTACTGAGTGATTGACTTAGACAAGCCTTAGTCTGAGACAAAATAATGGGTATACCCACTCTTTTCACTATCCAAGTGAATAAATTATTACCTAATAAGTGTCTTCATGACCATTCCCACAAAATTTTATGGGTTGGTTATTGATACACATGTTTCTAATCACCACTTTGGCAAAAAATGGCTTCTCACTACCTATAAACTGTGTTTGAGCAAGAGAACTCTAAGTATGACCTTCAACATGGTATCTTGAGGTGTTTTGAACTATGGTTATGTTTTTATGTGATTTAAATAATTTTTATACTCGGATGATGGTCTATTAACACTTTTTTCCTTATATACCCTTCCATCCAAGCCTACCTAGTGTTCTTGATTTATTATGCCAGTCTAACCCTAGGGGTCTGCAAGCATATATTTTGAGGTTCCCAAGGGTCCACATCCATCGAATGATATTAAGGAATATAATTAGTCTTCCTTTTGTCTTCTTACATTTATTTCATCTTCTTCCTTCAATTTTGTTGGTGCTCTTAAACTCTTCCCCCTACAACTTACCCTGTTATCTATTGGTATGATGACTATGGGTCTTACTAAGGTGTTACTATAGGTGATCTTGTGAATTTTAAGAGAGATAAATACATGTAAGTTTTAGACTATAATTCATCATTCTTAAAATTTAAGAAAAACCATTATAACCTTACTCTTCTCCTTAATAATCTTGAGCAATAACTCTTACTACACATTCTCTAATGAGCCAAGCAATCATGGTTAAAGGTGATTTGACCTAAATCATGAATTATCCATCAATGATATTTTATAATCCTTATGTTTTATCATATTTATTTATATTATATAAGAATGATTAATATTTTTCCCATCCTCTTAGCTCAACTTTCTTGACATGGAATGTTTACACCTACTAAGGTGGTTGTAGATGAGTATTTAGCCTAACCTGACTGTGTACAGACTTGAGTGTCATGATTTTTAGTGATCAATAGTTAATTAGATATTATAAATATGTTGATAAATTTAATCACCATTTTATAATTCATATATTCTCATAATGTTATCAATTTCCATACCTTTGTATGACATACATAATATCTTCTTATACGTTCTTACTATAGTAACTTCAAGGGTTGCTTGTAGGTGTGATTCTTATGGTGGAAATTCTTGAAGGTATTTACGTCTCTATAATGAATTATATGAGACTCCCTAATCATCACTTATACATTGAAATTCCATAATAATCTTGATAATTCTATGGCACACACTCTCACTCATCTTCCTTCTCATGCCATGGATTGACTAATCAAGGTGGTTGTAGGTTTATTTTTACTTGTATAGGTTAGTTATTGAAATAAATACCTAGAGTGGATTATTATGATATATCCACTTTTAAATCCTCACTATCCATCTTGAAATCATTCATTGTCCTTGTAAACTTGATACCAAAACCTTGACTATCTTTCCAAAACTCTACCACCAAGGAGTGTAAACCATGTTATACAAACTGAGGCCCCAATTATGCCACCTGAGGTCTCAATTATGACACTTGAGGTTAATGTTAAAATATAATTTATTATTTACATATGTAATTAGTTATTTTATTATAACTCATCACGAATTCTCTTTTTTCTCCCCTATATGTCATTGAATAGGTTTCTTTTATCACTCATGAAATCTTCCATTTTTGGTTCCTACTGGTTGTGTCAAACCAATGTAAGAATAGAAAATGGTAATGAGAATATATACAAGGTTAAATTATGGTTATCAATGTGTTTTAATAATTTAATAACTCACATCCACCTTTAAGAGATACATTATTCACTCTAATGAGGTAGGTTTGGGGCAAGAAAACAAGTTAACTTAAAATCCCCAAACTTACCTTAAATTATACTAATAAGGTAATAGGGGTTATTATTATGCCTTCAGACATGCTCTTCATGGATATACTTACTTTGTTTTCTTGGAATATTTGTTTAGTGAATGAATCCACCTCATACCCATTGCATCTTCACCTATATAGACTTCTTGAATCATCCCAAACATCTTACTTGTTGGGGGTAGAAATAATGATTAATATAGGTGATTTAGAATAAGTTTAAAACCTTATCTTATTGACTAAGACATTAACTACCCCTTTTAGGTACTAATATCTTGGTTATATAATGGAACCTACATTATTGACTACAGGACAAAATGGGTCAACCCCCTATAGCCAAAATCTTGTATGGGGGGATTTTATAATGTCATGGAGAATGTTGTAAAGACCCTATAGGATGTTAAGAGTGATTTGAATGACTTATTAAGATCATAGTACTCATCTAGTTCTTCATTGTGTTCACCTAGGAATTTTGGGTCCAGTGGTAAAAAGTGCAAATGGGTAGTTTGGTAAGGCCAAATTTTGCACATGGGAATAAATCAGGGGAAAGTTACCATATGGGTTTGTTCACCTTGGACCTAAGTTCCTATGTGAAAATTCATAGGTCCTCTAATAAAATATAAATTGAGTTATACATGTGAAAATTTGGGCTCCCAATCATTTATGTTAGTTTTCCCATACTTAGTCTTTTGAGCTAGGCCATCATGAGATGTCACATAGAAGAAGTTATGAACCAACCTTCTTGAACATTGAATAGATTTACCTAATAATATCCTAGGACCATCACATCAAATGTGTTCATAATTTTTTGCAATAAGATCATCTATTGAAAATTTGGGACCTCCATATTTCTCACATTTCAAGATCCAAGATTTCAAATTTAGTAAAAAACATAAGATGTTCATGTGAACATCAAGTTAAAGCTCAAGAAAAAATATACCTATGTTTAAATTTTATGATCCATGGGATATATATCATGTTCTATATAATGATGAATGATGGTCGTGCACATGTCAAATTTAAAGATAGAGTACGATAGTCCTTTTGAGATTTAATTTGATGGTCACATGACTGTCAATGATGGTCATGCAAACATCAAATGACATCTCATAGACTATCAATTTTAAGACCATGGACTAGCTATTGACTTTGAAATAGTGGGTCCCATCAAGATTATAGGTCTTCACTTGATTTTATATATCAATATAATAGTATGAGATGAGTCAAATATTTAGAGAGATCAAGGGGTCAACACATAGAACAAGCACATGAAAATATAGACTGAAAGCAAAATCCTAAGTATTAATTCATGTTTAACACATGGCGTAAAGGAGACAAGGTTGAAATTTAAAATAATATCTGAAGGCTCACATTTATTTGTACTTGGTGGATCTGATAGTGTGAGATGATTCAAAGGATCAAGGATCTGAGTCAAGTATTGATGACCAATTAGAGCAAAGGTTGATGAGTAGTTCTGATGGGGAAAAGTAAGAAAAATATATGAATACAAGCTCAATCATGGTTTAGTTATAACCAAATCCAAATGTTTCAAAAGATGCTACTAGAAAAGACATGTAGACTCAAATGGTTTCATCTATGGGACCAACTACCTGAAAAGGACCTCATCCCTCCACTATACACATTATGACAAACTTGTTTGGAGTAGTTTAGATCTAGATAAGGCCCTAATAGATTGATATAGTTTTTCTAACCAAATTGATGCTAGAACCTAGTTTAAATGATTTATTTTACCATTATAGCTATTAGGGAAGATCAAAGAAGGAATATTGTAACTATGTAGAAACTAAAAGTGATGGGGATCAGTTAAATGACTTAAAAGAGCATAATTTATAGAATCAACTGTAACTAGGGCTAAAGCATTTAAATTAATCAATTCCCCTATTGCCAAGGCCCTTATCTATTGAATTAATTCTCTTATAAATATATCCCTTGAGCTATTACAAATGGAGTTCCACTCTAAGTATGATGAAGTCCTACTAGAATGACATCATATTGTTCCTTTTAACATTAATATATTTCTGACTTTTTAGTTTGTAGATAATTGTCTGAGTGTGTAAGTGATGTATGGTGGTGAAAATTGATTACTCTTTATCCTTTTATCTCCTTATATTTTCATGTTTGTGTGATATTTCTATTCTATCAAGTCATATTAAGTGTTGTCAAGTGTATGGTCTTATATTTCAAGTGTACAATGAGATTTAGTGTTTGCAACTAGCCTATGATTCACTTACCTTGGATAGCTCTCATACATCTTTCCTTCATATTTTTATACTCATGTTAGAGTCTAAAGGTCTTGGAAATTAGTTTGTGCATCTTGTTTCTTAGTGTAAGAAAGTATGATGGTCATATGGAATACATCTTAGTGTATCACCCCCTTAAATTAGATTTATTTAATGTAAATACTAACTCTTTTCCCATAGGTAAGCATTAACATAGGAGAAATAATTTCAAGATACATCTATGGAGATAGCCCTTAAACCTAGAGGCTCACTTTCCACTATAGGTACACCCACATACCTAGAAGTGTTCTCATGTCCAAATCTAGAGGATTGAACACCCGCTTCTAGGGTGTGAGATTTGGTGACAATAGTTTTGGCACTCTCAGGGGGACAAAGGCCCAAGATAATGGAAATATTTTTGGTGTGTCTTTCCTCTATCAAATTTTATAAATAATCAATCCAACACCAATGGTGACTCTGAATAATAGCTTCTAGTTGTAAGCAACCCAAGTATATCTAATTGAAGATTTTGATTAGTTATTGTACTTCTCTTGATGTGTGAGGTTGAAATGAAAAACCATAGTGAATATCCCTACCATGAACCTCCTTACTAGATTTTATATGAACCATAGTATATTCCCCAACAGCCCTATCAAAATGGCTATCACTCCTATGGTCCATGGTGGCCCTATATTCCTCCATTTTCCCCACCAGATAGACACCATGTTTTTATACAACCCTATGAGGAATACTACTAGGATATCTATTAAGAAATTCCTTCCTACCAATCCTAATATGATTCCTACCAACCATACCATGATACCTATGAGCCTTAAGAATACTCCTATTAGTCTTTTCATGAGGAACAAGATGTTTCTATGGACTCTATATCAAGTTATTACAAGGTAAGATATATATTCCTACAAGATAGAATACAAAAAGTTGAATCTAGTCTTGATCCTCATCATTACCCTCCCATTCCTCCATAAACCCTACCTCATGCCCAATCCTTCTTGGCACTCCTACCAGAATTGATAGATAGTGAAAACAATATAGTAACATGGAATGATGAATTTGATGTGCTTCCTAGCCATCTCATGGAATGGTTAAGAAGTTTTATCAAAAAATGTATGAGTGCATGAGAGGTGGTTGAAGATGAAATTAAATGGTATATTAAAGGACAAATAGACTTTGTAAAGAGGTGCCTTTAATTCTCAAAAGATAGGCTAAGTATGTTTGAGGATAAAGAGTTTAAAAATAAACATGTAATTGTTGAAGAGTTTCAAGAAAGCTATTGGAAAGATGTAGCTACTGCTTATGTATGTGTCCTTACTTCAAATCAACCCAATAAGTCACTTCCCTATGAGCTTACTAGTGCTTTCCTCTTTCCTAAATCTACTCACAAGCCCTCTCTTCCATTCTGTACTCCATCTCCAACTCTCACACCTTCCACTACACTTCATATCCCATCTCCTTCACATGAGACTATTTTGAAGGAATTAAGTGAAGGGGAGAAAATACAAGACAAAGTTGATAAAGAATATGTCATGAGTGACTATGAGGAGGAAATCACCAAAGGGACCCCCCTTGGTGACCACAAGTGCAACTTTGCCTTCCTGGATGAAGAAAAACAAATTAAAGATTTTATCACAACTACTGGTGTAGATTTTAATATGGAAGAGGAACTTATTGAAGACTCTTTTATATCTGTCCATGAAAAATGTGGCCAAGAACTAAAGGGAAATAAATTTGAGTAATAATCCTTATCCAATCATGAAGTTGTAGATGACCATCTCAAGCATAAAGATGAAGGTCATTATAGTGATCAAGAATATATTTTCATAGAGAAATCTAGTGATGCTAGTGTCTAAGATGTTGTATACATGGAAAGTGAGGGGAAGGTGGAGGTTGATGTTCCTAAAGAATAGTGAAGAGGCCCCCTAGTATTGATCCATATTTAGAGATATGGGTACATGAAGAAGATAATCTTGATGCTCTCAAACATGAAGCTCATTTTGTCAATAATGATTGACAACTACAAATAAAGATCTTTCAAGAGCTTAAAAATATTTTCCAAGTTGAGGTTAAAGTACATTAGAAAGTGGAGGAAAAGTATTATATGGAGGATAATGAACAATATTGGGTGTACTATTTGGAGCTCCTTCATGAGCTTGAGAAACTTGCAACTGAAGAGTAACCCAATCTTATTGAGAACACCATGGAGATTAATAAGGTAAGCCTTGTTTAAACACCATTTGAGGTCATAGATGAGGAACCATATGAAAATTTTGAGGATATCTAGATGCACATAGATGACCTATTTGTATCCTCTTGGTTCTCACTAAACATCATGTTAAAGAGGCTGACCATTAAAATAAAAAAGAAGTAAGCATCAAGACAAAGATTTAAGGAGCTACCTGCCTCATTAAATCCCTCATCTCATGATGCAAAAAAGTTATCAAACATCCCCTTAGATATTAGAGGAAGTGTTTATATCAGATTAGTTAGTGTTTAGGTGTGTGTTTCCTTTTTTTTTTGTTCTATTCAATAAGTACCCTTGAAGCACATGTTGTTTCTCATCTTGCATGTGCTTTTTTTATGTTAACTTGTATTTTGTGTATTTATCAAGGCTTTTTTATGCCAAAATAGATGTACATATGACTACATATCCAATTGGATAAGATTAGGCAATTGGGATAGGTTCCTTTTTCATAGTTAGACATGTAACCCCTAAGAAATCTCTAAGAATGTTGATCATTTCCCCATAGGCCAAAATGGGTCAACCACCTATAGCCAAAATCTTATATAAGGGGATTTTATAATGTCATGGATAATGTTATAGAAACCCTATAGTATTTTAATAGTGATTGGAATGACTTATGAATCTACTTGTATTCATCTATTTATTCATTGTGTTCACTTAGGCATTTTGGGTCTAGTGGTAAAAAGTGTAACTCAGTAATTTGTTGAGGTTAGATATAATATATGTGGATAAATAAAGGGAAAGTGACCACATGGGTTTGTTCAGCTTGGTCCCAGTTTTTTATTTACCAAATCTAAGGTCTTCCACATAAACATAAATGGAGTTATACATGTGCAAATTTGGGCTCCCAAGCATTTATTCTAGTTTTCCCATACTTAGTCATTTGAGCTCGACTATCATGAGATGTCACATAGAAGAAATTACGAACCAACCCTATTTAACTTTGAATATCTTCACTTGAGAAGATCCTAGGACCATCACATCAATTGAGTTAATCTTTTTTGGCAAGAACATCTCTTGTAAATTTGGAACCTCCATGTTTCTCATGCTTCAAGATCTAAGATTTCAAAGTTGGTCAAAAACATAAGACATTCACGTGAAGATAAAGTTAATGTTCAGGAAAAAATATACCTATGTTTAAATTTGATAGTTTTTGAGACATCAATCATGTTCTATATAATGATGAATGGTGATCACATGAACGTCAAATTTAAAGATAGAGAAATACAATCTTTTTGAGCTTAAATTTGATGGTCAAATGACCATCAATGATGATCACATGAACATCAAATGACATCCCATAGACTATCAAATTTAAGACCATGGACTAGTTTTTGGCTATAAAATAATGGGTCACATCAAGATCAATGGTCCTTTCTTGATCATACATATCAATCCAACATCATGAGATGAGTCAAATAGTCAGAAAGATTGAGAGGTTGACACATGACACAAGTGCATGAAGCTAAAAATTGATAGCAAGATCTTGAGGATTAACATGAATTTGACACATGTCATAAAGGATACAAGTTTAACATTTTCAAATAATATCTAAAAGATTGTGTTAATTCATACTTAGCATATATGTTGGTGCAAGATGAGTTGAGAGATCGAGGATCTAAGTCAAGTGTCAATGACCAATTAGACCAAAGGTCAACAAGTATTTATAATGAAGAAAAGTAAGAAAAAGGTATGAATCCAAGCTCAAGCATGGTTAAGCTAGATCTAAATCCAAATTTATTGAAATATTCTACTAGAGTAGATATTTAGACTCGAATGATTTCATCGCTAGCACCAACTTCCCAAAAGGGACTGCATTCCTCCACTATACACATTATTATAAACCAATCTAGAGTGGTTTATCATTAAGACAAGGCCCTAATAGATTAATATAATTATTCTAACTAAATTTATGCCAAAACCTAGTTAGAAGGCTTGATTCCACCATTACAACTATCAAGGAGGATGAAAGAAGGAATATTGTAACTATATAGCAATGAAAGTGATGAGGATCAATAAAATGGCTTGAAGGAGCATAATTCATGAAAGTATTTGTAACTATAGCTAAATTATTCAAATGGATCAATTCCTCTAGTGCCAAGGCCCTTCTCTCTTATGGTCATTATCCTATAGATATAGCCCTTGAGCTATTGTAAAAGGAGTTTCACTCTAATTATGGTGAAGCCCTACTAAAATGACATCATATTTTACCTTTTAACATTAATGTATTTCTAATTTTTTAGTTCTTAAATAATTTTATAAGTGTGAAAGTGATGTATGGTGGTGCAAAGTGATTACTCTCTATCATTTCATCCCCTTGTATGTTTGTGTGAGAGTTTTGTTCTAACAAGTCATATGAAGTTTTTTCAAGTGTATGGTCTTATCATTCAAGTGTACAATGAGCCTTAGTGTTTTTAAGTAGCCTATAGTTCACTTGCCTTGGATATCTCTCATACATATCACCTTCATATTGAAATACTCATGTTATAATCTATAGGTCTTGGAAATTAGTTTGTGCATCTTATTTCTCAGTGAAGGAAAGTATGATGGTCATATAGAATACATATTAGTGTATCACCACCTTAAATTAGATTTATTTCATGCAAATTCTAACTCTTTTCCCATAAACAATCATTAACATAGGAGTAAGCATTTCAAGATACATCCAAAGACCTAGCGCTTAAATCTAGAGGCTCACTTTCCACTATAGGTACACCCACATACTTAGAAGTGTTCCCATTTTGTCTAAAATTGGAGAAGGCTTGAACACCCTCTTCTAAGGTGTGATATTTGGTGACAACAGTCTGGATGTCATGTCATGATGTCTCCTTCTCAGGCCCCTACTATAGTAGAATTGTTGTAAGTTAAGAGTACTTTCAAAGAGGCACCAATTGTCATCTTCACCTTTTGAAGTTCTATGTGAGTGTAAGGCCTCCCTCATCTAAAATTTTTATTTTTAGTATGAATACCTTATGGATATTTAAAGTGACAACCAACTATTCCTTTTGGAGGCACTTAGGCCCTTCCACATAGTAAAATCTCTATTCATGATGACTACTACTATGAGACTACAAAATTGACCCTATTAGGGACTTGGTGGAGATGTTTGTGTTAAATTATGAATGGTCTAATGGATATAATAATAAAAGGAGACATGGGAGAGATCAAAGGACTAAGGAAACACTTCAAACATCATCACAATCTTATCCTAAGTGCATCAAAATCCTTCAAGTTTAAGAAACTTAGCCTATATCCTATAAATAGAAGAAATCCTAGAGTTTGTTTGTTTTTGAAACTCTCACACATGTAGGATATAGGTGTGGGTAATTGAAATTTTATAGGGTTCCTTGTGAACACAAAATAAGCATTAAGCATAGGAGATGGATTATAAAACATAATAAATGGATGAGATACTCAAGGGACATACTTTTACTCCCCAAAATATTAAGTCATGAATTTCTCTCTCTTCTCCTTATTGAATGAAAACTTGAGATGTTATACAAGCCAAAAAATAAAGTGATAGAAATATGGGATATGTTTTTGAAATATTAGGTATATAAAACTAATCTAAATATTGTATTTGGACTTGGGGGATACATGTACACCTATTTAAGCATCTAGAAGAAAATCCCTACAAGTACAACTATATAGACTTAGAAAAAATACCTACCTTTGGATTGAAACTACCACATCTACCCTTGAAGTTAAAAGAAGAATGGTACCAAGTGTTTCTATAGATTTTTAAGGTGTGTATGGACCTATCATGACATTTTCAAATTCTTTCCTTCCATCTAATGTGTCATATCATTCAAAACCCACCTTTTGAAGCCATAAAAGGGTAATAAAACATATGAAGGTGGGGTGTATGTTATGATTTTACTTTTCACCTTTCTTCAAGAGTGGTAAAGACTATGTTAAGGTTAAAGTGACTTTAATATTGAAATAAATTACTAAAATGGCCCCCTTTTACCACTTAAACTCACTTGACTATGATCATGAATGCTTAGAACAATACTAGGTAACAAAAGTCCTTTACTTTAATATTTTCAAATGAACCTTAAATGATGATAAAAAGGATGAAATGGACTCATGAAGGATAAATGAAGGAATATAATTACTTAAAAATACATGTAAAGGTCAATTATTTAATGTAGGGTTGACCATTTTGACCTAAAAGTCAAGAAAATTCAACATTTTTGGTTACTCTCAAGGGTGACTAGATTATTAGTCAAGAAAAGTCAGAGCCTCAAGTATGACATGATTAAAAGGAATACAAAAATGGACTACCTAATTAATTTCACTTTGTGATAGTTTTTGGACTATAACAAATCAAGACACAAAAGGACAAACAAGGGAAACAAACCTAACACCTACTTATAATAGACACACCAAACAAGACACAAAACCAACAAGAAGTCAAACTAACAACTTGTATACCACAATTATTAAACTAAAGAGAAACAACCCAAAAAATAAGTATATATAAATAATATCAGTGGATACTCTCACTTCTCAATCAAAGGGGAAGCTTCTCGTGACTCTTCTCCCATAAGGTAGACAATGATGTGAAGCAAAAAGGTATATGAATGGGAGACTTGGTGGAGAAGTCCTCTTATTGACCAAATCACCTATGATACTCTCAAGTGACATATCATCTACAAATAGATGGATTATGAACAAATTATCATTGGTTATATCAAATTTTACCTCCTACTCTTGATTACTTTTGTCCTCTTGAAGAGAGATAGTATTTTTTTGAGCTTTCTTCATGCTAGTTATCTCCTACCTCCACAAGATTAGGTATTATTAGGTTTCCATTTTGAATCACATAACCAAGGTCAATATTGAGAACCTTAAATACTACTACAACCTCATATTTATACTTCCATTTTGGCTCAAAAAACCCCATTTACATCTCTAAACTCATCCTCTTGACATCTTGAATAACCTCACATGGATGATTACCTACTGAAAATAGATCAAGACCCTCTTCCTCATGTTTTTAAATTTTTACACATGGTAAATTTGGGAAGTGGATAGATTAAATGTTAATAATAGGTTGGTAACATTATTTAATTACTTCAAACAAGTCATCCTCTAATGTGGTAGCCTCTAGAGAGGGCATGTTTATGCGGTTGCCTTCTGTTTTCTTAGTGAACTCACCTTATCCAACCTAGACCAACTCATAACATAGTTCAATGAGGTAGTAATATAATACTATAATTAAAAATAGATTAGTTGAATGATTATTTGGAACTCTATCATCTTAAGAAACCATTTGATGACCTTGTAAACTCTCATAGTTGCCTTGATTTCCAACCTCCTTGATTGGTCTACAACTTTCTTCCACCACTACAAGTGTTTTAGGGATGTCATGATGAAGAGAATATTTTATATCATCAATAAAGTCTTGAAATTAACCCTCAAATTTCCTAATGGAATCATATTCCTCTTTTGGCTCATCATATTCTTTCAACTTATCATCCTTTACACTTTTCAAAATTGAATGTTGTTCCTCCTTACCAAGTGATGTCCTTATTGTGAAATCCTCTTTAGGATCTAAAAATTCATCATAATAAACTAAAACTTAAACATAATTTTCATTTCTTACCTCTTCAAGGATGGGTTCTCTCTCAATGAGTGGCATAGGGAATTCTTAGAATGACTCCAATATAGATGAGATGTATGCCACATTCCTTTCATTCAGCTAGTTGTCCCCAACAATAACCACTTCCACCTTATGATGAATATTAATTTGGATGGATCTCCATGAGGGAAAGGAATTATACTATTAAAGAGGTATAGGTGGGGATTGAGTTAATTTATATTTTTTTGATTGATCTTCTTTCTTTCTTGACTGCAACACTTGACTCTAAGATGGGAACCTAGGATTTAAATTTTCTTTCATAGTGTGCACTGATACTTGGGGCAGGAAAGGAGGTATGTCTAGCTGAGGTTATGTAATTTTTTCATCTTCTACTATCTAATACAAATGCTTATCTATAGATTTAATTTTTATATCAAAGGAGGCTTCAAAATTAGATCTTGACTGATCATGATGACTAGTCATTTCAACACTAACCTTTCTTTCTTCTTGGACTCTTCCTTGGATATATTTACATAAGGGGAAGGTTGAGAAGAGTTGAGAGGAACCCTGGTAACTTTTAAACTCAATTTATGGGAGTTTATGAGGGTGATGAGAATCTCAACATGAGATTGGCATGGGGTAAAGGAGGTAAGACAAGATGGGTGATGGTGTGTTTATTGTCCTTCATGTGTAATAAACTTCTCCTTAAACTTGGATATTAGTCCCTATATATTAACTATGTCACTATTGATTCTAGGATAACCTCCCATAATGAAAACATCCAATTTTATTTTTCCTAATATAATTAATTTCTAACATCCTTGATGACATGTTTGGTGATTTCTTGTCCATATCCTTTAATTTGTCAATGTTTATCATATGCTTATCTTGGTTCAATAAATTTTGTTTAAGGTAATATATGGATTGACTTAGGGTATGAGTAGGAATGTAAAGGATGTCATGTTTCTACCATGATGAATTAAGTTGGTAATAAAGCTATAAGGGGGTTAGGTGAGACTCGTAGTAGGGTTGGTGTTCTTGGAAATAAAGAGGCCCATCATATGACTTATAAGGATGGATATGTGGTTGATATGGGGTAGGATAGTGTTGACAAAGATCATGATGGATTTGGATAGGGTCATAGTCCTAATAATAATTTAATGAATGACATGATTATTTCCTATAACCATCAATACCTCATCATCAAACACAATAAAAAAAATACAACTAGGGATGATAATCTTTCTTTCCCCTGAAGTGAGGACTTGCTATGGCTTTATTGTAACTTCTTAGCTGTAAAACTTGTTGATGTAGTGATTGAATATCTAAAATATGTCTAAAAGATGTCCTTACATAGTATCAAATGATGCTTTAAGGAACTTGAAGCTCATCCCAACAAGTTCCTAGAACTATTATAGTTTCTAGGTTGCACCCAAGCTAAGGAGAGGATTGTTCATGTCCTAAACTCAAACCTAGTCTAACATGGGAATGACCTTAGGTTGTGGGTTACCTAATTTCATGTCAAACCTCTATATTTTTAATGGATATAGCTCCAAAAATTTCTCAATTTTGATAAATTCCTCTAATACCTAATCTATTCAGATGAAAATGGGTGAAGTATATTGCATAAGAATGAAAACCTACACTAAAGTGTGTTGATGCACCTAACAGTAATTCTACCCACTCACTTAACTTGAACTATTAATCACATTAATATATTATGGATAAAATTATCACATGGCCTTCATTAGATTCAAAGCAATAGTGTTTCACCTAGAGATAAATTTGATTAGCTTAAGTAGGAGGGAAATGAGGATAAACCCTAATTAAAGGTGATTATAGTTAGAAATACACTTCAAGCTTGAGACATCAACATCAAGACACAATAGATGACCTGTAAGGAAGGTTTGTTAGTACTTAGGTGGAACTTGGACCTAAAAATGGAGGATAAAACTACTTTTTCATATTGAACAAGTATAATAAACTAGGTATAGACCATAAAGAAATAGTTTCAAGTATTCTATTAATTCATTCAAGAGGCGTACAAGTGTAAGTATTGGAAGAGTCTCTTCATACCGGCTTGATGAATATAATGCAAGGCTAAAAGACTTAAATATATAGATGAAAATGATAGAAGAAGAGGGGAATGTGGTGTGTAAAATGGGATAAGGGGTCATTAATGACCAAGGTCCACTTATTCTACTTAGTTACATCTGTTATTTATATATTCTTCCACTTCTTCTCCATGTATTGATGTTCCTTAATTATCCCCTTAGGTGTTTAAAGTGAAGTGGAAGGTGTTGGGTCAGATTTAATTAATTTTTAAAATGGTTGACCTTGCTCAAAATATACTTTCACTCCTCCCAATGGTAGTTATGTATTGTATATGGGTATAATTAAGCCTCCCAAGAAGTGTTGAGTAGCCTATTGGTCCTTGTGCATGTGGACCAAGCCTTGAAACCACCTACACATTATGTGATGGACTTGAAATTGTCTATACACATTCAAAACATTATTTACATGACATTACACCTAAATTAACATCCCTCATCATCCCTTTTACACAAAAATTTAACTCCTTTGGTTGATGAAATAGGCCAATTAGGCCAATTAGGCTTAATTACCTAAGTGTTAGTGAATGTATGCCATTCGATACCTATAAGGGAACTTATAAACTTGTGAATACATGATATTAATACCTAAAAGAACACCCTACACCATGTCATAAAATCTTTTGATCAAATAACACCTATAATATTGCCTTCCCTAATTAAATAGGCCATTCTTATTCAATCCTTAATAGACTAGTTGTTTTGAAATAAATTATTGATTTGAGGGGATAGATCAAGTCCCAAACTAGCATATCCAACCATTGGGAGTTCCTCAAATAATTCTTCAACCTCCTTTATGCTCAAAATCCTTCAAAAGTACATATTTAGGACACTTTTTTACCATGTACTTAAAATCAATAACTATGGGTGGATTCCTATCTAAGTTCAATTAAAATTACATAAGCTTACAAGTTCCTTCCATGGTTCTACGATGTTAGACCTCCAAGTTTTCTGAGACTGTGTCTACCTAGGGTTTTATAAAGGTTTATGACTATCTAGGAGTCTTAATTATGGTTCATGAATTATGGACATCCAATTATAAAAATAATTCCATGGATGTCAAGGGTACCGACCTACTCACCTTTCATGAATGGGTTTATCTCCCATGCAAAGGGTGGATTAATATTAAACATTAGAAGGTGGCCCTAAGGTAGTTTACAAGCCATTTCTAAATGCTTAACACTTTAACTCTCATTCATAAATATATACCTCCTAATTCCAATCAACATATCATGGATATTTAGAACATAAGGAGACTTAAAATTCTATAGGATATTTGGCTCTAATTTTTCATGTGGTGGAGTAGGTGGTCACATGAAGATGGCCTTTAAACTACCTATGTGAAAATTGACTAGTTTAAGCATGGTTTGAAAAGACTTTCACTAATATCTTCATATCTTGTCACTTGGAACCTAATTTATAGGTCTCACATATCTTCATACACTTTACCTTGACCATCCAAACTATTTCAAAGGCTTGGAGGTGTCTCAAGATGACACCAAAATCTCTAAGCAAGCTTGTATGTTTGATTGTGTCATCTCATCCTCAAGGTTATTAACTATATCAACTGACTAGGCTTCTAAATGGGGTTTGGGAACCTTTGAACACCATTACTCATCAAAACTAAAACCATTTTCATGTCCCCAATTATCTATAGACTTCACATGGCATGAGTGCACCTCTAATCCACTAAGTGACTATCTTAGACAAACCTTGGTATAAGACAAAAATTGGGTATAAACACCATTTTTACCAATAAATTGTATAAATTATTACCTTTTATAGGTAATCATGACCATACCCATAAAATTTTAGGGTATGGTTATGCCTGTAGGTGTTGCCAATCACCACCATGGCTAAAATTGGCTTCTCACTACTTGGGGATTATGTTTGAGTATAACTTTGAGTATGACCTTCAACATGGTATCATGAGGTGTTTTGAACCATGGTGATGTTTTTTATGTGATTTAAATAATTATTATACTTATATTATGGTCTATTAACGCTCTTTTCCTTGAATACCCTGCCATCCAAGCCTACCTAGGGTTCTTAATTCATTATACTAGTTTAACCCTATGGTATGCAAACATATCTTCTAAGGGTCCCAAGGGTCCAAATACATTTAATTATATGAAGGAATATTATTATTATTAATTATTTCTTAATACCTTGATTCTATCCTCTCTACTTATAACTTTTTTGGTGTTCTCAAACTCTTTCCCCTAAAACTTACCCTATTATTTCTTGGTATGTTGATTGTGGGTCTTAATAAGGTGTTATTGTAGGTGATATTTTATATTTTAATAGAGATATAATCCATTTAAATTTTATAATATAATTCATCCTTATTATCCTTGAATAAAAATCATTACAACTTTAATCTTTTCCTCGGTAATCTTGAGCAATAACTCTTATTGCACATTCTCCAATGAGCCAAACAAGCATGGATGAAGGTGTTTGACCTAGATCATGAATGATACCTGAATGGTTTTATGTACCCATTAGGTTTCATCCTTTATATGTATATTATATAATAATTTTTTAATATTTTTCCCATCCTCTTAGATCAACTTTCTTGACATAGAACATTTAGGCCAACTAAGGTGGCTATAGATGAGTATGTAGCCTAACCTGATTATGTGAAAACTTGAGTTTAATTTTTATTGGTAATAAATATTTTATTATATATTATAAATATATCCATACATTAATTCACCCTTTTACAATTAATATCTTCTCATGATTTCATCAATTTCAATACATTTATATGGCATACACAATATCTTCTTATAAGTTCCTACTATGGTAATTTTAGGGGTTGGATGTAGGTGTGCTTCTTGTGTTGGACCTTATTTAGGGTATTGAGGTCTCTATAATTAATTAACTGATTCTATCTAGTCATCAATTAAACTTACATAATAATATTGACAATTCTATGGCACATAATCTCACTCATCTTCTATCTCATGCCATAGATGGACTAATCAAGGTGACTCTAGGTTTAGTTTTGCTTGTATAGGGTAGTGATTGAATAGGAACCATAGAGTGGAATATTATGATAGATCCATGTTGAAATACTCACTATCCATTTGTAAATAATTCATTTTCCTTTTAAACATGATACCAGAACCTTGATTGTCTTTTCAAAACTCTACCACCAATGAGTGTAAACCATGTTGTAAGGACTGAGGCCTCAATTATGCCACTTGAGATGAATGTTATAAGATAATTTATTATGCACATATGTAATCATATATTTTATTATCATCCATCACAAATTATCTATGTTTTCCCCTATATGTCTTTGAAGAGGTTTACTTTCTCACTTATGGAATGTTCCTTTTTTGGTGCTCATTGACTGTGGCATACCCCTATATGGACAAAGGAGGGACATGAGACTATCTCCAAGTTTTAAGGATGGTTATAAAAAAAATTTAATGATTTTAAAAATCACATCAACCTTGAAGTGATATATGATTCACTCTTATGAGGTAGGTTTTGGGAAAGAAAAAAAAACATTAAAATCCCCAAACTTACCTTAACTTCTGATAATAAACTAACATGGATTGTTACTAGGTTCTTAATGGTTATAATTTATTTATTTTCTTGGAATATTGGTTTTTTGAATGAATCCAATTCATACCCATTTCATCTTCACCTATATAGACTTCTTGAATCATCCCAAACATCTTACTTGTTTATGTAGCAATCATGACTATTATAGGTGCTTTAGATTGAGTTTTAAACCCTATCTTATCCACTAAGCCATTAAATACCCATTTTAGGTACTAATATATTTATTAGGGAATGTAACTTGCATTATTGACTACATATCATATAATACAAGTGTTTTGATCCCTAGTTTGGATGTCATATTATGATGTCTCCTTCTCAGGACCCTACTATAGTAACATTGTTGTAGGTTAAGACTCCTTTCAAAGAGGCAATTATTGTCATATTGACCATATAGAGTTCCATGTACATGTAAGGCATACGTAATTTTACCATTTGATGTTGAGTTTTAAGACCCTAGGGAGAGTTGAAGAGAGAACTAACTATTTCTTTTGGAGGTACTTAGGTCTTTCCACATAATAAAATCTCTATTCATGATGTCTAGTACCATGAGACTAAAAAAATTACCTTATGAGGGACTTGGTGGACATGGTTTGGATTAATTATGAATTTTATAATGTCTCTAAGAAGTAAAGGAGACATGGGATAGACCAAAAGACTAAGGAAACACTTCAAACATCATCACAATCTTCTCTTAAGTGCTTTAAAATCCTACAATTTTAAGAAACTTGGCCCATATCCTACAAATAGAATAAATTTTAGAGTTTATTTGTTTTTTACACTCTCACATGTGTGGGATAGGGGTGTGGTTAATTTATATAGTCTATGGGATCCTTGTGAACACAAAATAAGCATTTATTTCTACCAAAATTATTGTAAACCTTAATCCCTACACAAATAGATGAGCTCATGGGAGTGGCCATATTTTTAAGATTTGTTTATAAATAATAGGATATGTATTTTCAAATGTAAGACATGGATGCGATAGTTAGGGGCCATACTTTCACTCTCAAAAATCTTAGGTCATGAATTTCTCTCTCACGTCTATACTAAATGAAAACCTAAGATGTTATACAAGCTACCAAATAGAGTAATGGAAAGATGGGATAGGTTTATACAATCTTAGGTTTCATCAACTCCTCCAAATATTGTATTTGTACTTATGATGTATATATACACCTGTGTAAGCATCTAGAAGAAAACCCCTATAAGTACATCTGTATAAATTTGTTAAAAACACCTACTTTTTTCTTGAAACTACCACATCTACATTGGAAGTTGATGGAAGAAGGGTGTCAAGTGTTTCTATGTCTAGTGAAGGTGTGTATGGACCTATCATGACATTTTCAAATGCTTTTCTTCCCTATAACATGTTAAATCACTCAAAAACCACCTTTTGAAGCCATAAAAGGGTATTAAAACATAAGAAGCTGGTGTGTACATTATGATTTGAATTTTCCCCATTGTTTAGAAGTGGTATAGATTATGGGAAAGTTAGAATGACTTTAATATTATAATACATGACTAAAATGACCCCTTTTACTATATAGACCACTTGAATTCACTTGACTATGGTCATGAATGCTTAGAACAATACTAGGTTTCAAAAGTCTTTTACTTTAATATTTTCAAGTAAACCTTAAATGATTATAAAAATAATGAAATGGACTCATGAATGACAAATAAATTCATAAAATGACTTGAAAACCCATGACAAGGTCAATTTTTGAATGTAGGGTTGACCATTTTGACTTGATTCAAAATTGGTCAACAAATAATCAATACTAGATTTCAATATCTATAAGAGTAAATGTCACTTCATCCTAATCAATATATTTAAAATCCTCAAAGTTATGATGTGCATGCTTAAGGATATGAGTAAGTCACATTAGCCTAACACATAACAATTCACTCATGAGTTAAATGGCAACTTGGCCCTTGTGACCAACCAAATTATTAACACCTAATTGGAGATTCTACCCATAATATTCACAAAATATTGACCAATCTCCTACATATGTGAATGTCAAATAAGCCCTAGTTTGAATCTCATAGGAATAGGGACCCAAAAATTAAGCTAGATTCAAGTGTTGCACCTTTAGAGTAAAGCCAACAATAAAATCCATCAATTTATGGGGTAATGTCTTCCAAGGTATTAGATGAGACTCCCTTATCTATATCTTAATGGGATAACATCTCATAAAATATACCTACATAAATTAACTTCTCATAAGCCATTCCATGATCAACATGTATATTTTATAGACCTAAACTACTAATAAACTAGCTAACTTTTTGGTATGATACACACAATGCATCAAAACAACTCACATGACTAAATAAGAACATATAATAATGCATAAGTGGCCACATGGTACACAACCATGTTTATTGAACTTATTTTAATTGGGCTAAAATTACTCCATTAGCCTAAAAATTCCTATGTTAACTGGTGTTGCCCACAAATCTAATTGAATGCTTGAAATAAACAAGGTGGGTTCAAGAAACTAATGACTTAAAATATTTAACCAACTCTTAATGGGGTTCAAACTAGTCCTCAATCAATTTTGAATAATCATAGGATTTGATTCCAGATTGAAGTCACAACATAATTTTATTTTCAAGTTGAGTTAATTTTATGTAAAGGGCTTAAAAATATATATTATAGTGTTCATATGATATTTAAAAGGCTATAAAATATCCTTACTTAGCTCCTTTAGGATGGATCATTCCATATCAACCATCAAATCATTTTTATCTTGACTATCATATCAAAACAGGTTGAATAAAACCTCATAATCCTTATAGAAATCAATAAAGGATTATAATTTCATGTTCCATGTTCAATTTCATATCCTGTAAATGGGAAGAAATTTTATGAGAATGGCATGTCCATTGTCATCCTTCTCCACCGTCCTAACCTTGGGATGACCACCATTAATGGGGTCTCTAATATTTTGAAAAACATTTTATTTAAATTTACATTTTTATCTTAGTACAACTTTGTTTTGGTTAATTACATAAACATCCATCTTCTCAAAAATTGTTCAAGAGATATTTGACTCTCACAATTCTCAAAATAGTTATTGGGAACTTCAATCTTCCCCATGACTATTAATGGTTTCCAATGTCCAAGTTATGAAGCAAGTACATTTTAGTTTTAATTTAAAAGTTTAAAATTAATTTCATGTGCTAGATGGTAGAAAAATAAAAAGAGTTTCTTTGGAGTCAACCCATCCTAGGGCTTCCAAGAGCCTGCAAAGGTAAAAATGTCTAAAATAACCTCTCATGGAAAAGCACGTCATTTCAGAAAAATTACAGGGTTTGAAACCCCTAAACTAATTCCATGTGGAGAGGGAAACATAAAATAAGGGGGTTACCTTTTGGGTCATCCCAACTTGGGGAATTATATCCACATTAAATAGTTATACAAGACAATGCACATGTTTAGATAATATTTTTTGTTTTAAAAATAAACTAAAGATAAAACATTATAAAAAATAATGAACTATTCATGTGAGTGATGATTGAAGACTTAGTACAATAAATATTAATATTGATAATGGCTATTGAATCATGATTCCATATATATATATATATATATCTCTGTGTGTGTGTGTGTGTGTGTGTATAATTAACCCATTGACTATCAAATTCAGTTAGCCATGATAGTTATGGATGGAATTACAGTTCAATAGCCATTATCAATATAAATATTAACCACAATAAGTCTTTAGTAACCACTCAAATGAGTCAATTAGAGCTTGGCTACCATGATCAGTCTGAGATGACCATAGTTTAAATATTATACCCATTGGCCCCTTTCAACCCTCCATAACATAGCCTATGATCACATGGTGGACCACTACTTAAGGTTGTAGTCTAGCCTACAAGTATTGGTAAAACCCTTTACTTTTAGGGCATGTGTAAAAATAAATGATCCTATAGAGATCAAAATTTCAAAATTTCACTACGAGCTATAGGTAGATTTAAAATTATGTAAAAAACTTATACAAGTTTAGAAAAATGCACAATTCATTTTAATATTATTCTAAGTATTATTATACTTCATAACATGAGCCCAAAATTGATCAAATGGAAAACATTTTCCTTAAGGAATAAGGATATAATAGTAGTTTTAAATTTAACAATTGATGACTTTTAAACTATGGCTCATAAAATTAATCCTAAAAATTTGGTAGATTCATAACATAATATAGTTTATAAATAAATTATTTTTATGAGTTTAGGTATTATTTAATATATATGAAAATTATGAAACCAAAACATCCTCTTTAAGTCCTAATCTCTACAAGGGATTTTACAAACTTTCAAGTAAACTAAGAACTAGACTTTTATTATACATAATAAAACAAGAATTTTAAGATATTAGGAATATAAACATGCTTTTATTTTCATAAATAAAACCATTCTTTTTACTCATTATCCATTACAATTTTACTTCAAGATAATGCAAATGAGAGAAATATTCAAAATTAAATCAAATTCTTATTACAACTTTATTTTTGTTCTTCACATAGAATAATAATTATAATGATTCTAATTAATATTAAAAGTGTTACAAGGCTTCACAAAAACCTAATGTAAAGTATTAAATTTTGTTACAAATAATTTCAAGCTCTAAATAATTCTATAATCTCCATACATGCAACTATAAGGCTGAGGCAAGTAGGGCTCACCTCTCATACTATTTCCATCATCATAAAAATACCCTAAACACACCTGATTTAAGGACTTCAAACTCTATTCATGTTTTATAATTCATGAAATAAATATCTAGTTTTTTTTAAGGGAAAGGTATACTAGTCAATTACTGAAGTTTTTTACCCCATCTTATAGACTAGGAAACACTTCCTACTTTGTGCCCAAACTTACACATCTAAATAAAATAAACAAGAATTTATAAATAAAAATTATTCAAAATTTAAATGAAACATATAACCCTCTTGGACAATTTTTCATAACTAACTTCTAAGGAAAGAAAAAAGGATGTCCTAGGGAAATCACTCACCCTTGGCCATCCTAATATATCAACTAAAGCTCATATGGGCAGTATGAGTACACATTTTAAAAATGAAAACATTAAACTCAAAACAAAAATCTAAAATGGAAGAAACATTCCAAATCAATCCTTATAGAATAAAAAAAGGACATGGCCCTAGGCCCAAAACATACACAATGCAAGAGAAGGATTACAAGTCAAAACACCTTGATAATCCATAATAAGTTTTCAACATTGCAAGGAGGTAACAAGAGATTTAAAACAAATCATTCTAAAATATTATGTTAAAATAATTCCTTCTGCAAGTTATCCATTTTTTTAATCATATATCATTCCTATAATACTTGGATCCCAACTAGCCTCCATCCTTCAAGGTCTCCTCATAGTTTCTCTGTGATTAATCTCCAAATTGATTTTCAAAATGGAAAAATGTTCTTCAAAAGGATGAATTCCATTTAATTATAGGAATATCATTCAATCATTTTCCAATGGGAAGGTGACAGTTGTTGTTTCCTATGCTTTTACCTCTCCCAAAAGTATTCTAAAGGCATTTACTTTTATTACAAGTTCCATGATCCTTATTATATGGTATGAGGGAAAGTATGGTTCACCCATATAAAATAAATGAATCATGTATTCTAATGTCATTAATGATCACATGGGCTATCCTAAATGTCTCTAAACTCATAAAAATACTCCCACGCATACTTTTTGGTCAAAGGGCTCTAATTCCAACACAAAATATCTAAAAATCACTATATGTGACCCCAAAAATTTGGATTTTAAAATCCATTCGAGTTTTTCAAGTGGTGAAATCATTTTGACTCCATTTCCATCCTTATGATATTATATATATTTCAGTAAATATTTAAGGTATGGGTAAATAAGGTGTGAATAGTGTATTTTGGCATAGAACTATCAAAAATTAAATAAGTGACTAGAACACAATAATTAAAGTAATAAGTTAGTTTTCAAGTAGGAAAACCACATCTAGTGAATGGTAAAATAAATGAATTTTTTTTTCCAAGATCCCTCACTTGGGTACTTGCATTCTTGCACATCATTAAATACATATCTATTCTATTATACAATAACTAAAGGAACTAAACTTGAAACAATCTCAAATAACTTGTACGAACACACATTATATATATATATATATATATAATCATTAAAATAATAATATTATCCTAAAAATCATATGGATGGTTTTAAATTTATAAAAATCCATTTTATTAAATAACATGATATCAATAAGAGTTTTAATGTTTTCACTATTGATAAGAATGATCAAAATGATTTTTACAAAAAAAATGTGTATGTGCTTTGAGATCTAATGTTTTTCCATTTGTGATTCATGTTTTTTATTTAAAAAAATAGTGTATGTGATTTAAGGTTTGATGATAATTTACGACTGTGGTTCATGTTTTTTAATGATGATGAATTGTGGTTGTTAATTTGAAATGCATCAAATATCAAAGGACATACATAGTTTTTCTACTATAAATAATTTTTCTCAACATGATATCAACATTATAATACAACAAACATAATTTGAATATGAAAGGTAGAAATTGGGCCTTGCATTTGGGAACCATAACTTAAGAAACTAACACTAACTAAGACATAAGAAAATACACTAAAATAGTATTTTGAATATCTGTGGGTTGTATTAATTAAAATGAATAGTTTAATTTTTTTAGGTTTTTAAAAATTATAATTTAAATGTGTATGTTTTAAATAACTAAAACTAAAAAAAATTCAAGACATGAGGAAGAGTTGGGTTAATGGATGATGACACTAGGCCTAGCATAGGGGAAAGATATATAAAAAGGAGCCAAATGTGTGTACATGAATCAAGTATGATAAAATAGAGAAAATACACTATGGAAAAGGATCTTTACCAAAATCCAATGTCTACAGTAGCTTATGTAAGTGGATTTTGACTATAGTATGTGTCTAAAGTAATATATGTGATAAACAACATCTTCATTGGAATTTATTTAACTTTAAATCTAATAATTATTTAAAATTTAAAATCCATTTAATTATTTTAAGTTTAAAATCTATTTAATTATTTTAAGTTTAAATTCACAAATTTTAAATGTGTTCATATGATAAAGTATGTTGCACAGAAGTATATTTTCTTATCTAATTATGTGACATTTTTTTTTGTGGAAGTGATAATTAACTTGCATTCTTTCCAACAAGTAAAATTTGTCTCCAAAAACTTCCATTTAAGAGATAAATTACTTGAACATCAAAATAATTAAAAAAATGTTATAATAATATAAATATTTATGACATCAACTCAATTCAATCCATAAATGTGTAATCTTACAAGTAAAAAAACTTGCAAAACATTTTAAACACTAAAACAAGATCTTCAAAGTAATGGACATAATTTTCTCTAATAAATAACACCACCTAGAATACAATTATTTTGGTTTCAAAGCGAGAATATATTTTTGAGGATAGATAAAAATTAAGAATTTATTTATGGCTTATTTTTTATAGCCTTTTAAATAATGTGACAAATGTAAACATAATTAATGGATCTTGATTTTTTTTTTTGAAATTTCCTATGCTGAAAATAACATGTGAATGGCATAAACTAGACACAAGATTAAAAAATTCATAATATTAATTTGTTTATATTTTTATTCATGTTAATATTGATTTATTTACAAATCCTAAAATTTTGTCCAATTGAACCATAATTAATGCTCAAGGTGAAAGTTCCCAATATGGAGATCATTTTCCTTCCACAAGGTAACATTTTATTTAAGACCACTTCCATGTGGTTGATAATATCCTCCTAAACTTCATCAATCAACAAGCTTAGTGTCAAAATTAGTCCAATACTTGGGACATGAACATCAATGATTGTAGTCATAGAAATAAAAAATACAAGAAAGTATTTCATTATCTTTGGAATGAGGTTCATGCAATAATTTCATGGAATTTAAGAACTAAGATCTAATATTGAGCTTAGCATGACTTATGGTAGTATATTAGCATGTTTATTTAATTTCAAATGAATATTATAAGGAGCAATATCATTATTTTGTAATGTATTTGGCATGTAATTTTATTGTAACACCCCAAACCTAGGATAATTTTAAAGGCCATATAATTGTATTCATGTTTTTTTACCATAAAATATAATAATTTTTAAGGGGATAATTAGATGCAAGATAAAATTATGAGTAGACCATCAAAATATATAAATGAAAAAAATGACATCATAATCTAGATGAAATAATATTTCCTTCTCTTTTAATCTGATGGGTGAAACTAGGAATGATTTTATTATCAAGTTGTTATTTTATACCCTTCAGTAGGAATTATTTTTGCTTCAGGACAAGAAATTTCTTAATTGTATCGAGATGTTTTGATACCAAACTTATTTAAGAAATGTAAAATAAAGTTAATGTATTTCTCTCAATCTTTTGATTTTTCCCATATGGGACAAGTGTATGACTACTAGCAGATGGTGGATATAAAAGTGAGCAGGTAGTAGCCTTGAGGACTTTATTTTCTGAGACAAACCTATAATTTATAAAATTTTAACTTTATTTAATTTATTTTATCTCCTTATAAACAATTTATTAAATAGACCAAAGCTTATTATAGTTGTTTGTATTATTACTATTCTTTAGTTTCCTACTCTCTCTCTCTCTCTCTCTCTCTCTCTCTCTCTCTCTCTCTCTCTCTCTCTCTCTCTCTCTCTCTCTCTCTCTCTCTCTCTCTCTCTCTCTCTCTCTCTCTCTCTCTCTCTCTCTCTCTCTCTCTCTCTCTCTCTCTCTCTCTCTCTCTTCTAAGATATTTTTAAAACTTGATCTATAAAGCTTAAAATATTGTATACACATGTTTTGGGTAAACTAAATCATACACCTATTTTTATTTTATATGTATTTATTTCTAAAATATTTACATACACCTTTTCTTGTACTAGGCACATAATATATCCACCACATCTTTGCTTTATTTTTTAGATAGATTCAATTTTTTGTGGGGTTTTTACCATTATATGATTTTGATCAGATCTCTAACCAATATAGGACATAATAGGGTGCCAAAATCACCAACTACAAAAGTATCAAAATTACCAATAATGGCCACAACTGATTAAAGAATACCAATAAATGGTCATAACTAGCCTGAGAATACCATAAATGGGTATAACTGGCCCAATACCAATGAT
The DNA here is from genome assembly GCA_037957365.1 of Torreya grandis. NCBI lineage: Eukaryota > Viridiplantae > Streptophyta > Pinopsida > Cupressales > Taxaceae > Torreya > Torreya grandis. The sequence goes on along the minus strand of JARHVA010000511.1, from coordinate 4,370,876 downwards.
TGACCATAACCAGCCTCCAATACTATCTTATATTTGAACCTATGTGGTGCTTGTAGTAATGAAGTTACTTTACCAACTCACCCACATTTCATTGGTACATACTTGTTTTATTATCTTAAACAAAAAAGTGGGTTTCTTTCCTTTGATCAACTACATTTCAACTTATTTTCTCTTTGTATTAGTAGGGAGTTAGATGAAATATGTTTTTCTTATAATATTAATATTTCATATGGTATAAATATAGACACATAAATTGACATTTAATCTAAAATATTGTATTTGTGACCACCCTTTTTAAACACTTAGCTCATGATCTATTATGAGGCCTTTTGGCCACTTTATTTTACTTTTCACATGGATGATTTATTCTTCTAATAAAAATAAATGATGTCAAAATGTCTCTATCCATCATCCTATGCAACCTAAGATCAATTTAATACTAACCCACACTTTTATTTTATCATTTCTTACTCCTAATACAATAACATCCTATTTGGATAGTAATACTCCTCATTATTGTCATGTTCTACTAGCGATGTCCTCATGCCAAATAATAACTAATTTCCAACATTAAAAATTCATGAATGGGTCGACCCATAATTTTATCAAGCCCCATTTTAAATAAATCCAAAAATACCACTATAAATCCACATTTTAAATCATTTTTCACACCAAGATTTCAAACTGAAAAACACCTAAATTCAAATTGCATATTGAGAGAAAATTCTATATGTTTCCCAATTCTGATTACATATAACCCTAATATTCATAAACTAGAGTTTTAATACACTTCTAAGATCACAAGTCATGGTTGATTACTTAATCACACTATGATTACACTAACATCTATTATTTTTCACTAGTATTTTACACACAACATAGTAACATGGAATAACTACATGGCTTTTTATCCCTCTTTAGAGTATTGGTATGTAGTAAACAATCAATGTAGGGGGTGTTAAGGTCAAGTACAACTTAAATTGATAACCCATTTTTTATTCAATGATTTCATTCATCTTCTTATATCATTGAGCTAGGGTCATATGTGAAAATAAGTCACACACTAGTTTTCACATTAGATTAGAAGTCCCTACACAATCCAAAAAACAAACATGTGAAGTCAAACCTACCCTATAAATTTTAAAATTTTGCTACTTTATAGACACTAGTTCTCCCTAGAGACAACATCATATTTATTTATTATCTAATTACAATGCTATTGTCAAAGAACCTTATCATATCTTATGCTAGGTCTGCACTTAATCAACATAGTCTCCTTGTGAGTCTCATAACAAAAAATAGTCTTCTTCTCAGTTTTCTATCCAAGTTTATATTCTCCTTAATACTTTCCATATTTAATATATTTATAGATTTAGTATGTTCCAAATTAGTTTATGTCATTTATTTAATATTTGTAGCATTCTAATTTTCAACAATAGTTTCTCATATTAGGGAAACTTTGCCAAAATTTGATAAAATAAGAAAAATTTCAACTTAGATAGACTTCTGATACTCTTCAGCATAATTATTTATAAGGTTAGACATTAACAAATAACAAATGCCAAGTTTTATAATACTGAGTAAATATTATGCCACATGTAATGGAAAATACCATATCTTTATTAGTAATTACCCATTTATTTATGTAGAAATAAGACAAGTATTTTCACTTCTCTTACATAAAAGGCACAAGCTTTCCATATAAAACAAAATTTAATCTATTATTATTTTTAACCATAAAATACCCTTAAAAAAACTTTTATAGCATTTTCACTACCTAGAAGTACTTTACCACTATGTGGCTCTTTTTTATATATGTTTGGTGTATTTTTTATATACAAGTGATTTGTCTAAATTAGGTATTATTTAACTATAATATCAATATATGAAGTTTAAAATATTATTTTTATTACTTATTTCTAAATATCTATGGTATTTTCATATTTTATTGGCACCATTATATGGTCCTAAAACCTATCAAGATCATGTAATATTAACTATGTTATTTATCCCTCTTTTATATTGGAGGGGCTTGTTCACCCCTTTTCACCTTTCATTTTTCTATCCTTTAGAAGTCAACATGCACAAATTTAAAAAAAAATTGAGTTCATATCACCTTTAAATAGACAAGTGATTAGGTTTGCTTAATAATCACAAAATTATCAATCATTTATCATTTTATAGATACTATTCTATTGTGCAAGACCATTAGATCACTTTATCACGTTATTTTTCTATGCAATCTATATTGATTGATATATATTTTATCTTTTTTTGTTCTAAAAAACACATAGTTAATTTAATTATATATATAAACCCTAACATAGATCCAAAAATAAATCCTTATCCATTTTTTTCAAATTATAAAATTATTGGTTTCAAAAGAAAAGGCATCAAATTGCACATTTAGGGTGAAAATAAATAAAGGAAAAAACATATTTGGAGATTATATTTTTTAAATGTGGTGTAGACATGTTATGACCATGTCCATATAAAAAATGTTTATACATCCTCTATTCAATTCTAAACCTGAGGGGAAAGTCACATAATGTTGGATTTACATTTTAAGGTCCAAATTGGTACACTTTTTAGTGATAATTATTAAATAATATAATAACCTTATATCTCCCTCTATTATATTGCATATTTTGTTGATAAATTAATTAGGGATTATTTTTTATTATGTTTTACATTTTTATGATTCTTAATTTTAGGTACATATATTTATATGCATACATTTTGGTCAACCCAATAGTCTTACATTACCTAAAGTTTTATATTTGGATATACCCACTTCATGTATGTTTCTAGGTCTCAAATTATAAATGTTTCTATTTTTTGTAAATGGAATGATCATTCCATCACACAAGGTGATTAAAAAATATTAAAACACTCCTATGTATATGTTTAGGATTCAAGCAAAAACTCATGCATTACACAACAAGGATCTTGGTCCCTTTCATGGACCAATAATGTCCCTATGGTATTTTTAACCCTTAATGATCCTATCAAGATAATTCTTCTAGCTTAAGGAGGGAATAATCCTAAAATATCCCTTAAACTACTCATTAGGCAAGAGTTGACAACTAAGGGGAATGGGATAGCCTCATTGAGAATGCATCCAAAATTATTACCAAATTAATCACTCAGGGTGATAATAACATTGAGTAATGTTGTATCATACTTTATTTGAGTGGTGAAGCTATTTTCTATTGAAATAGGGTGATCACTAAACCTAAAAAATCCCAACTTGGCCTTAAATACACATGAAAATATAAGGCCAATCTATGCCCAATACTCTTTGTCTTAAGCATTATTTTACCTTAGTTTAAGTTTAAAAACCCTAATAGGATAGAGACTTGAAATATAATTTTGATTAATAAATATGGCATTCAAGTATATATCTAAATGTAAAATAATAAAACTAATTATAACAATTAAATAAGTAGCATATGATAAATATAATAATTAAAACACAAGGATGAGTAATTAAATTTTATAGGTGATTGTATGAGTGTGAATTTATTCTAAAAGTGGATATCAACTAAAATTAAGTATGTGATTTATTTTATTTATGAATAATATATCTATTTGTATAGGGCCTTTTTTATCAGTCTAGGTCAATATCACTAGTGGATACTGACCTATGTATAAATGAAATATTGTGACCATACAATCACATTCATTTATCCTTGTATGATTTGTATATGTGATCCTAAACCTTGATGTTGTGTGAAAATTATAAACAACTCTACTTTTCCTTGAAACCCTAGGTGTGTGTATGAGGGATTAAAATTTGAAAAAAAATAGGAAAAGTGTAATGGGCTAAGATGAACCCAATCACACCCATTTGATTATTGACCAATAACTATGTATACAAAACTCTTAGCAAAGAAATCAACTAGTGACATGTAGCTATCCTACCTAATGTGATAGTCTAATTGTGAACCTTCGATATATGTATGTAGATAATTATTTAAATTATATACCTAACAATCATTGAGTTGAACTAGATTTAGTGTGATTCATACTTTGCCTTTGAATAATCTTATTGATACATTAAAAATTTATAAATAATAGGGATGATTTTCATAATATACAATAATATATTTATATGTATGTTTGATAAGTGCCAAGTCTCTTTTCAATGAGACCTTAATTTTTTTATGTATGAGTATAATTGGGTGATTTATCATGATACTGAGACATTAGGAAAATAATTTTATCATAAGAATAAATATGTTGCTAGAAGAGGGTTGGTTTCAACCAAATAAGATCAGTATTGACTAGTGATACTAACCAAAACTATTGGAGCCAACCTGTGCATAGGTGCACTAAACTAAAGATTTAGAGATGTATGTACATGATATATAACAATTTTGAAATATATATTGATGTTATTATAGGTTTGTAATAGTATGCAAAATTTTCAAATCATAAGATAACATGAAAGTGTGAGAAAATGGAGGATTAGGATGTTGTTTATGTGCTCAGGTCATGTGTGGTAAATATGTCTCAAGCTTGTCATTGTCAAGTACTTAATATCATATTTTAGTATATAAAAATGCACCAATATTATTATAGTAATGGAATTGATATAGTTAAAGGATTTAATGTATGTAAGTGTGTACACCACACTTTATATTTGGTATGAAACACCAAATGTGTAGTCACTCAATATCAAAACCTACAATCATGTGTAGTCAATGTCCTTATATTGACAATTTTAATATGAAACTATTATTTTTTAAATTTTAGAGTGAAAAGGTAAGATTACACCAATTTATTAGTGAAATAAATGTTTTCATTTCAACTTGTTGGAGATGATGCTTCATTATTTAAACATCAAAGAAACGTGTGCTTCCTTGCTAAAGCACATAGAGAATTCAGGTAATTGTGCCCAAAATTTATATAACTATGAAAAATATTATGTTGGAAAGACATGTCCAAACCCTCATTAATGTTGAGATAGTTAATAACCCAAATAACTATTTAGATAAAAGAGAAAACCATCAGGCTAGGTTTTGTCAAAGAAAGTGATTCAACCACTATAGATGGCTTATTGATTCAATTATATAGTTTTGCTTAAGTTTGATCCATGTAAAAAAATGCATGATTAGAAGGGAATGGAAACTTTTCATGCTCCCATAATGAATTCAAGTTTTATTGTATAATTTTCCTTAAGTTTTATCAATGTAAAATAAAATGCACAATTTAAAGAGAATAAATAATGTCCATGCCCTAATCAGGACCACATATCTAATAAATGCAAAGTGGAATGATAACAATTTTCCATTATACTATAAAATGTGATGTTATGCATGTGCATGAACCACTATCATGAATCATTAATTTTAAAGTGTGTATATGTGCATGACCTAATATAATTCCCTCTAAATCTATACCAAATAATATAGTATGATATGCATGTATATGCTATATTTGAGAATTTGTATCTCAAATGAATGTGTATGTGGAGACCTATAATTCATGTTCCTATAAATTGTATAATATCCACATGCATAAGCACCTAAGTGTATATGAGTCTATACTCAAGTATTTTAAAAATGAGTGTATATACATAGAATATACATCTATAATCCATATAAACATGTCAATATTGTTATATCCAAACCATTATGAACCTATAAAATTGGTACTCTAATATAATTTTCATCTCATTGATGCTTATGTATTTATACAATCCCACTATAATGCCCCCTTTTGGATGAGGGATGTATCATGTAAGTCACTCATCTCAAAATAAGCATTAAATGTATCATGCCATGTATAAACATAACATCATGTAATATCATGTGAACATGTGGAAAATATACCATTATATTAATGTATGTTTTAATAAATGCATGTTTGTG